>CM021108.1:634168840-634595235 GCA_007115665.2 Sequoiadendron giganteum
ATAAGTTCTTCCATAGCTTTCGTCCAATGCTCATCTTTACATGCTTCACTCACTATCTTAGGTTCAATTTTAGAAAGTAAACATAGATTTATTTCAGCAGCAGCTCTGCTTCTTGTCAATACTCTTTTTCTCTTGTCTCCAACGATTTGATTTCCTGAATGAATATTTAGGTGTCTTTGGGGACACCCCCAAAGCTTCTTCTTCATTCTACTTTTCCTGTTCTTCCACAACTTCTACTTCTTTGTAATCAGGTTCATCAGATACATATCCATCAACTTCAATTGAATTTTTCAATGTTTCATCAACCTTGACATTTGTGCTCTTTACAATCTTTCTTAGCCTTTTATTGAAACATCTGTAAGCTTTGCTTCTAGTAGATTATCCAAGGAATATACCCTCATCACATCTAACATCAAACTTCCCTAAATTTTCTTCATCCCTTTTGATATAATATTTACTTCCAAATACCTTGAAATACTTGACAATAGGAATTCTTTCACACCATAGCTCATAGGGGGTCTTAGTACTATTAGCTTTTGCTTGAACTCGATTGAACACATAAACAACAGTGTGAATAGCTTCTCTCCAGTAAACTTCTGGTAGACCTACCTTTGTAATCATTGATCTAGCAGCTTCTTGAATCGTTTTGTTCTTTCTTTTAACAACTTCATTTTGCTGAGGAGTTCTAGGAGTAGACAATTGCCTCTTTATTCTGTCAGATCTCAAACATTTTTTTCTCAAATTTGCTTCATTCTCAACTGTAGCCTTAAATGCCTTGAATCTATCTAATGCATCAGATTTCTCTCTAAGAAACGTAACTCATGTATATCTAGAGTAATCATCAATCAGGAGCATAAAATACCTATCACCTTGTAGACTTCTCACCCTTGTAGGACCACAAAGATCTATATGAACCAAATCTAGTAGTTTGGTAGTAGATTGTTCCTTTGACTTAAAGCAGTTTCTAGGTTGCTTTCCAAATTGACAATCTTTGCAAATAGCATTAACAACAGTGCTCCACGGGGATTCGTCCCCTACCTTGGTACCCCCGTCTTGGTCTCGGAAACGTTTTAGGGACTTGGGGGACTTGGAAACTTCCCCCTGCCTTTGCATCTGACAATAACACAAACTTGAGCTCCAATTTTGATACAGACCTACCAGTTGCATCTGCTGATTAGGGACAGCCATATACTTTCTATGTTTTTGTCATTTTATAGTTGAAACTTGAAGCCTTTGGGCATTATGTTATAATTCTTATTTAATATGTATGCACATTGACAATCAAAGAATTTGAATTTTGTTAATTTATTTGTCAATTCTCATGTGAAATCTCAATTCAAGTCTAATGTTATATATTAATCTTCTACAATGCCTATGATGAATTCTTTATCAATGTTCTGATATGAATATTTGAAATTTTTATATATTTTTAAAAATTTCCCTATTTTTTATAGCCGGCCCCTATCATCCCCTAAAAAATGATCCAAAAGTACCCCCGTACTGGAAACACGTTCCACTGTCCCCTGCTGTCCCCGTCCTTGAGACTTGGGGGAGCATAGATTAATAGGCTTTGTAATCCTTGGTGAATCTCTCACAACTTGTACAACATTGATTCTTATCATAATATCAAAGTTCATATGACACTTCCTCCGGTGCCATAACTAATTGTCATTAATTTGAGACAAAACAATGTGCATCAACAACCTTAAATTGATAAATATGTCCTTCAGACTTCTTACCAGCAGCAATCACTGTTCCAGATACTTTCCTGATTTCACACCTCTCATCCTCGAATACAAGATTATATTATTTACTACACATTTGTCCAACACTCAAGAGATTATGCCTTAAATCTTTAACATAGTAGACATCATTAGTATTATGCTTTCTATCAAAATATACCGAATCTATCCCACAAATCTTAGCACCAGTATCATCTCCAAACTTAACTAAGCCTCCATCATATTTTTCAAGTTTAACAAACTTACTTTTATCACCGATGTTAAATATGATTAAATCTATTAGATTATAAACAGAATAATATACTTGAAATTTTGAAGTGGATGTCAGTTCAAATCTTGGTTGAATGTATCATGAAGTTTCTAAGTCTGATCTTGTCTTACTGATATTCGATTCTCAAGTGTAGAACATGTATCGATTTCAATGTCTTCAAAAGAGGATTGAAATAACATTAAATATCTAAATGGGAGACACGTCCCATGAGCATACATGTCTCCACAAAGTGGAGACACGTCCGCTTATGGGACGTGTTCCATTATTTATGCCACTACGTCTTAACTAACTACCCAATTATCAATCGGTGTTAGTTTCTTTGACAATCGATTATATTTACAAGTTCGGTCTGAACTTAATATGCATAAATAAATAGATAATAATATTCACTCTGGAAGTGATCAATGAAAATGATACTTGATCGGGATTCAAATAATCTGGAAGTAATAATCCCTAATTCCAGATCAAACACATATACTTGGATGTAGCGATTTGATATATATAAATGATGATGTTGAATAAAATTCAATCATCATTTATCTCTGACCGAAGCTATCTTAATTCAACACTCCCTCTTAGCTAGGGAAGATGGCTCTAACCAAGTATATAGTGATATCACCTTACTCGTGATATTAGGAGATATGGTATGCTTCTAAAAGTGTCAAGTCACATGACATTCTTCATAACACATCTTCATTATGGTATGTGCACTGACATCAAGTCTCATGATGTCTACTGTAATAATGTACACAGGGGGAGAGAGGGCACATAAAGTCAGGGAGTCACACACATGACAAAAGAGTTTACACATTAAACATCTTCTAAATACATTAGTACAAAATAAACAATCTCAATCTCAATAATAATTTACATTTCAACCATACCAAGTTTCTTCTTGAAGTGTTCAACTTTAACTTTGGAGAGAGGCTTGGTGAGAATGTCTGCTGTTTGATCATTTGTACTAATATACTCCAACTGGATCACATTCTTTTCTACCATGTCTCTCACATAGTGGTAAGGAATCTCTATATGTTTTGATCTATCATGGAATACTGGATTCACTGAAAGCTTAATGCGACTTTTGATTGTCACAGTGGATAATAGTAGGATTCAAGGATTCATCGAATAATCCCACAAGCAATTTTTGAAGCCATACTGCTTCTCTTGCCCCCATAGAGGCTGCAATATATTCAGCTTCTGTTCAGCTTTGTGCCACTAAGGATCGTTTCCTGTCGATCCAAGAGATTATAGTCGATCCTAAACTGAAGGAACATCTTGATGTGCTTTTCCGATCTTATACTTCCAACCCAATCTGAATCAGAGTATCCATGTAAGTCTAGGTTGTCATTCTTGTATTTAAGACCATATCCAATAGTACCTTGAAGGTATCTCAATATATGCTTCACAACAACAAGGTGAATTTCCTTTGGTTCACACATAAACCGGCTTAGAGCATTCACTGCATAGCAAATATCTGGTCTGGTGTTAACAAAGTACATTAATGATCTAATTATCTGTCTATAGAGAGTAGGATCTGCAAATTTTGATTCTGCTGTTGCTTCTTTCAATTTGTGTAAGTTGGTTTCCATAGGTGTAGACATGGGTCTATAGTCTAACATCCCAAATCTCTTCAGAATATCAATAGTGTACTTCCCTTGATTTAGGATGATACCATTTGATTTCTGCCAGACTTCTAACCCCAGGAACTAATATAAGATGCCCAAGTCTTTCATGTCAAATTTTGAAGCCAGGTCCTTTTTACTTCGAGTGATAAGGTGATCTTCCCCTGTTATTAGCAGGTCATCAGCATATAAAATTAGTCTTAGCATATCACCTTTAATTACCTTAAAATAGAGATTTGGATCTGCATCATTCTTGGAAAATCCCAGTCCCAAAAGATAGCTATCAATTCTTTCATACCAGGCTCTGGGAGCGCCTGTTTAAGTTCATATAGAGCTTTCTTCAATCTGCATATATGTGAGTCTGCTTTATGTATCACAAAACCTTCAGGTTGCTCTAAATAGTCTTCTTCTTCAATGGTCCGATTCAAGAAAGCAGTTTTCACATCCATTTGATGGATTTTCCAGCCTTTAGCTGCTGCAATAGCTATTACTGCTCTCACAGAGGTGTACCGGGCAACAGGTGCAAATGTCTCTTCATAATCAATACCTTCCTTTTGTGAGAAACCTCTTGCCACAAAACGTGCCTTGTGTTTCTCTATACAGCCATCAACAACATGTTTGATTTTGAAGAGCCATTTAGAAGAGACAACAAATTTCTCTTTTGGTCTAGGTACTATATCCCATACATCATTTTTCAAAATGGACTGATACTCTTCCGTCATCGCATCTTTCCACACTTGATGTTTGAGAGCTTCCGTAACACTAGTTGGTTTTGAACTAATGATATCATTTATTTAGGCAATATAGCTTGAGAATCTTTCGGGTGTCTTACTTTCTCTAAAAGTTCCTTTGGGTGCTGTATAATTCTCAGCTTCCTTAATCATCTTTCTAGCCCAAAGTGGTCTCCTCTTGCTATTGTTATTAGGATTTTCTTCTGGAGCAGTTTGGTCTTCAGTAATGATTTCTTCAAGATACTCCCTTTGAATCTTAGGAGCAGGATCCTCCTCCAAGACTTTAGGAGAATCTTGAATTTCTATCTTATTTGAACTCTTTGCCCTTTTGAAAGCAATGTCTTCCTCAAATATGACATCTCTACTTAGTTCAATTTGATTATGTTCGGATATGTATATTCTGTAGGCTTTTGAGGTTTCACTATAGCCCACAAATATCCCTTTCTTTCTAGAAGGTTCTAATTTAGATCTCTTTTCTTTAGGAACATGAATGTAGACAGGGCAATCGAAGATCCTTCAGTGACTTATGTCAGGTTTTATAACAATAAATGCTTCTTCAGGAGTCTTGTTATCTAGATGTGAGTGGGGACATTGATTTTGGATGTAGACAACTGTCGTAGAGGCTTCTGCCCAAAATGAGGTTTCTATGTTTTGGTCAAACAACATTGCTCTAGCAGCTTCTACAATAGTTCTATTTTTTCTCTTAGCAACACCATTTTGTTGAGGATTGTAGGCTACAGTAAACTCCCTCTGAATCCCAACATTTACACAAAATTCCTTAAAGATTTCTGAGGTGTATTCCTTCTCATTATCTGCTCTTAGTATTTTGATTTTCTTCCCGAAAAAGTTTTATGTAAGTGCTTTGAACTCCTTAAACCTTTTAAGAATTTCTATTGACTTTTTACACTTAAGAAAATATATCCAGGTTTTCCTAGAGAAGTCATCTACAAATATTACATAATATAAGAATCCCACCATGTAGGGTACAAACATGGGTCCACATAAGTCAGAGTGTTCCCTTTAAATTCTTCCCTAGGGCACACCCTTTGCATGCTCCTTCATGAATTTGTTTTAGTTTGGGCAATCCTGTTACTAATTTTTCTATAGAGGGTAGGGCACGGTAATGAATATGTCCTAATCTTCGATGCCAAATTTCATTTTAATCAGAAGTTTCATGAATAAGAGCGTTTTTAGAGTCGGTGCACAGTTTGTAGAGATATCCTTGTCTTATACCTATAGTTTGTGCTTTCTTTATAGTGGAGTTCTTTGGCCATGCCAAAACTTTTCCATCCATAAAAGTAACCCTATATCCGTTGTCTTCAAGAGCATAAATGGATATTAGACTCCTCTTTATTCCTGGTACAAACAATACTCCAGTGAGTTGTAGGGAGAGGCCAGATTTCAAATTTATGGTGCAAGTTCCAACCCTCCTTACTGGATGTGCAAAATCATCCCCAATAGTTACTTTTTTGTTAGTTTCTTCTATCATAGTATCTAGGTGTTCTCTGAACCCTGTGATGTGCCTTGATGAACCACTATCAATTACCCAGTTGTTGACTTTGTTTGATACTTGACTTGATAATGCTGAGTAGAAGACAAATTTCTCAGAGTCATATTCTGTATTTTTCTTTCCAACTTTAGCAAAGGATGCTTGTTGTTTTGTTCTGTCAAGGCACTTCATTGCATAGTGTCCATATTGATCACATTTGAAACATTGTATTTGGGAGATGTCTTTCCTTTTCTTGAATGATCCCTTCCCATAAGAATTCTTCTTTCTCTTGAAGTTTTTCTTCTTGCCTTTCTTATGAGAATTTGTGTTTAGCACATGAATATCCTCATCTATGGTTTTCTGATTGTTTTCTTTTGTCGTTAGTCTTGTTTCTTCTTGTAAGCAATCTATTCTTAGCCTATCAATTTTAGGGAGTTTTGATGTTGCACTTATTCCTTGAACAAATGACTCCTATGAGTTTGGTAGGCCACCTAGAGCTATTAGTGTTAACTCCTTGCTATCAATTTGATATCCGACTGTTGATAGTTGATTTCTTAATTCATTGATTCTCATGAAATATGCATTAATGCATTCTCTTTTGTTTATTTGAACATGATTTAGTTGCCTCTTTAGAGCAATGGTCCTACTGGTGTTGTTTATTTCAAAGGTGCTCTCAAGGGATCTAAACATTTGATATGCAGTCTCATGTTTAGATAGAATAGGTACTATATGGTCCCTAATTGCATCTACTATAATATTCATAGTTTTCTCATCGTTCTCAATCCATTGAGTTTTCTCCAGTTCATTCTCTGGTTCTGACTTATTTTCTTTCACAAATGAATCTAACTTATTTTCTTTTAGAATCATCATGATTCTGAATTTCCATGAAGTAAAGTTGTTTGCACCTTCAAAACAATCCTCAAATCTGATTACACTTGACATTATGAAGAATATAATGTGTTCGTGATTTCAAGAGAAAATATGATTTTCTAAAAATCTGATATCTGGATTTAATTCGGATTTTTTCTCAACGTGGCTCTGATACCATGTTAAATATGATTAAATCTATTAGATTATAAACAAAATAATATACTTGAAATTCTGAAGTGGATGTCAATTCAAATCTTGGTTGAATGTATCATGAAGTTTCTAAGTCTGATCTTGTCTTACTGATATTCGATCCTCAAGTGTAGAACATGTATCGATTTCAATGTCTTCAAAAGAGGATTGAAATAATATTAAATATCTAAATGGGATACACGTCCCATTATTTATGCCACTACGTCTTAACTAACTATCCGATTATCAATCGGTGCTAGTTTCTTTGACAATCGATTATATTTACAAGTTCGATCTGAACTTAATATGCATAAATAAATAGATAATAATATTCGATCTGGAAGTGATCAATGAAATGATACTTGATCGGGATTCAAATAATCTTCAAGTAATAATCTCTAATTCCAGATCGAACACATATACTTGGATGTAGTGATTCGATACATATAAATGATGATGCTGAATAAAATTCAATCATCATTTATCTCTGAGTGAAGCTATCTTAATTCAACAACCGGTGATGTGATGTGAACAACCACTATCAACAACCCAGTAGTTCTTTTCCTGTTTAGCATGAAGAGCAAAGATTATAGTGTCTTCAACTTTCTCTGGAGCACTTTCCTTCACCTGTCTCTCAATATTAGTAGAAGTATATTCATCTTGTATAGCCAAGAACAAGCATTCATTATCATCAAAATCTCCATAATCAAACTCTTCATCAGAAATACCAACTTCTTCATTTACATAATATGCTCTCTTAATCATCTTTCTTTTGTTTTCTTTGCCTACTCTATATTTATTCTTATTAGCTCTTTCCGGACATTTCGAAGCATAATGACCAATTCCTCCACAACTAAGGCATTTAAAGGGTAACTTACCTTCATACTTACCAAAGCCCTTTTTCATTCTTCTCACAAAGTTAGCTTCCACTTCATGAAATTTTTTTTCATCCTGATCTTCAATTTTTGTAGCCCTAAAAGCAGTTTCTGACTTCGATCCATTTCTCAAGCTAGGCTTTCTCATTTCAAATGATGTTAGGGTACCCAACAATTGATCTTTAGTATAAGTTTTATAATCTACAACTTCTTCAATAGTAGATAACTTTTCACTATATGCATCAGGGAGAGTTCTGAGAATCTTCTTTACTATCCTTGATTCATCCATTGTTGCACCAAGTCCTCGCATTCCACCTATCCACTCTCTGTACATAGGATTTAATGTTCTCATCTTCAGACATATGCAGGATCTTGAATTGTGTCTCTAAATTCTGCAACTTTTCCTTTTTGATCTTTTCATCTCCTTCATGAATCTTTTTGAATGCATCCTTGACCTCTTTAGCAGTCTTCAAATTTTGGACTTTAATTAATTTGGAATGTGAAAGACTATTCTTCAAAATAAACTTTGCCTTATTGTTTGCTTCATGTGCCTTGATCTCATCAGTTGTACTCGGTCCATTAGCAGGAGTAGTGTATGTAGTCTTATAAGCTTTCTCAACATCATATCCGTAGTATTCTAGATATCCTGCCATCTTTGTCTTCCAAAAGACATAGTCAGTACCATCAAACCTAGGACACTCAATAGTGATCTTGCTCGCCATCTCAGACCTTCCTTAAGCGGTTGAGCTCTTCTCCAAGGAACCAGACTTTGATACCAATTGTTGAACAAGACAACTGAGTGGGGGGGGGGCCGGGAGGAATTTTAACCTTTAAACACTTTCACCAAAAGTTAGATCAATTACTATTCACAAATCCTTAACTCTACTAATATGATTAATCATTGTGTGTAAGAGGATAAATTGAATGAAGCAAAACCATACATGCAATAACTCCATATTTATGTGGAAAACCCAATGAGGGAAAAATCACAGTGAGGATTAACTCACAATATAGAGAATATCAAGACCGAATACAAAGGCTCATTGCCAAAATAGGACTTACTGTTAGGAATAGGATTCACTGTCCAACAAGGGTTAACCACCTGAAGGGCTCACTTCCACAAAATTACAAAGAAGATAGAAGAGATTTGTTGTAGTGCGAAGAACAATCTCAATGCAAGGAAGATTTCCACCGCACCTCAGTGCCTCCAGAAACTCAGTAATTAGATTTTGCACTGATCTGCACAAACTTGCATCCACACACACTATTTCGTATCTATCTTGCTTGCATTCATCTTTCACAAACATCTCAACCTTTATTTATACTGTCTTCAACTTTGAAACTCATCCAAAGTCAACCACATACCATTTGCATTTACTATTTCAAATTAGGTTGGTGCCAAAACATTCTATGGTGATATTAGAATGAGGGTGACCCGAACACACACTTAATGAGGACCTAAATAAGTCCCAATATGCTCCAACACGCTTCCATGAACTTCGTAAGTAGTGTTTAACAAGGTTTGCTAATACCAGTGTAAAACACAAATCAATTAAGCACACACAACCTTAACACGATTCAATCTTCCAGATAACAAATTTCTCTTGAACATGACCTCATCAACTTATCCTGAGAACCGCAAGTTAGAAAACCCGAACAAGAAGAAATCCAAAGCAACTACATTTCTCCCAAACCTCAGCCATATACATAGAAAAACACAGTTCACAACTGGTGATCATAACTCAAACTGTACAATGATCCAAAAACCCAAAATTTGGATATAGCAACTACCAACAACCAAGAACAATACTTTAGATCCTCACTAACATAGTAGCAAATCCTAGAGAAAAACCCGGAGCAAACACCGAATACCTGGAACCTTTCTTTATTACAATTTTCTCAATATCCCTGACATATACAGCCAATAACCAACATTCATGACATCAATGACAACAACAGCCAATTGACAACTAATTAACCAGTTGACATCAATGTCAACACCTTCATACTTGCAACAATAATGCATTATAGGTTTCATTCTTTAAAGTGATGATTGCAAATTGAAATGCCAATAATTACCTTTTGTGCCTTGAGAACTCTCACTACCTTTATGCTGTTCTGATTTGCTCCCAACAATTGGCAGTTTGGCCAAATAGTGGGTTTCCCAGAATCCTAACAGGTGTTCCTCTAACTTCCTTTTTAAATTCTAAATTAAATTACTTGTCACATGTTTTGTTGAATTTTAAAATAAATAATGAAATGTTGATAATGTATAAGTATTTTTTTGTTTAAAGTAGTCATCTATACAAGGAACATGACTTCAGAATATTATATCTTTTTGGAAATATCTAAATGAGCACTTTCTGATTTTCCTGTCACTTTAGGTGAATTCCAATCTATTTCAGTATAGATGTCTGGATAAAAATGGTCAACAATGATCAATTATTACTCAAATTGCCCATTTTATGTTGTCACGAAAGCCCTCCAAGTTTTGTATCAAAGTTCAATAGAAAGCTTCACAAGGGTCTTCACAGTGCCAAAGTTCAAACTGCCAAACCATCTTTATAGGTTGAGTTGTCTGACTTATTAAGCCCCTAGGGTGGTGTACAAGTGGTCAACAGGATGATCTTCTGCTTTGTAATCTAGACATATTGTGTCCATCGATATATTTAGCAGTAAAATTAAATAGTAACATGAAATGTATCAATAAGTATATGGCAACACACTAAATAACTGATTCACAAAAGTAGCTCTACAGTATGTAAATCCATCTGTCAAGTAAATCAAAGACACCTCTAACATACAACTAGAGCATCTATACAATTGGCTAAGGATGGCAACCAATGGTTAACTAGCCTGTCATATACATCATGGAGCATGACAAAGAACATAGAGAAAAATTGTACTAATGAAGCCCTCATAGAGAAGAAAAAGAATACATGGCATGACTTTACTTTGAATTTCTACATCATTGCCTTCCAAAGTGCAAGATCTAGGATGTAGAAGAGTAAATGACTTATTAACAGCCTAAATTGAGGCCCTGAAACCCAAATTGATGTGCAGTAACTGGCATTATGAGAAGAAAGGATCCTCTTCAATGCTTTAATAAAGAAAGAGTATTGGAACTTTTTAGGATGACAAACAAACTTTGAATTAATGAACTCTTCAAAGAGGAGGAGAAGAAAAGTGCATTCCATGACTTTATGTTTGAATGTTGCAGGTTTTCTTGAGTTGGTGGAAGTAATTAGATGTTTATACTTTATAATACCTTTCTTAAAATTGTCATAATGAATTTTTGTTATGCATAATAGAATTTAAGTAATCTAATAAATGACACTAATGCACATGACTAACTGTACCAGCAACCTTAAAATAAAAGAATCCTCTTATTGTTTTTTCATTTATACATCTCTAACAATCCATTGAGATCAAGTTGAAACTCCATTTAGAAATGATTTTACTGCAGGACTTTCCCTTTCCTATCTTATGTACAATTTAGAAGTTGTCTTTGGAATCTGTAGTATATATTTTAAAGATGTTATCCACTACATGGTTAAGGTAAATCCTTATGAGATGCTTGACTTTTGGTTTGTTTGTATCTAGAAATCATTGATTTCTTTGACTCTACATATCTTTAACAATCTAAGTATAAAAAGTGATTAGGAGTATTTTTAGGCTCAAGTCGGAAGACTTTGGAAAAGTGTAGCGTAATGATTGCTTTAACATTTTTAGTGAAGGTCTGTAAGAACAAGTTAAGAAGATCTAATAACAAAGAAAGGTCCCAAACAAGAGAGATAGCAGATAGAGCTGGACCAGGTGAAGAAGGTAACCTCACCTTTACCCTTGTAGTAATTACCTATTTCATGGATGAGTTTTAAAGACTTAAATCTTCAACTATCTGAATGTAGCATAAGATGGTAAAAATTTATTTTGTTTTCTCTTATATTAAATGTTGTTAAAGACCAACCCAAACCATTGATTTTAGAAGATTTCATTTTATGGAACAGGATAGTTATAAGAAGGAATGAGCAGTCCTAGTTTAGAACAGCATTTGGAATGATGTTCGATTTCTAACACTGTGATTAACTCAAGCATTAGATGGTTTATACCAAAGTGAGGTGTTCTGAAAATGGATTACGTGAGGGTATCCATCTTTAGTGGAACTTTATCGAAAGCTCTATAAACCGAAAGTAGATCTGAAGACTTGAATCTATAGACTAAACATAGTGTGGATTGTTTTTGTGAAAATTCGTACCTTGTCCTGACTTGTGCAAATATGATTACTAGGAATTTCCATAGCGAGAAATAGCTATCCAGAAAAATTTCTGTTCATGCTTGCTTAAATACTCTTTATGTAGGTAGTAAATAGAATCACACAATTGCATGTGGTACTGGGCAAACAAAATGAAGCATTTCATGTAAAATTAAGCAATATCATAGAGAAAATTTGACATTGAAAAAATTGCAACCACATCCTTTATCTGTCATTTTAACTACAAAATTATATTGGTTTAATCGAAAGAAAGATATGGCACATAATTTTACTATATTAGGTGCATTCCACATAAGTGATATCTATAGGTACAATTAGATTACCTGATGGCAGAATTACCCTTATGGTTAAATGTAGATTGGGGAGAAATGTGTTTAACAATGTAGATGCCACTACCTAAGTAACCACTTTCAAAACAACTACAAAACAACAAGGGTTAGTATACCCGTGAGTTACAAATGAAAAAATGAGACAAAATGTTGGATGGCATTGGAAATGCTTTGTATCACCTATATTCTCATCTAATTATGTGATGCCAAGTTTGAAGCACCCTTAGCTTGAATACTCATTGAAGTCACCTTCACCCTCATTAGTGGTTCCATGCCTACCAGATGCTATAGATATGCTCTGTGTAAAGAGCTGGCATGCAGTGGTCAATGTGCTGGCTGTTTATGGTGGGAACCACCCCCAACATGCCTTGGCTCTTAAGCTCTTCCCTTTGGGTAGCCCTTAAGCTTCTACTTATCCTTGTCCACTAGCTATGGAATTTGACATTCAACCTGCATGCTGGGTTCTTCGTGCCTTCAATTGCCAAGCTGTTCAAACCCCTCATCACATGTGAAAGTAATAGATCCAGTAGTTTTACCACTTTTTTATATTGAAATCCTTTCTAATAGTACACCTATAAGATTTTCTTCACATGACATCATTTAATGTTTTATTGAAGGCTAATGACCATCTGTAGTTTTTCATCACCCATAAACCTGGAAACCATCCAAACATCTGATTCTTGCTGTATAATTTGATTCAAATCATTTTCTAATTTTTATGTCCATTTCAAACTCAACAAATGATTGATCAGATAAGAGCTAAATTAGTTTTCTCTTTGATGGTTGACTTACGATCATAGAAGCCTCTTTTGTTTATTTCTACAAAGTGGATTAAGGCACCTATTAGAGAAGCCCGACCTTCTAATATTAATTTTTGAAGGGTGCTCCATCATGTGAAGTAAGATCTACATGTCGAAAAAGTGAAACAATCAACCAGGTGAAGAGGCATTGAAGTTTACAATTTAAGAGCAAAGCATGATTTGAAGGAATGGTTGTATTATATACTGATACACATGTACCTAAGGGATTCTATCAATGGGTAGTTTGTACTAGACAATATGAGCTTTATGTCATTAAGTTGTTAGGGGTAATTTATCTAAGCAATATGAATACTATAACAAAGACAGTAGGATTGCAAGTAGGTACTTTCATTTGTCAGTATGAAGAATGCTTCTGGATATAACCATATGAGCTTTTCTCACATAAGTGTTTCAGATCATACTCCATGATCCATCATCATTTGTTTATTGCATCCCGATGATCCATTATCACAATATGACCTGAAATATTAATGTGAAAAAAATTCACATGGTTATATCCAGAAGCATTTTTTATATCAATAATATGGACTGTGGAAATATTATGTAATCTTAATTTCATATACCATATGTAATATACATTCGTGCAGACCACATTTAGGCATTTAAGAATAGCAATGATTAATTGGTACTTAGTCTTGATATTAATTATAAATTATTAGTTTATTAGGGGTAGTTGAGTCAGGCCATTTGAATCCTTGACATGATTTCATTTATCAACATTGAGCTTTTTATCGCAGGATTTCCCTTTGCAAAGTGGTTCATTAATAATATTGTTTTGCCTGTGTTACTCTGACTAATTTGCTTGTTGAGGGTGAGGTCATTGAAAGCAATATTAAAGTGGCATTTGAGGAACCTCTACTATGTAGAGGTGTAGGTTAGTGTCATGGTGCATTACTTAGATTGTAAGTGATTTATAACCAATGCATCTAGGCTCTGAAGTTCTGGAAGATATTGACATCAAAGCTCCTTAGATGTCAGTTTAAAATCTGGCCATCTAAAATAAAGTCCTGCAAATAGGTTGAAATTGTGCCAAAAGCTAAATGTTAGGTAGATCATTCCTTTTGCAAAATAAATTTATTTCTCCGTATGACCTTGGAAAGTGAGCCAGAACCAAGCTATATTGTTTGACCTAAAATTTCACCTGATGTTGGATCACAGTTTTTGGTTGTCATTTCCTTCTGTAGTACATTCATATTTCACTTCTGTAAAATGCTTTTGGGTGGCATCCAGATTCATGACCAAACAAGAAAAATTACTATATTGATCTCAAATTTTGCAGGGATATGTATTATGTGATTCTTAAGTGTTTGGCCTTGTTTCTCATAAAGGTGGCCATCTTGTTTCGTTGCTCTTTCCAAATTTCATCTGGATAAATTAAGTCTAATGTTTGTTTTCCAACCTGTTATTAGTTGTAGTGAGAAGTTCCCTTTTGTGTTTTGTAGGTACTTGGGAGTGACTGCAATAAATCTACTAGGCATTGTTCTTCTTATTTTATTGGTTGGCAATCAGTCCATCAACTTGGATGTTTGGAGTGCTTCCTCTTCTAGTTTTCTATTAGTTTATAGAAAGGGATTACATAGGAGAGCCTGACATGGCCTAGGTGGCATCCTTTCATAGGTTCTTGGTGTCCACTGTCAATGTCGTCTATGCCACATTAAACATTGCTCTTCAATGTATCAGTTGTGTAGAAAAAATTACAGTTAACCATTATATACCGCAAAATATAATTTGAAATCTGATTTTATATGTGTTTTGTGTTCATATATTTCTCACCACCATTGTACGTTTTTTATTTATAGTTTGCATAATAAAAGTTGATACATAAATGTGGATAGTATCAGCAAGGACAAATAGGAACTTGAAAGGTTTTGTACCATAACAATTTAGTTTTAGAGATGTAACACTTCCACAATCCATAATAGTGTGATTTTTTGGGTTTAAAGTTGTGTTAGATAGTTGAACACATAAAGCTTAATCATTTAGTTCATTAAGCATTCTTATTCCCATATTTGAGATTATAAGAATTCTGTAAGTACTCTATATATTAGTGTAAATTATTCTTGGAATTTAAAAAAAAAATCATTAACATAGTTTTTTGGTATAAACCTTGTACTAGTGCTTAAAATCCAAATGCCATCTGTGACTCCAAACATGTTGATAATAATTGCTTTTTAGGAGAGATTTGCAAGCCCTTTTTAAATTGTATAATCTAAATGGTTGTTTCAAACTTTCAATACATTTTTCTTTTTGGGAGTGCTGGCTGAACCATTTAGAGCCACGGAGCTTGAATCTTGTCATTCCTTTGGCATGCTATAGTGATGAGCATTTCTTGAAACCTTCATTGTAATCTGCAATTTTTTGAGCTGATACATTACTGTTTGGAACAAGCTTTTTTCAGTGAACAAAGATTTTGATAAAACGTTACCAGATGTCCTTGTAATGAAAAACTGGTAAAGAACTTCCCTGCAAACAAACTTGAAAAAAGGTCAAATACTATGTCCATGATTTCATATTTATTCAATGTTTCTAACGGGGAAGCCAACTCATATAATTGGATTTAAAGTTTTATTCTGCTTAGAACAGTTGCCTTCTTGCCTATGGTATGGTCAAAATAGTTCCCTCACTATTGGTTGTTTTGTATAAGTCTTTGTATGGTCTTCTGAAGTGCTCATTATCTTGAAAATTGGGATCAGTAGTACTTATAACATTTATATCAACAAAATTTAATGTATTCGGATTAAATTATATACAAAATTCCAAATATGTGAATGCTTACGTATATTACTACTATAATCTGGTACTCTTTGAAATACTACCAAAAACTAATATTGTCTGGCGAAATATTGGTTTTTTCATGAAAAGTTTATTTTACTTTAATGTGTTGACTATCATTTTTGGACCCCTCCAACATGTGTCATGTAAAAAATGAAATTCAAAATGTTGTATCGGTAATTCTGAGATTTACTATTGTATGCTGTATTGAAAACTAAAGTTTATCTGAACTTTATACAAATAAATCACCTTTAAATAATGGGTTGTTCAAAGGTCCAAATAGAAGGTTAAAAGGTCATTTTAAAAGTGAGTTACATTGATATGCTTACCTCATCCATGTAATAATTGAATATATCTAATTAATCTCAGACAAGGCTATAGAGTCTTAAAAGTCTCGAGTCATAGAAAGTAAACAGTTCTCCTATTGTTTTAAAGCATTGGCAAGTTGGCCTGGAAGTTAAGTTGAAAAAAAGGTGGTTATTTTCGATAATTACTAGAACAGAAGCCAACCTTATTGCAAAGAATATGCTGCAATTGCTGCTAAATGCATAGTCAAAGTCAATTCATTTAGGATGTGACTGTTAGATGGTGACTTGAAAGGTTGTGGACCCATACAAAGTAAAGTGGTGGTTATTTCAACCTCTTAACCATAGTTTAAAAACTTGTGACTCGAAAAAATTTGGTAGGCACAAATTTGAATGGCTACTAAATGCATAGTCAAAGTCAATTCATTTAAGATGTGACTGTTAGATGGTGACTTGAAAGGTTGTGGACCCATTACAAAGTAAAGTGGTGGTTATTTCAACCTCTTAACCATAGTTTAAAAACTTGTGACTCAAAAAAACTTGGTAGGCACAAATTTGAGTTAGACTCACCGTCTGGCAAAAACTTGTCAAATTTTGGAAATTTTTCCAAACATTGAATCTAAAGCACAAAAATCTGCCCCCAATATCTTTGCAAATAAGTAGAAAACTCAAAGCATAGAAAACATTGATTCACATAATAATTTTTCTAACTTGTAATTTATCTATTACAATCAAACATTGATTACATGCACATCAAATTGCAATTGCTAAACCCTAAATCATTGAAAATTTCCATCAAGCACAAAATCATGGTATAGTTGTCATGTTTTTGCAGCAAATGCATGTCGGAGTTGTAGGATACAACTAGAATAATGCTTTTTTTATTTGTAGTTGTGAGGGTTGTTTTATAGTCACATAGGCATCCACAGTAGTGAGAACACATTTGTATATGTAGTTGCAATTCAAAGGCATATATTCCATGCTAAACTAGTTGCAATTTGTGGAGTTGCAATTGGGAGGTTTTTAGATTTGACATGTAGTGAAATCTTGTGAGTCAACTAGTTTCTAGGCAACTTTTTAACTATGTTATTAACTACTTGATGGTTTGTATTTAAACATTTTTAGTTTGGCATGGAGGGGTTGGTTGAGGACAAATGTACAAATGCCATTCCCACATTAATCTTTTCCTCGTGTACTTTTATTTATTTTGATTTTAAAGTCTATTGCTATCACCAAATATTTCTAAGGTTTGGGTGTGGAATTTTGCGTGGTTGATCACTAAGGATAATGGGAAGACATATTGCATTAGAGGAATTACTTCTAGAAGTGCAACTCTTAAACCTATACCTAATTTTGTCAATATGATAGAAACTTCTAGTTCCTTGGAAATGGGGATTTTGAGCAATTGCTAAATTTTTCATCCACGAGTAGGGATGGTTTTGTCTCAATTTCAAAAATACAAAAAAATGAAAACAAATAGGCATTTCACCTCCTAGTTATGCTTTTGGGTCCATCTGTTGGACAAGGACATTTCATAACTATTTTGAACAAGAGGGGGTTGGATTGTATTTGGGCGAGGTGCATTTGATTGTTGTAGAACATTGAGAAGTAGAATGCAAATTGTATTTCATGTCATAGTTCTCATAGTGTGCATGCACAACCATATGGAGGAAGTGAAAAATATATTCCAAAACTTTCGTATAGTTTCTTGTATTCATCTAACTTTTAAAAATAATTCATTAGTAGTGCATATTTACCACTACTAAACTTGGTTTACGCTTTCAAGAGTTTCTAAAATAAAATTTATGTGTTCATTTCTCTTTCATAGCATTCTTTGACTTTCCTTCTTGATTGACATTTATTTTAAATATAAGCAACAAAATTCATAATTTTATTGTTTTTTAATTTTTATAAGCACAATATTTTGATGAGATTAAATATCAATTTGGTATGAGAGAAATTACTAATTCTTTGGATTTGTGGAAAATAGTTGTGATTGTATGATAGTGACTTGCTTGCAAAGAATAAAGAACTGCTACCTTGCAATCTAAACATTGCTACTTGAAGGTGGAATAAAGAGGTGAGAATGGAAAACCTTGAAAATTTGAACAATTGTGTGATAACCCTTGAGAGCAACATGGAGATCATGATGAAAAATCCAGAATTGGACGAGGTAATATCAAGATTGTATGAGGTAACAAAAGGAGCACATAGGCCAAGATCAATCTTCTATGGTTCATAGTAGGAACTCTTGCTTACAAAATTTGATGTTGGAGATGCTGGCGAGAACAAGGACCAAGAAACCTTCTTCGAGGGAAATCAAGAAAAGAAGATTCAGGTAACATTTGCGCATGCCTCATTTAAAGTTAAAACAAAAGTAGAGATAATCATTTGAAGGAAAAAGTGAATGTTGGATTTGGAGATACTTTTGTTGAGCACTCTAAATATTGTTAAATCTAGGAACATTTAGCTTTTACAAAATGCCTTACAAGATATATCCAAATTGCAAGTTCTTAACCCTAAGTATTTATATTTATACAAATCTGAATTAGGGACTTCTAGATGGAGTGGGAAAATAAATAATTGAGATTTTAGAAGAAAAAGCAAATTTATTGCAAACCAAAAAATGAATTTGTTTCAAAGTGGAATATGCTTTTTATTATTATTAAAAATAAATTTGTAATTGTAACAAGAAGTTGTCAAAATTGAAATATCAAATAACTACAATCACATAAGTAAGAATTTCTTATTTGGATTGTTAAATGATTTTAACACAATCCATGAAGATTTGTTAAATAACTTTTGGAATTAACGATGCGGTATATTTTGATTAAGGAAGAATATCCATCAATCCTCATAAACAAGCCTCTCAATTAGACTGATGTATTGGTCACACTCCTTTAAATTGGTACTTGAATTAATATAAAATCTCTTAGAATGAATTGTTGAGTGTTGTAAAGAAATCACTAATCTAAACATTAGATAATGCTTAATGCTTTCCAATGACTCCAAGTTTATATAGATATTGGTGGTGGCATCTTGTTATAACAAAATTTAAAACAATTTGCACACATTTTTGTTCTTGAATCCAAGGGGCTTTTTGCTTGTCACTATCCAACTAATCTTCCAACAACTAATTGGTTTGTTGTGCAACAACCATAACCATTTTACAATGTTGATACGAAGAGAAACAAGATCTTATACACCATATTACTCAATAAGAATGGTCATCTTGCACATCAAGTGGAATTTGGACAAGTCATTGATTTGTTATGATAGTTTTGTCCTAGGTAACAAAGGCATTTGTTTACACAACATAGTAAGTGTCACAAATGCCAAAGGAATACCTTGCATAACATAAGGAAATACCTTGAGCAACAAAGGAGGTACCTTGAGTGGTGAATAAGATATCTTCCACAACAAAGACAATTGAATCTAGGTCTTGCACAACAATTATACTCCTTTGAAATCTCTAGAAGCACAGAAATGCATCTATATAAAACAACTTAATCACCCAATTCAAATAATTAAGTCCATTTTAGCTCTCTCTACTCAAAACACAATTAGTTTATGTACAATCATCCTAATATAAAACACAAATCCCTTAATGAGTATATTTATGTGGAATGGATGGAAAAATAATTAATCATGTATTTTAGATTATAATTAATCATGTATTTTTAGATTAAAAGAATATGCATAGGGATATAGAAAAACTAAACAATCATGTATGTTTCTAAGGATCATAATAAACAACTCTTGGTCCACTAAAATCAAAAGGAAGATTTGTGACTACCTTTAGTAGTTGAAATCTATACCATTGCTCATATAATTAGAGAGAATAACCTCATGCAAGGGCCTTGCATTCTATAATATGTCCAATCAAGGAGCAAACTTCTTCCACATGCCAATTTTTGACCAAATGGAAGGTTTGAGACTACCTCTAGTAGTTGAAAGACATACCATTGCTCATGTAGGTAGAAAGTATAACCTTGGACAAAGAATTTGCATTCTATAATATCTCCAATCAAGGAGAAAACTTCTTCCACATGCCAATTTTTTCTTTTTGTGTCACCTTTTTCTTCTCTACTTCTTGTCTATAGTAGATCCTCAATGGATTGCATAATTTTTAGGCATTCTCTAAGAGGAAGTTCAATTGTCACCTTCTCCGTGTTGTAAAAGCTATAATGTCCCCTTTTTAGCCCTAAACTATCTAGTGACTGTTAGCCTATTTTAGGACTCTCGTAGGCTATTTGGAGGCGTTTCAAAGGATTCCAAGATTCTTGGAGGTTTCTTACTAGCATTTTCAGGGGGCTGAGTAATTGCAAATGATTGCCAAAGAGTTTTTTTGGTTTTTTTTGGTTTTCTGAGATCTTTGGTGCACAGTAATTGCTATTTTTAGCACTTAGTATTTTTAGTAAGTCACAATTGCATCTTTAGATTGGGCTTATTTTGAGTTTGGGCACACTATTTTTAGTAAGTGCTATTTATGGCCATGGTCCTTGCAACAATTTAGTACATGATTTCTATTTTTGGCAATAGTGGTAGTTTCAATCATTGGTTAATACGAACTTTGGTAGATTGGTGCTTCCACCAGCCTTGGAGTTTGAAAAGGGAAATATTGCAACTTATAGTTATTAAGTTATAAAAAAAAGCTCCCTTGGACTCACATGCCTAGCTTGGGTAACTTTAAATTGTTTTTAAAAAGTGTTTATTTTGTTCATGCTAAAGTGAACGCCTAGATGGAGGATTATTGACTTTAAATTAAATTATTTCCTTTTTGGACTTGGGCATCCCATTTGGAGGGAAAAGGGAATTTGAAATGGTTGCCCTAATTTCTCCCTCATTTCCTATTTAAACGCACTTGAGCTCTCATTTGAGGATTATGCAATTTGGAGATAATGTTATGTTGCTCGGTTGGAACCAAAGTGTTCTTTCTTGAATCTTCAAAGGACAAACACCCTCTTTGGGTTGCTGATTTCAGATTTGAAAGATAATCCTTAGATGGTGGAGTGTGATTGCATTTAGTAATCACTATTGGAGCTTATCGGTGATGGTTCGTTTTCAGTTTGGTTACTTATGATGACTTCTAGCCATGTTTTGGTATGATAACTATTTGTGCAGAGGTTGGAGTGTTTTGGTAGTGCTTCTCAGAGAGTTTATGCTTGTTGGTTGTACCATTTTCATCTAGGCAAACCCAACATTTATGCTCGTGCTGTTTGGAGAAGGTCATAACATTTTGTGGGTATCGTTGCAAGTGTTTCCTCATCCTTGGGCACCACCTTATGCAAGAGAGCAATTTTTTTAAGGGAGATTTGGATTTATTGGAGCTAGTCACCCCTCTAAGAGGGTCGTACATCTTGCCTTGAGGGCATAATTGCTGTTGTGACTAGCTTTGCTGTTGGTTAGCTTCAAATACCCCCTTGTCATTGCTGTTTGGGTTGATTGGAGGGCTCCTAGACTTGTCCTTTGCATAGCTTGCACCTTGGTTGAGTTCTTTGGTGTTTTGGTGGAGTTGAGAGCTTGTTGGTTGGTCGTATCAAATTGCTGTTACGTTGTATCAGACTTGAAAAAATGTATCAAACCTGTAGCAACAACTTATCTAACCTTCTACCGACCTTTGAAGGCCCTTTTATTGAGGTATTATTGTGGTAGTTTGAGGGGGTTTTCTCATATTCTCATTGTAGCATCTTTGGGGGAGTTATGCTTCATGCTTTTATCATTTCTTTATCATAATAGCAACATGTGATGTTTTGAAGCATTTTCTAAATGAGCTTGGTGTTCCTTACCCCACTGAACAAGTGGTGCTCTTGCTAAATAAGTGGTTGAGCTTCCTTTATTTTACATGCTACTCCCGTTGAATAAGTTGTTGATTTTTAGTTTGCTTTCATCTTATGCTTGCTGAACATTTGTAGGACTTTGCTTTGGATTGGCCAGCTTGTCGCTAAGTTTTATTCTTTGTTGTAATTCTCGTTGAATAAGCAGATGAATTCCCTTCATGATTTTGGTTGCTTACTCACCCCACTGAAGAAGTGGTTTGCTTAGAGATAAATTGTTGAAAGGCTTACCTTCGTATGCTCTC
This sequence comes from Sequoiadendron giganteum, assembly GCA_007115665.2. NCBI lineage: Eukaryota > Viridiplantae > Streptophyta > Pinopsida > Cupressales > Cupressaceae > Sequoiadendron > Sequoiadendron giganteum. The sequence goes on from CM021108.1 coordinate 634,191,212, forward strand.
ACCTTTCCCACATTGTGATCTAGGTGATCACAAAGTGGAAGGTATTGACTCTTTAGTTAGCTTGGTTTCTAGTTAATGCAAAGATCCCCTTCCCACCATGTGCTCTCACCTTGCCCTCATTGGGATTTGGGTGATCAGAAGGTGGAGGGTTGCTTACTCAGTTTATCATTACTATTTGGTTAATGCTGACAGGTGCAAATTTGAAAAAAAATTAAGGGTGGGTTATTATAATGGTATCAAAGCAAGTTTTCCTACTAGCGTGTGGGGATTCAGTAAAACTTGGAATTATTACAATGGATTTCAGCAAAGTTGAAGATCAGATCAAGAGGAATTATGAACGAGAGGCTTCCCAACTCTTTGAAGAATATCAAATATGCCAGATGGGTTAAAAAAATAGGTTTCTTTTGATTCTTTCTTGAGTTTAGTGGTGACATTGAGACCTGGAAAAATGGGCTTGGTGAAGCACATTAGAAGAACAAAGAAAGAAAACTCAAAAGTTACCAGTGAAGGGTTAAAGAATGAGGAAGTACTTGTTTGTGGTTTGCAACCAACAAGTAAGCATGAGGAAGGCAAAAATCAATCAACATGCATTGAAGAGTGGACTATAAGTCCTAAAGAAAATGAAGCTACAAGTGAAGAGCACATGACACTTCAAGATGACTGTGAGATTGAAGAAAAGTCACCTATTGAAGCTGTTAATGAAGAGCACATGAAGATTGACTAAGATACCGCTATGGATATTGTCAAAGCAGCCATGTTGGATCAACTTCTAGGAGGTATGAGTTCATTTGTTATTCCTCTTGGGGAGCCTAACATTGCTTCAACAGCCTTACCTTATCTAGGCTAGGAATCAATTGGTGGCTTGGGTGTCTTTGAGTTGGATGCTATTCACACATATGATGGCAATCCAAAAATTTCAGTATGTGGTGAGCAAAAAGGTTTGGATAGGATTGATTCGATCTTGCAAGATATGGAGGAGAATGGTTATCATGATCCTAGTACTAGGGTATTGGGAAGTGATTTAATCACAAAGGGAACTAATCATGAGGAGTACGATGATCACTTTTTTTCTTGAACAGAGCAATCAACCCTTTAGCATATAGGATTTAGGTGTGATGTCACCTAAGCATAATTATTATGCTATGTGGGATGAATTTCCTTTTGATCTAGATGATGTTGAAATCTCAAAGCACAATGTAAGCCATGAGGATTCTATTGAAGAAGAAGATGTATTTAATGAAGAAGCTTGTATGACAAAGCTCCATAATGATTTCTTTGAGAAGGTTGCAACTTCTAATGAAGAGTTTAATGCTTCCAAAATTTTGAAAACAGTGCCTATTAGGAAGCATCTTCATCATTCTAGTGATGGAAATGTAGAATCTGAGTGGGATTCTCTTATACGTGAAGAACATCAGTTCAACTTCTCGGAGAATCCATTAGAAGAGCATGATGAATTGGAGCCCGATGAGGATTGTAAATCAATTTTTAGTAATGATTGATTGTTGGAGTTGGATACTACGATGACTTTTGATCAAATTGATAGTGAGGAGGAAGTAGATTTAGAAGATCATATGGCTCCTAATAATAAAGATATTTCAAAATCTTTGTTACATGAGGAACCATGCCATGTGGTTGAACAAAGACCCATGGAGTTATGTGAATTGTAGAATCAACTCTTGGTCAACAATTAGAAAGAGATTCAGGTCCTCACAAAGTTGGACAACACCCACAAGATCCTTGAAATCCTCATGCACAAAAGTGTTGAGGGTAGAGTCACTTCTTCAAACTTGCATCTTATCAAAGAGTCTTTGGAAATAGTGAAAAAAGAGTACTTACACTTGATTAGAGATCGAGATAATGCCATCAAATTTGCAAAGGAGGCTATTAGTGCATTCAACGAAAGGGAGAGAAAGGTTGATGAGCTTTCTCTTGAGCTTGTTTCAACAAAGGACATGTTAGAAAATGCTCAGATGCCACTAATGGATGTAGATAATCAACTAGTTGATACCAAACTTTCTAGGGAACAAGAGAATGAACAAAGAGCTAAAGAAATCAATCAAGTAATTGATGAGCTTGATAGTCTTCAAGAGGAGTTTGACTTAGAGGGTTTCCAAAAAAAATAGAAGATGTAGGTGCAGATTTGGATCAACAAGTTTGATTAGTGCAAGAGAAAATGAATGATTTTCAAATTCTTGATAATCATCTCTTTGAAGTGGGTGTAGAGACAACTTATGATAACCCCCTCTTTGTGATGGAAGATGAAATATCTACTGATAATAACAAGATATGGGATCTGGGTGAAGTTTCCAAGCATGAGATAGAATGTGTTTTTCAGCTCATTGATGATTTGAAATCAAATTATGAGGATGAGTTGATCTTTGTGATCGATAATCTTCTAAGGTCACTTGATAATGAATTCATAAGTGAGTTGAAGATGGAGTTTCCACATGGGATGTGTTGAAACATGGAGACTACATCATGACTAACCTTGAGGTGTTTCCAAAAAGTGATTTTGAGCTTGATGGAAATATGAGAACAGCGGTAGATAATGCAAGTTCATAACTCATTTGGCATAAGGAAGTGGAAAGACAAGGGTCTAAACATGATTTCTACTTCCCCTACTCCCCTAGCGATTTTTTTTTTAGATTAGCAGTTGATTTGACATATTCCAATCCTTCTTCCACACGAAGTATGGAGACACCAATTGCTCTAAGCTCTTTAGATGGTGATGCTCTCATGATTGAATTGCAAACATAAGCTAAAGGTGTCATAATCTTCCATGGGAAGCAAGAGGATAAGTTTATGATGCATCATTCCTTCTCATAAAAACCATCTCCATTGAATTACTTCTTTCAAGCGAAATTCATAAGTCGATATCCATCAACTGTTAATTGCACACAAGCAAAACGCATTTTAGGGACTTTTTATTCAACTCTATCCTTTGCACGTAGGGGATGTGCTTGTAGGTTGTACGCCAAACCACATTCAAATGTGAAATTGAGGGCTACTTCTCGATCCATGCTTGTTTAGGAGTGATATTTTCAAGGAGAGGATGTTGGAACTAAATCTACATCCTCTAACATGCATGATAGACAACATTGATATATGATCTGGTGTATCTTGGTGACTTATTATAGTCCTTAATGGCTACTCAAAAATTGGATACTCACCATTAATGGTTGTGAAACTACTCTCGGTTCACATGATCCCACCTTTTAACATGTGCTATGATTTTCAACTTATTTTCCTATAGATTCATCTTTACTCCAAAAATTTAGCGTTTCTTTTCAATGGTTTTTGTGTCCACATGTGGTTTTGCAAGGTCAATGAGTGGTTTGACTTGTATGATTGGCAATTTTCCTACATAGGTGATTTCAAACATTCAAAGGTGGTTTCTAACACTCACTAGTGGTTTTCTGACAAGGGTATATTCCAACTTTTTGGAGAATATTTTGTCCGCTATTTTTGGCTAACATCATCCTAACATCAATAGTACGACCCACCTACCTTGCCCCCTAGACCTAATTTTGCCAGGGGAGCTATTTTTTTCTAGTTGGCAAACTTGGGATTACAATGTTATTTGGGCTTGTGTACGTTGTAGTGGTGTAGGTGTTTTTATTATATTTTGCTAGTGGTACATTTTATAGCCTATCCAAGTTACACCTTTATTTTGGTTGATGAGCTCATAATTTTTTACTTGGATCTCCATTTTTTGCAATTCTTGTAATGCTTGAAACGTATTTTAGAGCTCTTCACAACCATCCATACACTTTCCAAAATTTTCCCTAGGTAATTTTTATTCATTATTTCACATTCTGTTTGACTAATCAAAACAATTTAGCACATGGAAAAGTCATGGTTGTATGACATGACTTATTTTGAGTTGTTTTGTATGCATTTCCAACATGTCTGTTCTAGACATTGTCAACACATATTGATTGTACTTTTTCATTTGTAGATGCACTGAGATAAAAGTGTTACTATTTTGCATGCATTTTTTAGATTTTGCATATCTTGTTGTCCCTTGTTTTGTACTCGTACTACTTTATAAATTTTTGCAGGGGTTTGATGTGTATGCTTTATCATTTGCAATCACAACCTTTTTTAGCTTCATACCTATGTGTCTTGCTTTGCACACCCTTTTTTAGTTGCATGTAGTATCTTGTATACATTTTGCCGATGTCTCATTTCCTTCATCCACTACATTGTGACACAATTTTAGTGGACCTACTATCCTTCTCCCTTGTCAGCATTATGGGGGGCGATTCATACTGTGGTGCTATGATTCTTTGGTTTTGATTTGGAGTGAGCTATATATCTAGTTTTTGTTCCTATGCATTAGATGGATTCAATGGTTGGTTATTCATTTATTTTAGTGAAATTAAACACGTACCACATAAACACTCTTGTATTCTTGTTTTGTGGAGGTGACCTTCCATCCTCAATTGATCGATTTCTTTGCACATGTATTTTTAACTTGCAATTTACTTTGCATTGGTTGAGTTGTGTTATTGGGGTCACTCGCGTAGATTGATTTGCCATTTATATCTTTGATTGTCATATTGTTACCTTGTTTTACTATTTGATTATTGTTTGAGTATTTATTAGGGTCACTCATGTAATTTTGTTCTTCTTGGTCCTAATCATCATTTTGATTTTAGAGGAGGTTTTTCAATTAGAGCACTATAGTAGTCATCTTTTGATAGTTTCTTTGTGCTTTAGTGATTTTCTTCATGTTCTTACTCTTTTTGAAACACTATTTTGGAGGCTTCTTAGTTTTTAGTTCCTTTTGGAGAGGAGTTTTTCCCATGAGGTTTTATCTTTTTTTTTTTTTCTCTTGTTATGAGATATTTTTCATTTGTACATGGGTACTTGATGTAGTCATGACCAAGGGGTCTTACTAGATTGCCCAATCATGCAACCAACACACAATTCACAAGTTAACGCATTCAACTCAAACTTCGAAACCCTTTATTCATGAGCAAGAATACATTATCCTATAATGCCTTCATTGGTCTTGGCTTGCAAGCCTTATATACATGCAAACATCAACCCAACCCTAACTCCTCTTGACATTATTGGGACTTCCCCAAAAACCTTCCTTCAAATGAAATCAAAATCCATATTTATAGGATGTGAGATGGAGAATAGTCAACCACCCCATGTCCAAGCATGATGGGACACGTGTCACACTTTCCTTCATTCATGAATTCTGCATGGAAGGTCATTATAACTGCCTCTTGTCATTTTCATTATTGAATGACTATTTGCGAAAATCTGTGGGGGTCTGGACATGTCTAAAAACTCATTGCATGAATCTGAGGGTACACAAATATGTCCTAGTGACATAGGAAGTTCGACTGCTTGTTGGTCTTTGGGGGGAAAAGGGGTTATAGCGAAATGCATTGAAATAAGGGTCATCAAAACATTGTGGGATTTTGAGGGGTATGTGTATAATATCCACATGGCGTTAAATGTTTCGCTATTGTAAATTCTACGAGGAACCATAAAACATTAGGATGTGGGGAAATGGAGGGGATTCAGATAAGGGTAAGTGTTTCACAATTGCCAAATATTTAGGAAATTAAGTGCTAAAGGGAAACTATGGGGAATCACGAGTCAATAGGATTGTGTGAGGATGTGAGGGGTAACTGGATAAAGTCCGGATTAGCAAGTAAGTTCCACAGGTTTGGTAAGGGTTGAGATTTCTGCAAGGTCAACTTGCATTAGTGGTTGGCGAAAGAATGAAGTCAAAAGGGACTTAGCAGTGTTTCAAAGGGGATCCATATAGGGTCAATAGTTCCATAAAGACCAAATGTTGGCTAAAACTCCACAAATCCATAACTTGCATACATTTGATCCAAACTCCTCCAAATTGGACATGTGAATACCTAGTTGGATTCCCTTCAAGGCGATTTCATCACTTGGCCATGAACCAAGTGCAAATGTCTAAATTTGATCACCCACTCTTGCAACCAAAATAAAAGAAGGAAACAACAATAAAATAGATAAATCTATTTTTGGTTGATGCAAGATTGCCCTTGCACCCAAGATGCTCTTGCATCAAACACCCGGTGTAGGAACATTTTGTGAATTTGGACTCACAAAATGGAGTTGGGTAATAGAACTACCTTTCCAGATTGCACACAACCTGCGACAAACTCCATCACTATAATAGGTTCATCAAATTTTTTCCTCCTTTGCCTCTTCCAATATTTGGCTGGGACAAGTGCCATCCTGATTCATCCAGTTTGTTCTTCATCCCTCCTTTGTCTTGTGGGCCTATGTCTACCACAACTCAACCACCTCCTCCAATTGTTGTATGCTACCTTCTTCCCTCTTGTGGGATTGAACCCACCATAGCCCGATTTCCTCTTCCAAGTACTCCTCCACTCAACATTCTTCACCTTCTCACTTCTCTTGATTCCTCTCTTCCCTCTTGTGGGATTCAACTCTCCATTCTATAACATTCCCCACCAAAAATCTTCTTCCCTCTCTACTTCATCCACACCATCCTCTGTAGCATTTGAATACAAATATATATTAACATTTTCATGGAAATCAAATATTTTTATCTTTGCCTTTGTACTCACCTCTTCTCTTTGATCACAATATACCCTCATGTCCTTTATAGGACATACCCTTCCTATACCAGTCTCTTCTACATTAGTCATCTTCCCTTCCACTCCCATCACCTCACTAGCATTGAACTCTGCATCATATTTATCATAAAAAAATGAATGGTATTAACCAATACCTCTTTCTTTTGTGTGGCTACATGTTCTTTATCATCACTCGCTATAACATCCCCCCTTCTCTCATCCATTGCTGCAACCTCTCCATCTGCATTCTCAGTTGCATTGTCATCTTCTAATGCTTTCATGTCCTCCAAAGGACATATCACGACTTATTTAACATCATTATTCTCCTTTTGAATTGTTGCTACAACATTCTCTCCATTTTCTACTAAAATGTCTTCCTTTGTGCTTCTTCCATGCTTTTCCAAAGATACGTCTTCGCTACTACAATCTCGTCCTCTTCCTTTATACATATAGGTTCATCAGCACACAAACCCATATTCTCTTTTCTTCTCTTCTCTACTAATCCTTTGGTCTCCCTCAAGCCCTCTAACACACTCTTCATCTGATTAGTTCTAACCTTTCGACATACAATCTCTCTCCTAACAAGGACTGAAATCTCTAAAGACTTTCCTACAATCATGCTCTTCCTCTTTGCCATCTTCAACCACATACAACCTCACAATCTGCAACCTCTACAACCTACACACACTCTTTCAGTAGTTACAAGCCCTCTTTATACGTACAACAAAAACCCTCATATGCAACCTATCCACTACCCAACAAAGATTCTAGAAGATGCTTCCTCTACCCACTCCCCTTCGATGGAGGAACTTTACACCTTAGTCTAGCCCACCTTATCTCTATTGGAGGATAGCCAACACAAACTCATAGTTATAGGACCCCTACAAGAAACTCTCACATTGCCATACACCTATCCTCTACCCAATAAAAACCTTAGAAGATGCACCTCTTTTCTTCCTTTACCCATTTCCACCATGGAGGACGCTGTAGCACCTTACCCAACTTCAATTCTTGTTGGAGAAGAACCAACATAACCTCATCCCTGAAACTCATTCATCAGACAACTCGCCTCAAACACTTTCCTCAACTTTGTTAGCGAGCGAACCCCAATTCTGATACCGTCCAATTCAGTCATAACCAGGGGGTCTTACCAAATCACCTAGTTATGTAGCCAACACACATATAGTTCACAAAATAACACATTCATCAGAAACTCAAAATTCTTTATTCATGTGCACAATACATTTGGTACAACGCCTTCATTGGTCTTGGTTCTCAAGCCTTACATACATGCAAACAGTAGCCGAACCTTAACTCATGTTAACATTGTGGAAATTTCTTCCAAAAATCGTCCATCCGAATTAGATTAGAATCCATATTTATAGCATGTGAGATGGAGAAGAGGCAACCACCCCACGTCCAAACACATGATGGGAGATGTGTCACACTTTATTGGTTTATGAAATTTGCGTTTAAGGTCGTTATAACTACCTTGTCATTTTCCATCGCCAAGTGATGAATTGCGAAAATCCGTAGGGGTCTAAACAAGTTTAAAGAATCGTGTGCGAATCCAAGGGGTACAAGGATGTATCCTGGTGACATAGGGATTTCACTTTTTTGTTGGTCTTCCGGGGAAAAAGGGGTTATAGGGAAATGCAGTGAAATAAGTGTCATGAAGACATTGCAAGATTTCAAGGGATATCCACATGGCATTAAAAGTTTTGCTGCTACAAGTTTTGTTGGGAATCATAGACCATTGGGATGCTGCAGGGTAATCGAGGTGATCTAGATCAGAGCAAGAGTTTTGCATTTGCCAAGTATGTGGGAAATTGTATCAACGAGAAACTATAGCAAATTGAGGGTCATTGGGAAATTGTGAGGATGCAAGGGGGAATAGGATAAAGTTTGGCTGAGCAAGGATGTTTTGCAGGTTTGGAAAGGGTCGAAATTTCTACAAGGTCAACTTGCATTAGTGGTTGACATAAGAATGAAGCCGGAAGGGACTTAGCGGGGTTTTAGAGGGGATCTAGACAAGGCAAAAGTTTTGCGAAGTCCAGATGTTGGATAAAATTCTGCAACTCTGTAACTTGGAAATATTTGATCCAAACTCCTCCAAATTGGACATGTGAATAGCTAGTTGGCTTCTATTGAAGGTGATGTCATCACTTGGCCATGAACGAAGTGCAAATCTTTAAGATTTGATCATCCAATCCTGCTACCAAAACAAAATAATCAAACGAAAACAAAATAAATAAATTTATTTTTGGTTGATACAAGATTGCCCTTGCACCCAAGATGCTCTTGAATTAGTAGCTCATCATGCCTAGTTGTTGGGACCCATCCTTTGCTTTTTATGCATTTGTCATTTAAAGATTTTAGCTTCTCTATAAGGTGGGGTGCAGGAGTGAAAGGGTATTTCCCTGATTAATTATTTAATTACTTAGGTCCCTTTTCACACTAGCTACTTAAGCTTACTTAAGTGATGTGTCTTTTTGTGTCAAGTCATAGGATTGAGACACATGCCATGATCTTTTTTTATCATCAACTAAGGTTTCATCTAGGGTTGTTTATTCTTTTTATAAGGATTCATTATTCTATCATTTACTGTTAGGTTTTGCACATTCATAATCATTTATGCTTTTTTGAATTGTCTTTTGGCCTTTATAGCTTTATTTTTTGTCTCTTTTTGTGACAAGTGTTTAATTGCAATTGATTATTGGGTGTTGTAGGGTTAAGGAATCAATTCCAACATCATTCATACAAAATAAGTTTTACTAAGGAAAACAACCTATATGTAATGATGAAGTGTGAGTTTGGTGAGGAATCATTGATGTATTGAAGATATGTCATTGGATGGGGTGAACTAAGAGTAGAACCCACTAAGGTGGAGGTGATGACTAACGTGCTTACACAAAAGAGTGCTACAAACAACATAAATTTTGTAAGCAGTATTTATTTGGAATTCTATTTTAGGTTTCTCATACATAGCCCCGCATCTATACAAAGTTGTAACCATGGGAAGAGGTTTTGATTGGGGTAGTATTTAAAAACTTATTCATCCATGCACAAGATCGAGAAGACAATTTTTTTTTTTGTTAAACATTAAACTCAATCAAGCTATAATCATCAGATTCTTCTATTTATCAAATTAATGCACACAGGTACATATATATACGAGTTGTCCACATGTTGACATCCAACTAATCTCAAACAACATTTATCTTCCGTCAATATTGCTCAAAATAGGCATACACATTCACTAGGTGTGAAAACATAGGTGTAACTAACTCAAATAGATGTAAAATAATGAGAAATATTTACACAATTATTGTGCACCAACTAATAGAATTATCATTAGTTTTAATTGATATGTTCAACCAAAGAACTCAAGTGAGATTAATTTTATATAAGACCACTAATTTGAATCTTTGTGGGGTCAAACACACCAACACCTATCTCGAAATTAGTCAAAATATATAAGCATGATTATACAATTTCACAAGGAATCAATAAGCCATTTACAATCTTAGGTCAATATTTGACAATTTTTGGAATGTAGCAACACATGTTTCTCAATTTCGTGATCATTGGCCAATCAACAATTTATAAAATCATTATCTACTGTGACTTAGGAACACACTTGCATTTTTTAATTTGCAACACACTACTAACATTTGTAGAGAGAAAACATGACAAGTAGTTTTTGCAACATTGACTCCACTCAGAAGTCTCCTCTCAAATTTGGTACACACAAGATTCCCCCATTGGTAGATGAGAGCGGAGAATGAAAACAATATCCCTTGTGATGGACGATAGAGTAAAATAAAATAAGGATTCTCCCTAAATAAGAAATATTGTAAATGTGCAACTTTGAAATGAAATAATTACAAATGAACTAAGTTATTCACACCTTATTGACTTTTCATCATAAGCATCCACTGCCACCCATTTGGATTTTTAACTTAATAGGAATTTTCATTTAAGTTGCCCATTTAGGTTTTCAACATAATGAAGCATAAGCAAAGAATCACACATTTTATTAAAATGCCATGGACAAATCACCAACTCAAACACATACTTAAAAATCTTAATAGTCCACATCACAACATCAAAAACACAAGTGTATAAGTGTTTCCTACATCTTATGACTCACATTGTCAATGTACCAAGAACAAATAGGAATTCTAGCATAGTGGATTCTTACATACTAGAATTATATACTAATCTAAAAGGGCAAGAAGCTTATCCACATCACACTTAGGCGTATAAGTCATAGCATTTGACATGTATCACATTTGTAAGATCCTCAATAATTAGAGCATCCCCATGAACATGCATAAACATAAGATTGGAAAAACATAGCATGCCTTAACATGTTTTTTTAGAAATAAAGTGAAGAAACAATTGGCATCCAAATGACATAGAACCAAGTAGCCCAAGTTATGGTGACAATAGTGATTTTGATAGAGAGGCTCCTAAGAAGAGACCAAAGCGGTGGGAAAGAACCATTGGAGATGTTTGGGATAGTGAAATAATCAAGGGTAGATCCTGAAGACACAAGAGTAAGTAGAACACAAGCAACTTTGGTCTAATCCCTAAAATTGAGGGAGTTTATGAGCCATGTGTATTTGAGGAGGTAAAAGGAATACTTGAATGTGAAGGCCATGACCATCAAACATGAAAGTCTTATTAGACTTTGGATCTCTCAAATCCTCGACTAGGGAAGAAACCCATTTGGTTGCAAATGGGTGTACAAAGTCAAGTACAAGGAAAATGGTACTTTTGACAAATACAAAGCTCTGTTAATGACAAAAGGGTTCTCATAAAGAAAAGGCATTGACTACAAGAAGACGTTTGCTCCTACAAAAAAGATGAGTACCATCTGATTGGTCCTAGCCATAGTAGGTTAGTTTGGTTGGATAGTGCATTAAATGGATGGAAAGAGTTCCTTCCTAAATTGTGATTTGGAGAATTGTACATGTCTTGACAATAGGTTTTTCAAGTTGTAGGGAAGGATCATCTTGTATGTAGAGTGAAGAAAGATTTATATGGATTGAAGCAAGCACTTGAGGCATGGTACATCAAAATTGATAGGTATTTGGTTGAACATGGATTTTAGTGGAGTCCTTCAAATCCAAATTATATGTCAAAAACATTGTTAATGATATCATTTTGCTTTACATTTATGTAGATAACATCATTATTACAGGTAGTGAGCCACACACAATTGAAAATATCAAATAAGATATGAGTACAACTTTTGACATGACTAATCTAGGCCTCTTACATTACTTTCTATGTGTAGAATTGGCAAACAGGTGGCAACAATTTTGTTTCACAATCTGAATATGCTAGGACTTTGCCTGACAAATTCAGGATGACAAATTACAAAACCTTAACACTAATGGAGAAAGGGCTGAAAATTTCAGCCAAAACTAAGTCTATGACTGTCAATGAGTCAACTTATTGGCAACTAGTAGGTAGCTTAATATATCTTACAACCGCTATAATTGATTTGAGCCATGTTGTTTCATTTCTAGATTCATGACAACATCCAAAGTAGAACATTGGATTGTAGCGAAGAGGGTGTTGATATATGTGAAAGGGACATTTTGGCATTTTGTACAAGATAAGCAAAGATCCTAGGTTGGTTGGGTTGAAAGATTTAAATTGGGAAAGTTATGTAGTTGATATAAAATCTACTTCTGGTCATGTGTTTAGCCTTGGACAAGTGTAGTCATATGGACTAAAAACAAAGAACCAATAGCTCTATCCTTGCTAGAAATATAATATTGAGGAGTAGTAAAAGCAACATGTGATGCAATATTGCTTAAAAGGATGCATGTAGACATGAAGATGCCTCAAGTAGAGCCTTCACCCTTGTTTTGTGACAATTAAGGGGTGCAACAACTCGCCAAGAATCTAGTCTTCCATAAGCATACGAAATATGTGGAACTTCATTCTCGTTTCATTAGACAACTTGTAGAAGATGGATCAATTATGTTGCTGTATTGTCCTTCTGAGGAATAGACTGTAGACCTTCTTACTAAGTCTTTGAGTCTTGACAAATTTGTAAAATATTGCGATAAGATTGGTGAAGTTAATAGATTTACCATTAAGGAAGGGTATTAAATTAATGTTTTATTTATAATACTCAATTTGGTTTAGGGATAGACTAGGAATATTCTTTATTCCTTTTGCTTTATTAGTTTGAAGTCTTATAATCTTAGTTGTCACTCTTATCCTTTTTGGATAAAGTGTTTGTAGTCTTGTTTAAGGAGACTTTCACTATGTTTTATATTGAATATCTTGGTAATCATTCTGTCTATTTTTCACAATAGTATCTAGACTTCAAGTCTTTAAGTTCTAGTTTGTGAGTTCATTGTGTTTAGGTTCTTCATCAAGTGAGTTTGTTTGCACGATATGTTTTTTTTCACTTAATAGTCTTTCTGGATAGGAGGGCTTTTATAATTTTGTTTTGGTTATAGATTTAATCTTGGTCAGGAGTGGAATTTTAATTACCATGACTTTGTTTTATTTGGCTTGATCCTAAATTGGTTTGCTATATAAATGTTTTTAGTTTCAAATTATTAGGAGTTTGTTTATGCTCAACTTTAACTCGGTTTTCATAAGAATTCATGGTAGGCATTAACCTTGGTTTATTGTAGGGTTGTGTTATCACACACTTAGAATTATAAAATTGGTATTTTGAATACTAGAACATATGCAAAGACAAGATTAATTTCAGATCCAATTTACTTATCTCTTTCTTTTAAAAATGACAATAGCAATTTTCAATCTATTTTATTGCATGGGAGAAGGTTAAACTTGGGTATTGCATGGTTCAACTTTCTCACATCTTTCTAGGCATATATTGCAAATAAGGGTGTGATTAGGTTATGAATGCCATAATATCTTTGAATATGGCTTAATCACTCTTTATGTCTAGGATGCCAAGGAAGATTAATGCTAGTTTCGAGTAGCAACTACTATGAGATGTAAACAAAGGAAAAAGAGTTAACATTACCACTAACATAAGAAGTGGACACATGGAATATTGAACCCAATGATGACACAAATGTAAGTGCTAAATAAAATTAAACTTGATAGGGTTCTAATCTCATTTACATTATTTCATTGCATTTGAAAAAAGGTTTCGTTTGCTAAAAAAGAGTTTGTGTAAAATTGGTTAAACTTATTCATTGTTTTTGGCTTAAATATAAATATAAATGAGATTTTTGTTGGATTGAATAAGAAATAGTAGTTCCTAAGAAAATATAGGTTGTCATTTAGCTTAAAATAAGAGGCACTTGGAAATTAAAAGTTGATCAATAAAATTAGAGGACATAGGAGGTCCATTGGAATACCAAGAATCGTTGATAGTAAATGAGAAACACAATGTCTATGATCGATTTATAATTGAATTCAAGATGGAGTGCAAATCAAGCAAGGGTATATGTGGGATAAAATATGTATTCTGAAGTGTCTCTTTGAGGAAGAGGGATTACAGAAAAAGACTATTCTTATATCGACAATATTTATTTTTTGTTTTAAAGATAATCTAAATATCTTTGGAAATGAGCTAAATGTTTTTGTGAAACAAATTGTGGTGTAAGTGTCTATCCAAGTATGGCTATTTTAGATTTCTTTAATATGTTTTTAATCTTATCCCAAGTTTGATTTAAAGTTGGTGTTCATAGATGCTAAGTTTAAACTTAAACTTTAGGAAAATTTAATTATTACTTGTTTAAAATGTGTTGGGATAAGCTATCATCATTTGAACTGTGTTATTTTGCAAAATATGGCTACTTTTCCAATTGTAATACTTTGGATTGTTTGCAATTTTAAATATTTCTTTCATTTCTCCGTATCTTTCACTCCTTTAACCTTTTTTTATGAAAGGAAAGTAACTAATCTATAAATGTTTGTGTTTTGTCTTTTTAGTTTAAATATTTTCAATAGATTAAAAAATTATTTTTAGTTGGTTTTGTGTGATTTAACAACCCTCATATTGGTAGTGTGCAATTCATGTGTTGGAGTCCTTTAGAAATCACAAAACAAGAGGAGTTATTAAATCAAATTCCCTTGTGGAATAAACACCGAAGAACATAATTGAAGAGAGAAAATTGTGGGAGTACAAACTTGTTCACTTGCTTTCCATATTAGTGATTTATAAAGTCTTAAAGTAGAATTCAAGAATCAACAAAATACATATTCTACTTGCTACTTGCTTATCCAAATGAAGTTTGCTTTATATTGTGATCTAAACTAGAAATAAATGGTGCAACAAATTAACACAACTTAGGTTTTTTATTTTGGAAACCCCCAATATGGAGGAATACCAACTTTTATGGTAGTTCGAATGTCTTTATCACCTCCTTTATTACCTTAGGATGATAATTACATCAAGTGGGATTGCATTTCTATCAAATAGTTTTGGTCTCCTCCTTATAATGAACAAGTAAATATAAATAGTTCCATCACATAACAATCCCCTTCATACATAATTTTCAGTAGAACAAGGTGTTGTTGTAGGTCCTAAAAGAATCATTGTCGACAAAATAAGTTGAAATGACAACTATATGATTGATAAGTAGGAGGTTTCTTCCACAGTGTGTCAAATTATGATATTGCTATCGGGATTCAACCGTGTAGTTTTCGAGTCAAACTCATTGACCCATGTTTCATAAGTAGTGGTTCACAAGAACCCATCTCTCATGATAATGAATGGTCCACTTAGCACTCATTGCATCTAGGTGATGCTCACAAAGGTGAAGCATTGGTCCGTCCCGAGAGGTCACCCATCCCAGTACTGCTCCAACTCAAGCGCACTTAACCACAGAGTTTCCCCCAAGGTTTAGCCTAGTTAGCTTGTTACCCCATTTGCAAAACCTTCAACAAGTGTTATGCCTTATGAACCATTCATTATAGAGCCCCTTTAGATCATCAATTGATAAGTAGGAGGTTTCTTCCATAGCGTGTCAAATTATGATATCAATTGATGAGCTAAAGGGGCTCTATAATGAATGGTTCATAAGGCATAGCACTTGTTGAAGGTTTTGCAAATGGGGTAACAAGTTAAGTGGGCTAAACCTTGGGGGAAACTCCGTGGTTAAGCATGCTTGAGATGGAGCAGTACTGGGATGGGTGACCTCTCGGGACAGACCAATGCTTCACCTCTGTGAGCATCACCTAGATACAATGCGTGCTAAGTGGACCATTCATTATCAGGAGAGATGGGTTCTTGTGAACCACTACTCATGAAACATGGGTCAATGAGTTTGACTTGAAAACTACACGGCCGAATCCTGATAGCAATAGCATAACTATATGATTCACATTCCAAATCAAAAGAGTTCATTGTCAAGATAAATTATTGTGGTTTTGTTGTTAAATTGTTAATGCAATTACAATTCCATCTAGATACATTATGTTTTATTTTTCTATTTTTACCTTATTCTTGAATTTGAATTCAGTTCGCTATTCTCATTTTCTCTTCTTGAAAGCATTTTCTAGATCCGTCTTGTGTCACACACCCCTTCTAACAGATCATTTTCTCCTAAACAAAACTTAGAATATAGGTGAAGGTGTTCTACTGTTTCTTTCAAATACCATTTTTATTGGCGAACTTTCTAATGCTTGATTTTCCATGCCTTATTTTCTAGCACTACATCCTCTATGAGTATATCTCTTCCTTCCACACCCAAATCTTCTAAGGACAATAGTGCACTTTATTCTTCTTTATCTAGCATGGAGGGCTCACAAAGTTGTAAGAACTCATAAATAAGAACGAAGTGCATCTTTATGAAAGGAGAAAGATCAAATTTAAAAACATTTTCATCTCTAGCCCCTAAAATTGTGAGGGTCAATTTCGAAACGACCCAATTTTATTTGCTTGTCCTTGTAGCCTTTCTTATCCCTAGGAAATCCAAACTTTGTCTCCTAACTTAAGTTTGTGCTCCTTCCTGTTTTGATAAGGCCTTTATTTATATAATTGATGTGTTCTTTCCAATTGTTTCTTTATTTTGAGTTGAACTTGTACAATTTTCTCAAAGAATTTTGATGCTATAGTCATCTCATTTTTCTTCCCTACTTGTTTATATTGCTTATCAAGAGCTACATCAAGTTGATTAGAAGGCAAATATCTCAAACATGTGTCATGTAGTGGCTTATTAGTAGAATAATGCAAAGCCCATTATAAGAATGTTGAATGTAAGGGAGTAATCATCCCATGTCTTGGAACACTTGTTGTTATACCCCTTAGTGAGGTGCACTAATGTCTTTTTGGCCATCTATTTGTGGGTGAAAGGTTGTGATTTTCTTTAGCTTTGTGTCCATTATACTCCATAGTGTAAAACAAAACTTACCAACAAACTTTGCATGCCTATTTGAAATTATGGAGTTAGGAAGCCCAAAGTGCACCCATACATTATTAAAGAACATATTAGTTGCTTATTTTCTTATGATAGTTTGTTAACAAGTAGTTAGAGAACACATTGTATTGAACCTATCAACTATCACAAAAAAGTAATCATTCTCATGCCTACTCATAAAAATTGCTACAAAGTTCGTAGAAATACTTTATTATGGCCTTGTAGGGATAGGCTAAGGTATATACATTTCTTCTTTCCTTGTTTTAGATTTGCTAATACAACATAATTTACAATTTCTTACAAATCTTGCTACTACTTGCTACATTTGAGGCCAAAAAGCATACCTTTGCAAATGAACCATTGTGCTACCTTTGCTAAAGTAGTAACCCACCACTTTGAAGGTATGTGCATCCCTCATCAGTAGAAGTCTTTGCACGCTCGTGGAACACACAATTTTCATACCTTAGAGAGTAATCCATCTTGAAGATGAATGCCATTTTCACTTTTTACACACTTATGAAGGAGGTTTTTCATATGTATTCCCATAGTGATTATGGAAGTTATTTTCACTTTTTACATTCACCTATTATGGACGTTATTCATATGTATTTCTAAAGTGCTTATCATTTGCATATTCTTCATTGCAAACCTCTTTTGTGAAAGGCTCCAAGTGAGTTATCATAACCATAGTTGAAATAAGTGGCCTAGACAACATATCTACCACAAGATTGTTAGTTCCATTTTAATATTTTGTCACCAAATGAAATTTGGTAAAAATCTTATCTAGTTAAAATATATTTCTTGCTGATTTTTTTTGTGCCTTTAAATATTGTATAGGTTGGTGATCAATGTGCACAATAGTTCCCTTTCCAAACTAACAATGCTTTCATTTTTTAATTTCTTTAACTAGTGTACACATTGTTTTATTATCATACGCTAGATCTCCTTTAACTGCTAAAGTAAAAACTTATTAATGATAAACAAATATGTTTACCACCTTGAAGTAGTACAATATCCATAACATATTCAATTGCATTTGCTTTTGTTAAATGAACTTTGTATATTAGGAAGATCAAGCACGAGAGCATGGCATTTCCTATACTTCGATGTTTCAAATTTATTATCCTTTTCACTCCCCCAATGAATATCTCTACCCCTTTGATGTAGTTTGATTTAAATGTTCAATTATGTAGTAAATGAAAGGAATATACTTTTTGATGAATTGTGCAGCCCTTGTAGAACTCTTTGGTGTAGGCCCATTTACAATTACTTCAATTTGAAATGGGTCTATTCTTAATCCCATTCCTACAATATGCCTTTAATAAAGCAACGATTCTTTGCCATTCTCAAATTTTGTTAGATTGCATGATAGTTGTTTGTTTAACATTTTCAAGACTTATTTAATATAGACAAAATGTTCTTTCCAAGTAAAAATTTGGATATCACCTAGATTGACTAACAAAAAACTATATGTGAAATCATAGGTTATAAGCACATTATTCAAACCAAAAGGAAGTACTAATTGTTTGAATTGTGAAACAAGCACAAAACCACGAGCCACATGATCAAACAACAAACAAATACACCTTCCACGCAAGAGATCTATAAACAATATGTGCAATATTTTTTGACTATAAAAAACTACAAAAGCAAGAGACTCTCAGGAAAATATGAAAGCTCCAGATAATATCCGAGTGATATTTATAATGAGTGTTGAGTGCTTATAAGAGCAAATCCCTAAATGAGAAAGGGATCAGATCATAACAAGTGTCAATGTCACATGAGATGCGACATAATGATCTAATATTAACTCAACTAATAAAGCATAAAAACACTCATAAGTTTAGCTTAAATGTAAAGAATAAATTAGACTAATAATTAATTAATTATTAGTTAATATATGATAACTCTAACACCCCCCCTTAATATGAACTTAGGGAGTAGCTAAAAACCCTAAAAAGAATGCATGATGGGTCTCGACAAACAAGGCCAAATAAGGTACTGATGTACAAATAGAAGATCTCTATATTGAGGAGAAATAGAGAAACCTGATGGGAAAAACTGTACTCCAAAAAGAGATAAAAGCCAAGTGAAGGACTGAAGAAGCCTCCAAACAAGACAATGTTGTACCAAAAGATAGGAACAAAGGATGAACAAAGAGAACACCACTGAAGGATGAAGATGTTGCAAACACTGTCATATAATGATTGCTGAAATGCTGAAGGAAGAACCTCTGTTGAAACATATGATGATTAGGATCAAGAAGACAAAAATCTATATGAGTGCCCCCAAAGACACTACTCGAATCTGATGGCAAAGCAAAACATACATCAAGAACTCAAAGATACAAATGGCACAAGTATCAATAGTCTAAAGAATTGATCAAGTGAAAAATGGAAGGTCACCTCCTGAAATAGGAATGCAAGAGTGTGTATATGGTAAGTGCTCCATCTCATCAAAATGCATGGGTAACCAACTGTTTCATCTGCCTAGTACATAAGAACAAATACTGTCTACATAGCTAACTCCAATGCGAAACCAAGGAAGCATTAGCACCAAGAGTACAAATCCCCCCATAATGTTGACAAGGGAGAGGTATGACAGACACACTGAAATTGAATGCCTGAATGTAGTGGTTGATAAGGAACTAAGAACATCTGAATGTGCGAACATGAAAGTACAAGTAGATATAAAGGGTGTGCAAACCAAGGAACACACACATGAGAAAGGTATGAAGGCAAAACAAAGGCAAACATCAACCCCCATGACACTTTATAGCATAGTGCGAGTACAATAAGGTACAAAGTGATGTGCAAGATCCCATAATATAGGTGCAATACAGAGGCAATTTTTCTTAGTGGGTTGACAAAATTATACAATGAGAGGCCATAATATCCAAAAAAGGACTACATGCTATAAATACAATTCTTTGGTAGAAAAAACGGAAATTGGTAACACCATGATGAAGTACATGAAAAAACATGCAATTTAAAAAAACATGACTCCCAAAAATGTGTCCGGATGTACAAGATATGACCTGTCAAAGTCTCCAAAACGAGAATTGAACAACACTGAGAAAACATAATTTTGGAAAAAACCCAGAAGTCCAAACTGGAAAACACCCGCACCATCGCGAAAAGCTTGAAATTCTACCTTGTTTCAAAAAAAAATTCATTGAAAAAACTCACCATATGGCCGAGATATGGCCTTTGGAAGTTGAGGTGCGAAATTGAAAGCCCAACGGAGAGGGGCTAAGTAGAGCAAAAAATGATCTCCACCAAATTTGGCAAAATACTGCCAAAAATAGGGGTCCATCAATTGTAGAGGTGCTAATAAAAAAGTTCTTCAAGTACAATGCATGTGACATTATTTTGCAAAAAAATTAGTTACAAAATACTATTGTGTGTTTTATTTTTTAAGTTAAAAAAAACATGAAAAAAAACAATGAATAGTCAAGAAGAAGCCATTCCACAAAACCGAGAAGTTTCCGAGAGCTAAGATGTCCAAGTAATTCACTAGAATGTGAAAACACAAAAAAATGAATAAAATGTAATTGGTAAATTTTCTGATGAAAATATCTACATATTTGGAAAGAGCATTCAAAGACAGGGATCTGTATGAGTGCCCTCAATGACACTACTCGAATCTGATGGCAAACCAAGGCATACATCAAGAACTCAAAGAAATAGATGGCACAAGTATCAATAGTCTGAAGAACTGATCAAGTGAAAAATGGAAGGTCGCCTCCAGAAATAGGAAGGCGAGAGTGTCCATATGGTAAGTGCTCAATCTCATTGAAATACATGGGTGACTAGTTGCTGCATTCACCTAGGAACAAATACTGTATAGATAGCTCAACCTCACAAAACCCAATGATCACTTGCAAGCAAATAACCTATCACGTAGAAGAGATTCAACAACACAAAAATATTGCTTTGCAAACAAATAGAGTAAAATTGCAAAAACAAGAAGTGAATAATTACAATAAGATCAATCCTTATGAAAGGAGATTGAAACCGTAAAGTACAGATCTTAATTCAACACTTACCATATGGACGCTCTTGCATTCCTATTTCTAGAGGTTTTTCATTCAACACTCTATCAGTCATTTTTCGACAGCAGTCTACAACTTCATAGATCACTCAAATGCGAACTAAGGAAGCATTAGCAACAATAGTAGAAACACCCCCATAATGATGAAAAAGGAGAGGCGTGACAGGTTATTTTTCTTGGAGTTGATCACTAGGTTATGTGAGGTTGGCTTTTACAATTTCAACATGGTATGTATGCCTTGGTTATGTATCACAAGATTGGAAATACATGTAAAACGACCAAAACGAAGCCATCCCACGTGATAGTGAAGTCCATTTGGGTTGAAAACGCTCCAAAATTGCAGGTATGCTTGGATCTAGAAACCCTCATAAACTTCAAACCCTCGCAGATTGGGCGTCGTATAACCAAAATTGATGAAACACAAGTCGAATTTTGACTATTTCGAACCTTCTAGACGCAATAGTGATGTCCAAATTGACTCATGATGCATTGAAAATTCATTTTCAAGCAAGATCCCTCAAAAAATGAATAGGAAGCTGTAGCTTTGGAGCTTTGATACCATGTTGAAGTTGTAAAAGCCAATCTCATAGAACCCAATGATGACTTGGAAGCAAAATAGCCTGTCACGTAGAAGAGATTCAAACAACACAAAGATAATGCTGACAAGGGAGAGGTATGACAGGTACACTAAAACTGAATGCCTGAATGTAGTGCATGATAAAGAACCAGGAACATCTAAATTTGCATACATGAAAGTACAAGCAAATATAAAGGGTGCACAAACCAAGGCACACACCAAAATAACTTGCAAGCAAATAACCTCACATAAAGGAGATCAAAAGATAGAAGAATGGTGCTTTGCAACCCTGAAGCAAAAATATGCAATAACAAGAATGAAATAATTACAAAGAGATCAATCCTTATGAAAGGAGAACAAAACCCTAAAAGTGAGAACCCTAGGATTTAATAAAGTAATTATTAAAGTGCCTAAGTTTAACTTAAGTGAAAATAAAGTAAAAGGTGATACAATTAATTAATCGATATGATTGAATTAATTAAGTAATTAACCTTATTACTGTAACACCCCCCTTAAGATGAATTTAGGAAGAAGCTAAAAACTAAGGACAAAATTGATGAAAGCAAAGATGGGTCCGAACAAACAAGGCATGAGAGGTATCCATGTACAAACATAAGATCTCTATAATTTGGAGAAATAGAGAACCTTTTGGAAAAAATCTACTCCAAAAAGAGATGAAAATTAGGTGAAGGACTGAAGAAGCCTCCAAACAAGACAATGTTGTCCCAAAAGATAGGAACAAAGGATCAACAAAAAGAACACCATTGAAGCATGAAGAAGCTGCAAACAGTGTTGTAGAATGACTGTTGAAATGCTGAAAGAAGAACCTCATTAATTAATCTTTAATTGATTATTAGTCTAATTTTTTCTTTGCACTTAAACTAAACTTAGGATTGTTTTTATGCTTTATTAGTTGAGCTAATATTAGATCATTATGTCTCATCTTATGTGATGTTAACACTTGTCATGATCTGATCCCTTTCTCATTTAGGGTTTTTCTCTTATAAGCACTGAACCCTCATTGTAAATATCTTTTAGATATTATCTGACACTTTCATATTTTCTTGATTCTTTTGCTTCTGTAGGTTTTTCTTGTTGAAGAATATTACACATATTGTTTGCAGATCTCTTGCGTGGACGGTGTATTTGTTTGTAGTTTGATCTTGTAGTTTGTGGTTTTGTGCCTAAGTTATGTTTTATTTTTTTGAGGTTATTTTTCACTAAAGCTAAACTTAGGCACTTTAATAATTACTTTATTAAATCCTAGTGTTCCCTTTAGGGTTTTGATCTCCTTTCTTAAGGATTGATCTCTTTGTAATTATTAAACTTCTGTTTATGCAATTTTACTCTCTTGGTTTGCAAAGCATATCTTTGTGTTGTTTAAATGTCTTCTACGTGACAGGTTATTTTGCTTGCAGGTGATCACTGGGTTCTATGAGGTTGGCTTCTTTTTGGCTGTTTTACATGTATTTCCAGTCTTGTGTCTTTTGTTGACATTACGAGTTTCCATTGTAAGCACTTATGATTTTGTAAACACACTGGGATAAAATGCGTTTGCATTGCACTTGCATTATGGGATCTTGCACATCACTTTGTGCTTTATTGTACTCAAACTATGGTATAAAGTGCCATGGGGGTTGATGTTTGCCTTTGTTTTGCTTTCATACCTTTCTCATGTGTGTGTACCTTGGTTTGCACACCTTTTATACCTGCTTGTACTTTCATGTTTGCACATTTAGATGTTCTTGGTTCCTTATCATGCACTACATTCAAGCATTCAGTTCCAATGTACCTGTCATACCTCTCTCTTGTCAGCAATATCTTTGGGTTATTACAGGGCTTAAATTTAGCTTAAGTGAAAATAACTTCAACATGGTTATTAAAGGGCCTAAGTTTAGCTTAAGTGAAAATAGAGTAAAAGGTGACTTAAGTAATCGATACGATTGAATTAATTAAGTAAACAACCTTATTACTCCAACACCCCCCCTTAAGTTGAACTTAGGGATAAGCTAATAACTAAGGACAAAATGCATGAAAACAAAGATGGGTCCCTTCAACTAGGCCTGATAAGGTACCCATGTACAAATGTAAAAGATCTCTCACAATAGGAGAAAAGAAGAAAACCTCATGTGAAAAACTCCTCTTCAAAAGAGAAATACATGTGAAGGACTAAGAAGCCTCGAAACAAAAATAAATTGTTCCAAAAGATAGGAACAAAGGATGAACATGAAAAACACCACTGAAGCATGAAGAAGCTGCTAACACTGTCATAGAATGACTACTAAAATGTTGAAAGAAGAACCTCTCTTGAAACATATGATGAACAGAATCAAGAAGACAAGAATCTGTATGAGTGCCTCTAACGACACTACTCGAATTTGATGGCAAACCAAGGCAAACATCAAGAACTCAAAGGTACAAATGGCACAAGTACCAATAGTCTTAAGAACTGATCAAGTGAAAAAGGAAGGTCGTCTCCGGAATGCAAAAATGTCCATATGGTAAGTGATCCATCTCATCCGAATGCAAGTAGCCAACCATTGATGTACTTTGTATGCGAAAGTGCATAGGATCAAATACTAAATACATAACTCACTCCGACGAAACCAAGGAAGCAATATCACCAACAGTAGAAACCCCCCCATAATGTTGACAAGGGAGAGTCATGACAGGTACACTGAAACTAAATTCCGAAAAGTAGTGCATGAAGAAGAATGAAGAACATCTGAATGTGAAATCATGAAAGTACCAGCAAAGTATAAAGAGTGTGCAAACAAAGGCACACACATATGAGTCAAGAATCAATGTGATTCATTGTTGTCGTGGTAGGAACACTCACTAGACACAGGTATGATAGAAAACAAAGGCAAAAATCAGCCCCCCATGGCATTTTATAGAATAGTGCAAGTACAATAATGACACAATATGATGTGCAAAAATCCCACTACTACACATACAAAGCTGAGGCACTTTATTTCAGTGCATTTATAGATGATAAATACATGCAATGTGAGCCCATAATGTCCAAAATGATCTAATATTGTAAATACATGAATAATAGCCAAAAAGAAGCCATCCCACACAAATAAGAAGTTTCTAGGAGCTAAGATGTCCAAGTAATTCAATAGAATATGAAAACACAAAAAATTGAATAAAATGTACATGGTAAATTTTTTGATGAAAAAATCTATAGATTTTGAAAAAGCACTATAAGGCTTTTCCAACGGTTATTCGTTTTCAAAAAACGAAGTCCGTAAGCAAAAGATATGCCCTAAGAAGTGTGAAAACGATGATTTGACTTTGATCGAAAAAAAAAAGCAGAAAAAATAAAAACTAGAAAAAAACACCGGCACGACTGGATCAATCTTGGAACTAGCTTTCCAATAATATTTCGTTTTCGAAAATCCGAGTTTAGACGCAAAAGTTATGGCCAAAATGCCAAAATTGCTCCAAAAGGGGTTTGGTGGTTAAGCCTGGCGGTTAAGCTAGCATTAATTGCTAGCAATTAACCGTTAGTGGTTAATTGACGGTGGTGCCCATTAACACTGTGTTATTTTAATTGGTTTCTTGGATTGAGTGCCATATGAGGTCGTACAACCCATAAATGGTTTTTTTTTGCCTCCCAGAGTCACTGTGTCCGTTTTCGACGTTTTGATAGTCGATTTTTTGGTTTTTGGGTGCTCTGAATGTGATGGTGAGGTCCATTTGGGAACAAAATGCTCCAAAATTGCAGGTGTCCTCTGGATCTGGAAAATCACCAAATCTTCAAAATCTCTCAGATTTGGCACTGTGAATCCAAAATTGACAAAACAAAGGTCAATCTTGACTAATTTGAACGTTCTGGACACAATGGTGAGGTCCAAACTGACTCAAAATGCATAGAAACTTGTCTTTTTTGTTGATAAACCAACCTCATAAAACCTAGTGATAACCTACAAGCAAAATAGCTTGTCACGTAGAAGAGATTCGAGCAACAGAAAGACATTGCTTTGATACCATGTTAGAATTGTGAAACAAACACAAAACCATGAGCCACAAGATCAAACGACAAACTAATACTCCTTCCATGCAAGAGATTTGCAAACAATATGTGCAATATGCTTCAACAAGAAAAAGCTATAGAAATAAGAGAGTCAAGAAAATATGAAAGGTCTAGATAATATCCGAGAGATATTTACAATGAGGGTTGAGTGTTTATAAGATCAAAGCTTTAAATGAGAAAGGGATCAGATCATGACAAGTGTCAACATCACATGAAATGAGACATAATGATCTTATATTAGCTCCACTAATAAAGCATAAAAACACTCATAAATTTAGCTTAAGTGCAAAGAATAAATTTGACTAATAATCAATTAAAGATTAATTAATTATTAGCTAATGTATGATAACTCTAACACTAACCATTCTTAAGGAGTTTGCGTCATTTGTAAATTAGTCTTCCAAGTCTATTATCTTGTCATTCACACCTAATGATTGCTAGCATTAATATGCAATTTATTATAATACTTAGAATGCATTATTTGGTCTAACAAATCATGTATCCTTTTGAGAGGATACTTATTCTTAATGTTGATTTTATAAAGAGCTCTATACTCAATATACATTTTCCAAAAACCACATTTCTTTTGCATGATCAATATATGAGACCCACAAGGTGAAGTGCTAGTGTGAATACTTACTTTCTCCAATAGCTCTTGAAGTTGTGTTTTGACCTTGTTTCTTTGTAGTATTGACTATGGATACTATCTAATATTAGGTAGAGGGGAGTTTGGTAGGAGTTGAAACTTATGGTCCATCTACCTTTTTGGTTGCAATCCCCTTGGTTGTATAAACACTTGCTACAAAGATGACAAGACTTCACCTATGCCTTTTAATTTAGAG
The DNA here is from genome assembly GCA_007115665.2 of Sequoiadendron giganteum. NCBI lineage: Eukaryota > Viridiplantae > Streptophyta > Pinopsida > Cupressales > Cupressaceae > Sequoiadendron > Sequoiadendron giganteum. The sequence goes on from CM021108.1 coordinate 634,217,701, forward strand.
TTAGTCATTGTAGAAATTCCTTATCAATCTTCTTTTATCTTTAAGCAAAAACAAACAAAATTGCTTGGTTTCTCAAATTAACTTATTGTCTTGATTACAACTTACCTAAGCTACTTTAGCCTTTCTTTTGTGCCCTTTGATTATGTTCTTGAATCCATCCTTAACTAAATTGTACTTGTCATCTCTTCTCATGAAATTAACATCCCTAACATAAAGATAAAGACTATAAAAAACAATTGTCAAATGCATCAAGATGAATTGCATATGCTTTAATCTCATGTATGTACTATGTACTCACCCCATATTTAATTTTGTATGTTTTTGTTACTTTCCTCTATAGACCGTTTCACCCATTCTAATGGGTATGGATGCAAATGTTCCGGTGTCTTCAAACAAAGTCTTTTTACTATGTTTTCTCAAGTGAGATTGCACTGTGAGCTTGGATCTATTAATTTGTTTATTCTATTCTTATTAATTTGAAACTTCAAGACAAAAAGTTTGTTAACCTCCTTCCTTAGTGGCCATGCATCAAAGTTTATCAATTATTTCTATGCTATCGTCTATTTCAATACCATTATCTTGGGTAGTTAGCATATATTTTGTAAAAGAGTACATTGTGAACTTGGATTTGTTAATCTGCAACTTCAATGGGATTTATTTTCATCTCCTTCCTTAATGACCATCCATCCAAGTTTATTATCTATATCCAAACCATATTCTATTTCAATACCATTATCATGGATGGTTAGCATATATTTCTTAGTTTTCTCTATTTCTTTTCCCTTATTTTTAAGATGAAGCTTCCAACATTTTGAATATAGATGTCCAAGTAACTTACAATGGTTATTTATCTCCTCTTTTATGTGCCATAATATATATTCTTTTTCTTTCCAATTACCCTTCTTTTTACTTTTGTATTTGAAAGATAACTTCATACCGCTTCTCCTCTTGTTAGTAAGCTTGGATACATGCCTCACCCAAGTCCTTTGAATTTGAAGTGATTACCCTCCTTTGAATGTGGGAATGGAGCCCATTGAGATACTTTGTCATCATGTTCTCATCTAAATCCATACCATTTCTCATGGTTTGCCAATGAAATATCGTTTTGTAAACCTGTAGACTTAAACCACTTTTTTAATTAGAGTTTGTCCACTTAATTTTTTATCCACATTATTCCCTATGGGATGGAAATTTCTATAGATTAATTCTCTAAATTCTGCTCATTTATTAATAATAACCCTATTTCTCTTCTCACAGTTAGCAACATACGCTTCCCACCATACAAGAGCAAGAGCCTTCATTTTAGGGCATGCATAGCTAATTTTTTGTGATCCATTTATCTTATGTACGCTAAAATAGACTTCAATTTATTTAAGCCACACTTCCATCTAAAAAATCTCATTTATTTGTTCATGAAAAGATTTAATTTCTACTTTTGTTTCTAATTAAATGGACTTTAGTTTTTTCCTTATCTTCATTTGGTACATATGAGAAATCTTCTTCTTTAATCTCAACTTCCTCAACAATTCCATTTTTTTTAGCAAGTGTCTTTAATTGCTTTAACCATAATTGAATTTTTGTGATTGCCTTGATGTTTGTTCACTCTTGCATTTAATTTCTTCATGGCTATCTTTTGGGCTCTTGTAGAAGCTATCATATAAAACTCTTTACAAGACCGGAAGAATCAAACCACACTAATGCCAAAAAATGATCAATAAACTCTCAACTTATAATTTGAGGATCAACAAACACTTAATCTACTTGCTACTTGCTTATGTAAATGAAATTTGCTTAAGATAAGTGAACAATGTGATATAAAATAAAGAACATGCAAAACAATTACACATCTCATATTTCATCCTTGAAACCCCTAGTGTGGAGAAAAAATAACTTTTATGGTAGTGGCAATGGCCTTGCTACCTTATTTGCTTATCTCCTTACAATGAACAACTCAATTCTATAATATTTGTCCTATTCGTTTAAAACACCACATTTGAATCCCCTTTGTATAGATTTCTCATTACAAGAAAGTTATCCTAGGCCTTCAATATTTTTTGCAAACACACAAATCTAAAATGATGATTGCATGTGATTCACATTCCAAATTTTAAGAGTTCACTATTTATGGACTCCAATGTGGTTGTAGTGTTGTTTGGATGCCAATGTAATTGCATTTTTTTCTAGATTCATTTTGCCTTGTTTTCTTGTTTTATTCCTATTCTTGATATTGTATTCACTTTATTGTTGAAGTTTTATGATCTTGAATACTTTTTCTAAATCCATTTTGGACCAATTAGGTGTGTAGAATGCCTTCCTTCCATGAAGGAACATGGAGAGGATATTGAAGTACAATTGGAATATCCAAGCAATATTAAAAAGTACTCTTTTTGGTGTGAGGGTAAAGTTGATTCAGAGGAATGTATCTTGTGTAGAAATACAAAGGATGAGTGCATATAACTACTCACAAATTTTGTGTTTTAGCAAATGGAAAAATGAATAGAATGATAAGAAAAATAAAAATGAATATTGTTCACGAGAGGTGTGAATTTACAAATAATTTTTACTAAAGAGATACTTAATTAGAAGGTAATTGGTCAATATTGTGGTTTGGGGTTAATTTATGATTTATAGGTGCTACAAGGACACTCAGAGATTTGAGCATAAAAATGAACCAACGACTTATGGAGGCTGGATAATGGTAAGAAATTAAACAAATAGAGTTAGGATGCAAATGGAAAATGATTACATAGATATGCATAATTTTTTGGGAAAACTTAGCTAGGACCTTATAAGATTACAAAAATAAATGTAGATTTCACTTTGAGGATTCAAACATGGATCTCCATCTTGAGAACCTTATGGGCTTGCCATTTAAGCACAACCCCGTTGAGAAGGTTTGTTTTGGTTTATTGACATATATATTGACGAGATTTTATAGGATTAAGTTCCTTTATTAATGTGGGAAACATGCACACAAATTCATAATGAGTATGTTGGAATTTGAGCAATGTGTATAGAAGAGAACATGGCATCTATGCACACAACAATCTAAAGTGGGGAGATTTTCAACCTTAAAATTATAGGCAAAAATGTTTGAGATAGGGCCATTTTGTTGCACATAAGATCTTTATATGGAGCAAAGCTATTGAGAAGGTGATATATAATGTATGCCTATAACTATTATTTTATGTATTATAGAAGTTTATTTTGGATTTGTTGAAAGCTCTTGTAAACTAGTGAGTGGCTCATACGAGGGAATAGAGAGGGAAGACATGTAAATGGCGAACATAACAATAGTTCAAATGAGGATGAAATCACATAAATTTAGTTGCATCATGTGATTGTGGTGTGCTTGAGATATTCACATATGTGCATAGTGACACAACAACTATGATAAAGCACATGATTTCTTAATGGTTGAAAGATAGAATTTGGTACAAGACAAGAAAATCGACTAGTTATGGATGTGGTAAAAAGTTCCACAAATATATGTAGGTGTTTATCTTAAGATGGTTGCAAACATAGATATAGTTTGATATAGTATACTTATGTTTGAGAAGAAATAGATAGCAACTAGTAGAAACACAAAGGGAATGAAGAGCAATGTTGCAACCTATGGATCCACAAGTAGAAGTAAGCTTTCAATGGAGGTACAATTCAATAGCCAACATGTTTTGAATGCTCCAAGATTTTTTTGTAACTTAGTGGTATATATTATGCATGTTTTGTAACATTAATTTCCTCCATGTATATGGGAAGCATGGGAACAAGGTTTGAATGAGTATGTGGTCACACAAAAAGTGTGTGTTGACGAGATTGTCATGTGTAGACCCAACAATGTAAATCGAAAGATGTTCACCCAAGAGATTGTGTCTATACATGTTTTAGTCATAAGTATTGCATTGCACCCTAGATATTTATTTTGAGTAGTGGTATTGAGACGATTATATATAATTCATGCCTATAACTATTATCTTACACATTGTAGTAATTTAGTTTGATATTGCCAAAAGTTAATGCGAAGTAGTGGATATTTTATATTAGGGAAGATAGAGGGAGGGAATACAAATGATGTGCATATGTCATGGCTTTGGATGAAGATCAAATAAAGGAAGTCGTGTGATGTAGTTATGGCATGTTGGAGATGTTCATATGTTTTTGAGGTTCAAATACATTTGATTTGATAGAGTTACATTTTGAGGAGTAAATAAAAATAAAAAATATAATAAACTTTTCATAGTATTCTCAAAAGTGAGCTTGTATGATTTGTACTATATTATAAGTAATTTTTTAATATAACAATGATTGTTAACGTAAAAGTAATTAGATGCCCTCAATTCAATAAACTTAAAAAAATGTTTTTATAGATGTCGTGGATCTGACCACCCCTCAAATATGAATGAGTCTCTCATTTTTGGTGTCGTGAATTCCTTTGTTTCAATAACAAGGGTCTTCTTCTTTTCTTTTTTCATGGTTTTTCTTGTGAGGATAGGAACACATTAGTAGTTATATTAACGTTGGATATTCATCAACAATTAGTGTTATGAGAAGTTCTAGTAGGAGAAGCTTGGCTTCCCCATATGATTTTTGATTTGAAGTCCCTTAACATTGATAATTGAGTTATGAAAATGATATCTTCCAACATTTCTTTCATGGTGGTTGATGACAATGATGTTAGTTTTGGCCAAAATCATAGTTACTAGGTTTATACAATTTAATTTGCTTAGGAGGGAAGAATTTCAAAATCTAAACAATAAAAAAACATTGGCAAAATTTCGAAAGTACTTGAACAATTTGGACCAAATCAAACAAATGATTTTGAATTTATCCCATCTGATTAAGTTTATCCTTGATGTGTACAAGGATTAAATAGACATGATTGCAACAAGATGCAAATCAAATAAATGTGTTTGGTGAAGGAAGAAGAGGATTTGGCATAAAATCATATTGCTAGATGTTGGAGAACGTTTAGGATAGTATGGGTCATCTTCATATAATTTTTTTGGTAGATTAGAAAGCTATGAAAAGTGATTGATTTTGTCATATGGAAAAAACCACCAATTTTAGATAGGTGGTGGTTTTGTAATTGCCATGGTGGTTTTGTCTAGAGAAGCAAGGATTTTGCAGGAGCAAAAAGTGAGTGTTGTAGTAAAAAAAGTGATAGTCTTGTAGTCAATAAGATGATTCTTGACTGCCTCATGATGACAAGTAACAATTTCATTGGATAAAATAAATAACTTGTGATATTCCAATTTCCTCAACTATTCAACTTCCTAAAACTATTGAGCTTATGTTCATTATTGTAGAGAATAGATATAATGTAGTGTACCTTAATTTGGCAATGGGATGGGTTGTATTTGGGATTATGAGTGAATTCAAGCGAGTTCATAATTCCAATATATTATGTTTTAGGAAATTTGTAAAACTACGAGGAGTTTATGGAGTTTGCAAGAGATTTTAGAGATTGAATAAGTTACGATCAAATTGGCTTTGCGCACAAGAGGCCTAAGATTTGTATTCTCCATTAGAGATAGTGATTGGGTATTTTGGCTCCCATTTTGTTGGAAATTTCTCTTGAAATTTTGGTCCCCTAGGATAAATCTCTATTGTCTTGAATTGTGTGATTGCCCACTCTCATTTCCTTACAATATTTGAGACATTGATTAGGGAATTCTAGTGTTTGATATTTTTCATTAGGACTTATTGTTTATGAACTATCATATGGAATCTCCATTGTACTTTACATGTCAAGTCTCTCTAATATTTTGGTACATAAAGAGAACGTACAATTCATTGCATGCCACATTTACTAATATTTAATGTTTAGTTGCTTTGCAAACCTTACTTATTAAACAAAACATCATAGTTATATTATATATACAACTAGAAGTTTTGACCATTTTCCATTTTTTTCTCTTTTCATGTGGTGTCTCCTTAAAATCACAATTTTATTTTGTGGCAAAAATGCGTAAATATTATATATGACCATCAAATTTAGCACCTAATTGGTCTATTTGGGTCACTTTTGTACATTAATAGAATTTTGCTTTTCCTTTATTAGAAAACAAAAACACCATCATATTTATTTATTAAAAAAATTTCCATCCCATGCATCCAAAAAGTAATGGAGTTCACTAAAGGGACTTGTTATGCCTTGGACACACACCCCATTTCTTTTTGGTTGAAATGAAGGTCCCCCTTTTTTGTTGCTTTGTTTTCTGTTTTGGCCTTTCTTTTTGTTTGGCCCTGAGAGTTTTTGTAAATTCTTGGGTTGTTTTTGGTCTTCCTTGGCAAGTTTCAGGACTTTGGAAGGGTTTCTGACTTTAGTTTGAAAGTCTAAATGCCTTCCGGATCCCCGATATCGCTTTGTGTCTTCTTTGTTGGGTTTTGAGACTCTGGAAGGATTTCAAACTTTTGTTCAAAAGTTTGAATCCCTTCCCGATCCTCGATCCCTTTTTGTGTCTTCTTTGTCGAGTTTCAAAATTCTAGAAGGATTTCAAACTTTTGTCCAAAAGTCCAAATCCCTTTTGAGTTTCCGGCTTTGAATTTTTTTTTTCTTTTTCTTGTGGGGTCGTTGGGATTCAAATCGGCTTTTGCACTTCGGGATTTTATCTCAAGAAGGGCTGAAATTCGATTTGTTTCTTCGCTTCCACCCTTGTTTCGTTCCTCCTCGAGTTTAATCAGAGTTTTGATTCCCAAACTGATTTTGGACCATTTTTCGTTTTGGTGCCAAAATCTGTTTCCAACTCACGATCCTGCTCCACTTCCTACATTAATGGGGAATTTTTCCTACCTGCGTAGAAGTGTTTTTATCCTTTCCCGAGCCATTCATTAGGCTTAAATTCCTAAATTAATCTTTATCAACCATAGCAAATTTTTTGAGCACTATCAAAAGCAAATTGGCCTTCATTTGTTTAGAGTGGGAAAAAATGTTGTTGTTTCTCATCCATCCCAGTTGGCATCCATTCACGATTGTGTTCTAGGTTGGTGTCATTTTCCCTCTTGGTTCTTGTTCTTGTTGTTCTTGCTTGGTCTTTTGTGTTTTGGTTCCATTTTTTGGCTTGGTTTTTTCGTGCCCTTGGTTTATTCCCTAGGTTTTTAGGGATTTCCCTCTCAGTGATTGTCATCTCCCTCAGAGCTTGAATCTCCTTCTGCGTTTGGATTCTTGTTCGATAGGTGGTCAAATTCACTTAGGTCTTGGTTTGGTTTAGATTAGGGTTATTCAAAAGGTCATTCGAGGTTTCAGATCTCGATTGACTCGTGGAATATAAAGTTGAATGTCATAAATCCGATTCGGGTTCCAATCATCGCCAGTAGGTTTCCATGGTTTCAAAGATTTGATTGGGGTTTCCAACACCGATCACATATATGTTGGCTTTGTGCCCTTTCAGGTTTTCAAACTCTAATAGGACATATTTGCAAAATGTCCAAAATGTTGGATCCATTCTTGGATCTGATACCTGTGCCCAAGAGTTTGAGTGGGACTTTAAGCCCCTACTAGACCACTCATTAAAGTATGTTGTGGCAAAGGTATCAATGTTCGTTCATAGTTTCAAACCCAATAAGATATTTTTCATAAAGTCCGATATCTGATTCTGATTCCGATTTCGATCCTTGACGAAATAACATATGCTTCGTTAAAATGATTCCAGTGGGATTTTTACTCTTGATAAGACTTTCACTCAAAAGGTACCAAAAGACCTGTGTTTAGTTGTAGTTCCGCTTCCCACTAGATAAAAGCTAGATGTCCTAAACCCTGATCAGACACCTCAAATAAACAAGTTAGCCTTTGCACCTAACTCCCACAAATAGTCCAAAGATAGGTAAATTATTAGGTTCCAACAGAGTTATGGAACTCGATAGGACTATCAACCTCAAATGTGTCCATGGCTAGGATTTTAATCTTGAACTAATTCAGATTCACCCCAAGCAAAGAATGGTAGTAAAATCCAAATAGATGCTTATTATGTTTTATCTTCTTTTAAGGTATTTTAAATGTCTAATCTTAGTGAAGATTTTGCTAGAGAGGAGGTATCAAAAGAAGAGAGGATAGAGAGAAAAGGGAAGAGGCCGAAAGCTGATAAGCTTCCCATTACCACAAAGTACAAGTTCCAAGGTGTTGCTAGTGTATCTAGATGCAGTTCTAGAGTGATGAAGATCACAAATACAAAAGTAGGACATATTGACATAGAGGCCTTCAAAGAGGAAACCTTTGCCTAAGATGCCTCTCCTAGGGCCCAAAAGATATATCTAGATTAGCACATGTGGCTTCATTCCCAATGGTAGTGTAATGTTCAAAATTTGTATTGCCTATTGCCCAACATGAGAACCCTACATGTAGGAAGTGCTATGACCCCTATGGACATAGGTTATTGACCTATCTGAACCCATGATTAGAGCAGTATGTGATCTCCCTCCTTATGCTCAACTAAATATGATAAATGAAACAAAAGTAGTTGGAGAGTATAAGAAAGATATCAGTGGAAACAACATACGTCTTAACATGATATGGCGTAGAAATGTGAAAATATGTGGCTAAGATCCCACAAAACCTAACAAGATCTAACTTTTATTCAGAAGTAGGTGACATCATAACACTATTATGCGTAGCCTTTGGCAAAGATGAGTTAAAAACATACAATACATGGATGTTTCACTTCATCCATGTTATCCTAAAAGGAGTAGTATTCTTGGATTGGGGCCATATTATGTGAGATGCTATTCATGCCCAACTAACCACAATAAAAGATTCTAAACAATTCATGTCTTCTTATGTGGTGTACTAGGCAGCAAGGGTTGGGAATTTCCTAGGATTGGCCACCAAAGGAATCAAAGGAGAAGCTCCTGTGCAAAGCAAGATTTGGGAATTATATTCCCCCAATTAGAGCTAAAATAAGTAGAGAAGCACATGAAGAGAGTTAATGATGCTTTTGTCTACCTAGTGATCAACCAACTCACTGTAGATGTAGGATTCAAAACGACCAAGGAATCCATGTCCTTTATTTAAAGATTGGGGACATTGGTTCATTCAATTTCTGAAGTCTACAATATATTAGGATATATGGATTTGATAAGGCACCTTACTTGCTACCCAATGTTGCAGTGATAAACTGATCTTGATTTAATTTGCCAAACAAGTCATCGAGGTTTATCAGAAATTTTTAGGCAAGCTCAAGGCAGGGTTGAAATATCCTTTCTAATTAGGGTTTGATGGGTGTCCCTCCATTCTTGTTGCTAAGATCGCTCTAGAGGAATTAGCAGCACTAAACTTGAAGACTTATGTCCCTAGGTACAATTTTGATCTAAAAGGAGAGATGAAGGCTCTTAGTCCTTCTATGTTCCCATTCCACAAGCCAATCATTGAGGATTTTTGGGTTGGCCTCCAAGATGATCTTAGGTTAGAAAGAAGGCCTATGAAAGGTTGATCATCTTACAAATGAAAGAATTTAAATAAGGGATGATATTCTAGAAGGACTATCAGATGATGGTCAAACCTTAGATTCAATGTATGGTATAAGTAAGATTGATATTAAAACATTGGACTTGATTGATTAGCTAGAAAAAGGAAGAGCCTTCTATAGATGCAGTCTTTGAGAAGGTTCTTGAATGAAGTAATATATGGATCAAATTGAGAATTAAAGGCTTAAAGGGTAAGGAAACCCAACTCAAGAGAAAGAAATAATCAACTTTTGAGGGGTCCCCTTCATCAATTCGAATTGGGTACAAAAGGAAAAAGATGAAAGAGAAATCACCTACTTGAGAAGCCTTTGGTACAAAACAAATGATGGAGAAAGTGACACAAGCTTTGAAAACAACTTTAGTGACCTACAAAGTAGGAAAAGCAGGGGTTGTGTTAGGGTTGGGTGTAATGCCTATTACACAAGCCCTGCCTACTAAGTATATTGTAGAGCAAGCACCTGAGAAAGTTGAGGTAGAGCCACCAGTTATTGAGGTGTTGAAGTTGACATATCTTCGTTCTCGTACACCCTCAAACCTTGAGCAACAATAAGAAGCGTTGTGCCAAGATGAAGAAGGCCAAAAGAGTGATGAGGTGTTGATTCACCTAATGACTCTTCCATGGTTGAGGAAAAGATATCTGAAGATGATTTCATGGGATACTTAACAACATGAACAAAAATAACAAGATGAAGATCAACAAATTCATGATGAGCAAGGAAAGCTAGAAATTTTGGAAGAAAGCGAAGAAGAACATTTGTTGACTGCTGAGGAACAACAAGAGCTGATTGAAACTATAGAAAGACAAGAGGAGAGAGATAAAGCTTCCTCATCAACAATGGGGGATAAAGGGCTAGAGGTGAAGGCATAATTTGTGAAATTCAAAAGTGACAAGTGGGTGCCTATTTAGCGTAGAGCTCCCTCATGGTTAAAATTGAATTTGGGAAAGAGGCAACATGCGACAGTCCGACCTCTTTGTTGGAATGATATGGTTGTGTAGGTGGAGAATACTAAATCAAAGAAAAGGCCCATGACTCTCCATACAACCAAGGTTAATCAGTTGGGAGAGATGATAGTAGAAATTGCTACTCCCATGGTGGATAAGGATGATAGAGAATTGTAGGAAGCGGGCTATCAACTATCCACGGTTAACCATGGGAAGCAAACAAGGAGAGAATAGATAACATCCTTGGATTTAGTCGTTGATTCAGTCAAGGCTAGGATGACTAAGGACAAACAGAGTAAAGATGAGCTCAATGCTCATATTTAAAAGATGAAGGAATTCTTGAAGGGATTAGTCTCTCCAGTCACCGAGTAGGCTACTTCATCCAAGGCTCTTGTTTTAATGACACAAATAAGTAGATTCCCTTAATGACATGAAGAGGTAGTGCCAAATTTTTGACAAGTGGATTGAGAAACTCAGGGGAGAAACAAGTGACAAGTGGGTGCCTATTTAGCATAGAGCTCCCTCACAGTTAAAATTGAATTTGGGAAAGAGACAACATGTGACAGTCCGACCTCTTTGTTGGAATGATATGGTTGTGTAGGTGGAGAAGACTAAATCAAAGAAAAGGCCCATGACTCTCCATACAACCAAGGTTAATCAGTTGGGAGAGATGATAGTAGAAACTGCTACTCCCATGGTGGATAAGGATGATAGAGAATTGTAGGAAGCAGGCTATCAACTATCCACGGTTAACCGTGGGAAGCAAATGAGGAGAGAATAGATAACATCCTTGGATTTAGTCGTTGATTCAGTCAAGGCTAGGATGACTAAGGATAAACGGAGTAAAGATGAGCTCAATGCTCATATTTAAAAGATGAAGGAATTCTTGAAGGGATTAGTCTCTCTAGTCACCGAGTAGGCTACTTCATCCGAGGCTCTTGTTTTAATGACACAAAGAAGTAGATTCCCTTAATGACATGAAGAGGTAGTGCCAAATTTTTGACAAGTGGATTGAGAAACTCTGGGGATAAATGGAAGAATTGTTGGTTTCTGGATATAGGCAGAATGAAATGACCTATGCTCTAGATGATTAATTGCAAAAGTATATAGATAACTTGAGGGATGAGGATGAAAAGTATAGACTGGACTTAAAACATCTCATGGAGCTAACTAAGCTTAGATGGGAGGAGTTAAAGTACGCTACTATTTTGGGTGATGAGGACATCAATTTTGTGGGTGAAAGTATCAGTATCATATCTTTTAAAAATGGAACTCATAGTTGAACATAAACTAAATCTATTGGAGTTCCACAAAGAGAACTATGGGAATTCTTAAAATTTTGAAAGTTTTGTAGTTAGCATCATCAGTCCAGATCTTCTATTGCCAGACACACATAGATTGGACACTCTACAAGTTATAAAGAGCACCCAGGACAAGAAGATAGAAAATGACATCAACTTAGCTTAGGAAGAATGAGAAACCATCTTGGATAAAATAATGAACATCAAGGCTGATCTAAGATGGGTTAAAGATGACATCTAGAGGCTAGAAAAATGCACAACAACAATGCCTAACTGTTTTGAAAATACCAAGTTCAAATTGGAATGGGTTGATAGACTTGATACAAAGCTAATCGCCAAGGTATTATCAAATTTTAATGAGTATAAGCAACTATAGAGGTAGGCGTGATTGAGCATTTTCAAATAAAGAATATTCCAATTTGATTCTTTGTTCTCCACAAACGGAGGTGCTATTTGGAAGTAATTAAAAGATAAGTTGAGATGATTTTGGGTAAAAGCAACTTTTCTATGTTCATTAGAGTTATTTTTGGAAGATTCCTAAATTTGTTGATCTTGCATGCTGGGCGCACTGGGTGTCTTGCATGTAGATTTTTGGAGGGCATGATATCTCCATCTGCTTATATATTGTAGGTCTTATTTGTTTTGAAGGGTTCGAAGGTTGGAGAATTAAGTTGAAGGTCCATTAGTATAGATTTTTGTAAAAGTTTTTATTTCACTGCATTTCATAGTTAGGTTTTTGGTAAGAACTTAATCTCAAGAAGGATAGATTTGCGCACCAATGAAGCTATGTTTGGATTGAAGAAGCCATGGACCCAAAAGGGATAATAAAATATACTTGATTCTATCTATTATGGATTCCTTCTTTGCATGCAAATGGTATTCTTCTTGTTATTTTGATTTATAATTATCACAAGAGATAAATGGTATCTTTATAAATTATGTCAAAATCTCAATGAATGAATAATGGGTATGAGCTTTTAATAATGCTTTAGAATTTAGGACGAAAGATAAATTAAATTGTGTGATATTTATTTTCTTACAATTTACATCAAATATCTCTTTGATTAGTCAAGAAATTAGATTGATTGGAATAAGTATCTTTGCATTTTCTTGCATTCCTTGGTTTATCTTTTGATTTTTTTAAAAATCCCTATTAGTTAGGATTAGATATGAATGGATTCATACAAGTTGAGTTAAAAACCAACATGCTTCTTGAACATTACAATCATATTGACCGCTCAGCTAGACAAAATGGTTGTGACCCAACTCCCAAGACCTTGGAAGGTGGTTGATCTTTGATCATTATCCCGTTTTCAAGAGAGCTAAGGTAATTTGCACCCTACCTGTATTGCATGTGTCAAATTGACCATCAACAAGACTAAGGCAACTTTAGGTGTAGATTCGTTCTAGAGAGCTTTGTTGAGCCTATATAGGGAATTTTATAAGTAATTGTTTTTCTCATATACTTATTCTAAACTTGATTAGGAATATTTAGTTTTTCTTTACTTAGAGGTATTTGCAAATATTTTAAGAAAACATTATAAAACTTTCTAAACAATATGTAAATAAATGGAATCCTTGATGGATCATGGAAATTAAATAAACATTATACCAACTTCAAAACAATTAGCTAGAATGATTGAAAAAACTATTACACATTTTTCTCCGAAAATAACTTCAAAATCTAATTAATGATCTTGCTATTTAGCTAAGCTAAGCTATTACTTTGCCACGAAAGGATGTCATTAAATAACTTAGACGACCTTTTTAAATGAAGAGCTTTGGAGACGACTTACCTAATCATATCCTATGAGTAATGAAAAGTAGTTAAAAAATAAAATGAAAAGAAACTTAAATTTTATAAATGTACAATAGTAGGCAGTTTGTTCATAGATGCAACATATAAAGGTAAAAATTGTTACACATTTTTCTCCGATAAAAACTTTAAAATCTAATTAGTGGTCTTGACACCTATCTAATCTTCACTTTGCACGAATGGACGCCATTAATAACTTGGACCCTATTTTCAAACGAGGAAGGTTGGAGTTGACTTACCTAATTCATATCTTACGAATAGTGGGAAGTTGTAGAAGATGTGAAACCGAAAGAAACTTATATTTTATCGAAGGACAATAATAGGCAATTTGTTCGACGACGTAACCTAGAAAAGCTTAAAGGTTTTATCCAAGTACAATAATAATAATAATAATAAATATTGAAGAACACTTCTGATAAAATGACAATGAAACGATAAACGTCAATTGGTCCTTTGCGTATATGGGGTTTCAAGGCAAGCAAACGAAGTTCATGTGAGCAAAATATGGCGGGCTTTCTCTCGGTAATACACTTATAGAATCTAGCAGTTACCCAGGATCAATAACACTTGTTTTATTTTCTAAGTAGTTTTCAGGTTATTCCCTATTTACCCATCTACAACTTATATTTTACTGGATATGGGAGGCTCTGGCTCTCTAAGTCTGTTTCCGCGCAGTTCTGAGAAGCGAAATCGCAGTTTCGTATTACTGTAGCTTCTAACATCTCCGGTGATCTTTGCATCATTTTGGCTATTCCTCTCACCAATCTGTACATATACATATTCATATATCTGGATATGTATCCACACATATTAAAGGTTAAGTAGAGGTGGTTTTTTTTGGTTGAATGCCAAGCAAGACACCAATTTGGTGCATTAGATCTCTCTTGTGGAAAGCCCAAAAGAGATTTTATTTTCGATTTACCCTGTATATTGTTGAAGCAGGTATACATACCCTAACCGCTTTATATATTTGTTAAGTTTGACCTACCCCGTCCGTTTTAACTAGAGTTACATTACTGTCAAAGTCCCTTGACATGAAATGGTAAATCGTCGTGATTTTCAGATTGCAGTTTTTGCTACCCAGTTTCTGTTCTAATTAAGTGTTTTAACGTGAGATGGTAACATGACACAAGAGTTAGATCAATAGAAAATAAACGCAGTTCAACAGTTTAAAAATTCATATTCTAATAGCAGTGAAATTCCTGGGGTCAGTTACAGTCACATCGCTGGTAAGTCTGTTGACATGGTCTTTTGCAAATTTCAGATTGCAGTTTTTACGACCTAATATTATGTTTTTATAATTTATTTGCTTTGATGTAAAAGGGTACCTATGCAGTATATTGCTTTAGGTCTCAGGCTAGTCAGCACAATGAGTTTTGCAGTTGAGACTCTCCTTGCAGGGATACACCCCACATAGCAGATGGTCTCATTGGACTAGAGTGTTAGTTGAAGAACAGGTAAATGCGTTTGAAGTGGATAGCAACAGTTTAGTAGCACAAAACAGTGTAACACAGGTGGTGTGATTTGTTGTTTATCTGATGGATCAAAAGAGTGAGGATTTAGGAAGGGCTGTTAGAGAGATATCATAGAAAATCTGAACGACAACTTTAAAGTATGCAATAATTTTTCTGAATTGCTTCATGCCTAAGGACACAATTGAATTTTAAAAATGAGAAACATTTAAAAAAGTGTTGCTAGATTAAAAAGTTAAACTGACCAATACGTTTGAAGAACTTCATTAATGTGGACTTTGTTATTATATCAATAAAGATTGGCAACAGAGAGTTTATCCAACATGTACAATCAGCTCATTTACAGAGGTCATTGGGTGAGCTGTTTGCAGATGCTAGTTAGACTGGCTCCATTAGCAACTAATTGGGCTTCAGTCAAATCTATAAATAGACTTAATTATGCTGTCGTATAGGAATTAGATCATGGTTATTCCAAAGCTAAAATCTAAGACAAACTGTTAAACGCATGCTTGAAGAGCTTGAAGAATTTATAGGGAATATTGAAAAGTTAAAGGCTGCGCGAGAGTTCGAGCTTGAAGGACAAAGAATATCAAATGTGAAATCAAATGATTTTAACCCGTCCCCGTCCCCACCTCCCACCTAATACAATAAAGTTATCAGCAAAAGTATGATGGGCCATTAGTATTTTGGTAATGGCAAATTTGGCCACTTAGAGGAACTTTTGTCTATTTTGGGCGAGAATTTCATAATATGAGAAGATGCTGATCAACAACTACTCAGTTGGTCTAAGTGGTCTATTGCTGATTTTATAATATTTGTCTATTGCTGGTAAAAGTGGTCAAAATATTTGCAATATGTCATGCACCAAATAGATACAAGGAGACTTTGGATCCCTAGTTAATGGTTTGCTTTTGAGAAATTCAAAAGAAATACATAGTCAAATGTGTATTGGTAAGTGCTATTTTAAATACAACAAATAACACATACCATGGCTGCATTTTTGAGAAATTCTAAGTTACTAGCTCGCCCAGTCTAAAGCCAGGTTTGGTTTGCTCTAGTTCAATTTTGCCAAACGGGTTAGGTTCGTGCGAAATTCGCCCTTGGTTCGGATTTCTGATTGTGGGTCCGGCCAAGCTTTGAAACCTTGGCTGTGGGTCTGATTAGGGTCTGTTTTTTTCGAGCCCGGGTCTAATTTACTCCTAGCTAGACTTTTTCAAATTGATTTTGCAATTTTTAATTAATTTTTTGACTTTTTGTTGACTTTTAAAGACTATTATATTCTCTCTAACCCTAATATTTGCCTCTAACACATGAAATAGGTAAAAAGATATTTACATATTTGTGAATGAAAAACAAGGTTTTTTGCCTCCATTGCTGAATTTTCTCTCTTGCTTGCACAAGCTTGATCGTAGATTGTTCGAAGTAGGTTGTTGTGCCATTCCTAAGCATTTGCAAGTGTACATTTGTTGCCAAGAAGATTGTAGAGCAAGATTTCTTCAAAAGAGGTAGGTTTTTTGATTATTTTTTTTGCATTTTTTTTAACAAATGAACTCTTTTGTTTTGTTTTCATTCCTCTAAATGTTTATAACATTTGTTCAATTTTTCATTTTTTTGTTTTTAATTAAGTCTTTTAGTTTCAATGAATCAATACAAAATTTTTAATATGTTGTGCCTTAGGTATTCCGTATTACAATAGCAACCAGTACCTCCTTAGGCTCAACCCAATCTCATTTCAAAACAAACCCAAACTCCCCCCTTTGGAAATATGTCGTAATGGTTCAGCAACTTCCAGGTGGTGGAGGATATATTTGGATTTGTAGTCATTGCCATGTCCAATATTCGAGCTCATGCAGTCGAGTGAAAGGGCACTTGTGCGGGATCCTTGAAACAAGCATAAAAAATTGTCCAGGTATAAACAACAAAGGCATTCCAGAAGGTGTAGTTTTGGGATATATTGCTGAGTATGAAAAAGCATACCAAAAAGCAAGCAATATTAAAGAAAATCATCCTTTGAAGAAAGGATCACGATTGATGAAGCCCCCTACACCGCCTTCTTGTTTTTCCACCTACAAATAGCCATCCATTTATGTCCATCCCTCAAGACCAAACCGTGCCCTTTTCAAATGACTGATCTAAGGGACTGTTGGAAGCTTCATTTCAGAATGAGGCGAGAGAGATTGCTGATCAAGACATGGCAAGATGTGTCTATGCCAATGGATTGGCATTCAACATTGTTCATTCTCCATATTGGCAAAAAATGGTGAAATCTATTAATGAGGCTCCAAAGGGGTATAAGGGCCCAGGTTTTGAGAAGGTGCATTGCACCGTATTGGAGAAAGAGGTGAAACATGTAGCAAACTCTTTGAAGCCCATAAGGGATTTGTGGATCGAAATAGGGGTGACCATCATTTTTGATGGATAGAAAGATGCAAAAAATCGCCCATTGATCAATGTTATTGCCATGTTCCCTAAAGGGGCAATGTTTTTGAGAGTAGTGGATTGTGAAGGATAGGTGAAGGATGGTCCATTTATTGCTAACATCCTTTGTCAAGCTATTGAAGAAGTGAGCCATCAAAATGTTGTGCAAGTTGTAATCGACAATGCAAAAAATTGTAGGGCTGCTGGGTTATTGATTGAGGAGAATTATTCACACATTTTTTAGACACCTTGTGCTGTCCACTCCCTCAATCTAATGCTACAAAAAATTGGAACCAAAATTGAGTGGATCAAACAGGTGTATGCTGAGGTCGAAGACTTCCAAATGTTTGTCACAAACCACCACATGACATAAAGCATCTTTAGACAATTCTCAAAATTGGAGTTGTTGAAGGTAAGTTAATTCTCAATATTTTTAATTCTTTTAATTTTAAATTTTGATTTTTTTAAATTTAAATTATATTTTAATTTTAATTTTGATTTTGAAACAGGCTGTTGAGACCCATTTTGCCTCCAACACAATTGTGTTGAGACGACTTATGAAGGTTCGTGAGGCACTTTGTAATATGGTCATCAACCCCAATTGGTTTGTATGGAGGCAACCTAGCACTAAAAGGGCAAATAGGGTTAAGCAAAGGATCTTAGATGATGGTTGGTGGGATCGTGTTGAGTATCTCGTCAGTTTCACTAAGCCCATATTGAGCATGATCCGTTACACTGAGATGGATAGACCTTGTTTGGGCGAAGTATATGATGGTATCGACTCAATGATTGAGAAGATGAAAACCATCATCAATGCAAAAGAGGAAGATCTTGAAGAAAATTTCTTCAAAGAGCTACATGAAATCATTGTTGATAGATGGAACAAAATGACCATTTCGTTGCATCTTCTCGCTTTTGCATTGACTCCCAAATATTATAGTACTGAGATACTTTCTGCTTCATCAAGAGTTGCTCCATATAGAGATGGTGAAGTGGCTTATGGGTACAAGGCCGCACTTCCTAAACTCTTTACTGATAGTGACCAACGTGATCGAGTGAGGGTTGAGTTCACGAGTTTTGCATGCTCTAGTGGTGCTGGTCTTGATGCTCTTTGAGCAAGTTTAGGATGGATGCTCATAGTTGGTGGTACTTCCATGGTCAAGAATACACGTACTCACAACCTCATGCAATCAATTTTTTATCCCTAAGTTTTATAGTCAAGCTCTTTTATCTTTTAATTTTTTAAATTTAAGTTTTATATTTTGTAATTTTAAATTTATATTTTGTTGAGTTAAATTTTGTAACTCTTAACTTTTTAATTTGGTCTTAATAGGTTGCTAGTTCATCTTCTTATGAGAGGAATTGGAGCACATAATACTTCATTTGACACTCAATAAAACGCAATAGGCTGCATTCAAAAAAGGCAGAGGACTTGGTGTATGTGCATTCAAACTTGCGCCTCCTTAAACACAAGCAAAGTTCTTACAAAGGAGACAAAAGGAGGTGGGATATTGAGCCTGGGCAACTTGACTTGGATGCTTCCATAAGTCACTTAGCTGCACTTGATATTGATGATGACTGTGAGCTTGAAGCAACTATTGAGCGTGAGAGTAGCATCTAATGATGCAGATGATGGTTTTTTTGATGACCCATATGATTCAAATTGATCTGATTGTAAACACTTGACATTTTTATGTTTGAACTTTGATTTATAATTTTATATCATGACATTCGAGTATTACTAATATTTTAATATTTGACTATGAAAATGGTGGTGTATTTTTGCTATGCTATTTGACTATTAATATGGTGGTGTATTTTGAACTTAATTATTGCTGCAAATATGTATATATTTCCGATTTTTGTATGTTTTTTTATTATTGAACCCAAAACGAACGTAACCCCCAAATTTGTTTTGCCTGAACCAGCGAACCGGTTTCTCAAAGCCGAACCCAAACCCAAAACCGAATTGTTAACTTAGGAGAAATTCAAGAAAATATGTAGTCAAATGTGTATTGGTAAGTGCTATTGTAAATGCAACAAATAACACATACCATGGTTGCATTTTTTCAGAAATTCAAGAAAAGATGTAGTCAAAGGTGTATGGTAAGTGTTATTTTAAATGCAACTATTAACACATACTATGGTTGCATTTTGCAGAAATTCAAGAAAAGATGCAGTCAAAGATAGTGGCATTTTAAACGCAACAATAAGTGCATAATTTGATGCAGAGAGGTATTGTCCTATTTTCTTGGACGCACTGAATTTTTTTACACTCAAACCCCCATAATATCTCACATCTAATTTATGTGGGTGTTGTTGCACCCATAGTTGCGAAACTCTATGAGTACTCACAAAACTTGCGAGCTAGAACTAGTAGTAACTCATTGAAAAATTCATCACCAAGTTCCTATAAAACTCATGACGATTTTTGCATTAATAATCATCAAAACTCACGAATTTTGCTATAAAATCTGTCAAAAACTTGTTGAAATCGGTATAAAACCTTTTTTGCTGCCAAACAATGAGAAGTTAATATGGTTTGAGCATTTTCAAGATGAGATTGAGGACGACTACAATGACTTAGGCACGCGATTGGAAGTGCAATAGCAAAGGTTTTTTTTTTGCCTTTTATGTAGTGTCCCCTTCCTAATCAGTTCACTATGGTAGACAATTAGCCTATTTAGCGGAGTCTCGTAGGCTAATGAGTTAGGGTAGGGAATCCTTGGAGTTAGCTGGAATTTTGACAGTATCAAGTGATTATTTAAGCTTTGGAGGTTATGATGTATGGAACACCACTTTCTTGGATGATTTTTAGTAAGTTAGTTTTGGACATTGGTAGGGTCAGTTGTCAATATTTCTATTTTTAGCTACGTCAGTGGAGGCTTTTAATGTCGACATCCAAATATTTAATGTAGTCCAATATTTTAATTTAAATAACGATACTTTATAAAGTTAAATTAAATATTCAACAAAGATCACTTTTTGAGTTTTGAGGGTCTTGGTTACCCAAGCATGGAGACTGGTGAATGCTCAAAGAAGGGATCTATGCCATTTACAAATGAAGGAAACCACAAGGGGGGTAAAAATTCCTCTAATATCATCTTTTTAAAGCCTCAAAGTCATTGTAGGTTGTCTTCAAAGAATGAGCAACAATTTAAGCAAGAAGAGAGCAAGATTCTACCTCAAGAAGGCAAGAAAGAGCCTTCCAAGTTTTGGTCATTTTTGAAGATGGGAGGATCAAAGAATGACACTCAACAAGAATGAAAGAAGAAATGTGGAGATTCCATCCCACGCACTTCACCATTGGCTAAGCCAAGAAGGTGGTAAAAGCATGTGGTGAAACAAGGTAAATACTCCCATCTTTTGTTTCATTTGCAAGAAGAAAGGACACACTTCACAATGATGAAGGTTTTTTTTTTGTTTCATAGCACTAGTTGTGGAAAAAGCAGCTAGTGTAGTATAATGTGCAAAGCAACCACCACTAAGGAACACATGTTCCATAGAAAGGATGGAAAAAGGAGAAGCCACTCCCTAAGACAAAGGGAATAGAAAGGTCAAGACACACTCAAAGGAGGTAACAAACTAGTTGATTTGAGTATATGTAAATATAACATTTATTATTCTCATTACAAGGTTGGAGGGCATTGGGATGGGAAGTGTTGGACGCCCCATCTTGAGATTCACCCAAAGAATGGAAAAAGCAAGAGTGAGCAGCCATAAGTGGAATTGAAACACACTAAAGCACTACTTTAAGGATAGAGAAACTCTCAAATGGTTCTAAACCACCATTGTATAGTAAGGGTATGCCATTTGATTCATAAATAGAGCATTAGTTGATTTACAAAGGAGAGGAGTGAGTTGCTTTCATTTTTATGGGCATATGGGTATTAGTCCAAGTTTTTCTTGAGCTTTGAGTTGTTTTTAGGTTTCTAACTCCACTTGTAGAACAAACATGGAGTATTTTGCACTTCCTATGGGTGAGCATGCTAAACAAGCGTCATTGAGCAACAAATGGGGACAAGGAAGGAAAAAATGTATAAGGTAATGGTTGAATTTCGGTCTTCACATTTCTTACAAATCATTGATAAATTGTCACATCCACTTTTTTGAGAGCAATAAACATTAAGTGTGATGCATCTTGCATGGGGGTATAAGTCTTTGAGCAATATGAGCAAAATTATAAACATGGGCAGCTTGAAGAAAACTCATGTTCTTGTTGACAAAAACCCTCTTGAAATTGCTGGTTTTGGGAATGAAATCCCCCCACTGAGTTAGTGATTTCATCCAAGAATCACCAGTAACCTACAAAGTGAAGTTCTAGTTTTTGTTGCAAGCATCGATGATTTTGATGTTGCAAGAATTTGATATTGTTTTCTAAGTGTTTTCAGAGGATTTTCAAGTGTTGTAAGGTGGTTCAATATGATTTTTTGTTAGCCATACACTTTGCTTGTCCATACCATTTTGGAGTTTTCATTTGTATTGTTGGGGATTATAAGTCATTAACCTCGTTGATTTAAGTGTGCAGCTGATGTTAAGTATAGGCTGTATAGTTTCAAGGAGAAAATGAGGAGTTTTGTGGGACAAACTACTCCATAACAAGGCCATACATGTCTAGGAAGGGGTGTGGGAAGTTTGGAAAAGCATCACTATATTTTGGGAGCTACTTTTTCTTTGTTTGGAGGCGCTTCACTGTTGGTTGCTGTTCCTTAGGGTTTCCACTATGCAAAAGTAGGATTTTGTTGAGTTATATGCAATTTACTCTTGCTGTTCCAAGTGATCGAGCAGCAAATATATTTGGTTTCAGACCTGTACCTGATCAGGCTTTCATTTCAGTCATGCCAAGTCTCATTTTGATGTGTTTGGGTGTGTTTGAAGGAGTTTTGAATAGTTTTTTTTAAGTCGTATGCAGTTGAGTGTGTTAGTATGCTCCCTTTTAGTGTTTCTTGAGCATTTCCAGCAGTTTTTCAGTTCTGATTTGACATGACAACAGCTATAGAGGGTTTCCAGACTTTCACCAATACTATATTTCTTTCCTACAAGGTACCTTGCTGATTGTTTCATAGTTAACCGATTATTTCATGTCATTTGGCTCATTCCTAGATTGATACAATAGCCTCATATCAACAGTTATACTTGCTATATGATGATTGTAATGCATGTGAGCTAACTTTGTAATTCCCTGGATGGTGGTATTGGTGGTTGTTTCTTTCTTGTTCTCTTATGTATATGCTTGCCCCACTGAACAAGTGGAAGTATTTGGATTTGCACACCCCACTAAACAAGTGGAGAGTAGTATTGGATTTTCCTACCCCATTGAATAAGTGGAAGCTTTGTAATTGCACCCCATTGAATAAGTGGAAATATTGTACTTACCCCAGTAAATAAGTGGAAGCTTTGTAATTGCACTCTATTGAATAAGCTTGAAGTGCTTGTTTTTATTGTACTATACACTCCGCTGAATAAATGTGTAGTGTTCCTTTCTTTCAGTTGCATAGGACTCCACTGAATAAGTGAGAGTGGTTGACTTGCTGTCTAGTGCATTTACTTCCAAGTTGTTGCATTTTAGTTAGTTGTGTGGTCCTGAACATCGTATGCTCACCTTGCCCATCTTGGGATTTGGGTGATAAAAATTGGCACTTCGGAGCTTGGGTTGAGGATGAAAATGGAGGAATCTTCACAAACCCAACTAGAATCAGGTAGTCCTCAAAACGAGCTATCCAATGAATATAATTTTAATATGTTTTGGTTTTATTATGTATGTGTTTTTTTAGTTTTCTTAAACATAGGTTTTTCATTGAAAATCAAGCTCTTTATGGAAAAATAACCGATTATCAAAATAAAATTTTAAAAAATACGTTCGGGCTGGTTATTGATATCCTTGATCCATTAAAAATAAATAAATTGAATTTCGATACATACAAAAAAAGTTATGTTGTATACAGTTTGCTTATGTCTGAATTGCAATTGGTTTGACTTTGAAACTTGATTAAGGAAAAAATATTCAATAAAAAACTATGAGACCAAATGAGAGTGCTAGATATCATAGTTACAAATCTAAATTCAAAAAAAATAGAATTTTATCCTTTATACAAAAAAGGTTATATTGTATACAGTGAGCGTCACTTTTAAAAAATGCTGTTTTTTGAAAAAAATTAGTTTTCGTGGAAGATAGAAAAAAAAGTGCAATTTCATTCCAAAAAATTTGAAAAAAATATTGTCAAAATTTATAGACAAAATGTGATGAGACTCTAGTTTGCATCATCTTCAAATTCCTCACGGTTTAACCGCTATAGGTGCTCGAATATGAAGATTTAGTTAAAAATAATAATTTCAGTGTCCAGTTTGGCCAAAAATTGTAAACCACTATTGTGGGATCACCCAGTTCTTAAGAAAAATAAATTAGAAATGAGTGGGAGCGGAATTTTGAATTTGGGAGAGAAAATAGTAGATGGAGACTCTGAAGTGGATGAAGATGATCCTTTGGTGCTGCGGAAGGATTTATACCCTTCCTTGGCCCGTGCTGTTGGTGGTCAGTCTTCTCTGCTCGAAGGGCTTTTTGTAGCGCTTTCTGGAGGCTCGTGTTGTGGTCTGCGGGTGGATGTGGGCACCCTTCATGGCTGTGGCATTGCTTTGTGGTCCTTTGTTTCGATCTTATGCATGTTCTTGCTACATGGGGATGTTGCGTTGTGAGCGTTGGTTTTGGTGGGGCTGGCGATTCTTTTTCTCTCCCCCTTGTTTATGGCTTTTGCATTGCCTTATGTGGTGCTTCATCTACAGGTTGCGTGCTCTCTTGTCTCTTTTGGGGTTGCCTGTTGTTGGTGGTGGTTTTTTGTTTTTGCCACCTATTGGGGTTGCTTTTTGTGCCCAGTCTATGTGTATTGGGAGCTGATTTGTTGGCCTATGGTTCGTTGGGGATGTTGGTTGTGTGCTTTTCCTCCCTTCTCTAGTGATGTTTCTAAGCTGCTCCCTGTCATGGGTTGGGGTCTCAAGAGGGTTGGGCTCATTGTTTATTCTACTACTGAGACCTCTTTGGAGTTGCGGTATGCTCTCCTTTTCTCTATCTTAGATTATTACTTGGGTTTGGTGGTTGATGGCTTCCTTCCGGTTGTTCTCAATGATGTCTCTTTTGCTCTTGTTTTGGTGTTTCTCTTGGTGTCTGGGTTTTGTCTAGTTGGGCTTTGGTCCTTCATCATCTTGTTCTTTCTGGAGCAATTGGGTGTTTCCTATGCTTTGTTTTTAGTTTTGAAGTTGTTGGCTGGGCTTTGCTGTAAGGTTTCTTTCTTGTCCCAGTTCTCTTGGCTTTTGAAAGTTTTGGATCCGCTCTTCTTTGGAGTGTTGTCCTCTCTTGTGGAGGTTATGGAGCTGTTTCGTTTGTTGATGTTCCCTCTGTTGAAGGCTCTTAAGGTTATCCCCCTATGTGGGATGTCTTGGATTGGACTTTTATTGCCTTTGGATTGTAAGTTCATTGTTTTTGCAGGAGTTTCTACCTTTTCCTTGGATTTTGAATCTCCTTTAGAGGTGGAGGCTTCTCTTATCGAGGTGGAGACATCTTCTTTTGAGGCGGAGGTGTGTTTTTGGGTTAAGGTTTCTCTCCTGCTGCTCCTTTTGAGGTGGAGGCCATTCCTATGGAGGTGGAGTGTGCATCTGTTGGAGAGTGGTTTCTTCAATGATAACAATGCTCTTAGTTTCTTCTCCTATAGAGGTGGAGAGGCAGGGTTGCTGAGTTCGGTGGTGAGCTTAATCATTTTGGAAGATCTTGTGGACTCTTTAACTCAGTTTTTAAAGTAGTGTACCTTTTATTGTTTGATTGTCTCTAGTTCTGATTTTGGAATGATTCGTCAGTATTATCCTGCTTCTTGCCTGGTGGAGCTAGGCTGTGATCGTGTGAACTGTGGGTTTAGGGTCCTCGTTAAAACTTGGAATGTTTCTGGATGTAAGTGGATTTCAGGTTGCCTTTTAAACTTGGTTTGGGTTCAAGATCCCTTATAAAAGCTGGCTTTGTTGGGTTTAAGGTTCCCTTTAAAACCTTTTCTTTTGTGCAGATCTAGGTAGTCATGCTGTTATTCTTCTCATTTGTTGTTGGTTTGCTGCTAGTTGTCTATGCTGAATTCTTGTGTAGTTTGTTCTTCTTTGCGTGGGTTTAGGGTCCCATTCAAAACATGTCTGTTAATGGTTTTAGGTACATTCAAAACCTGCTTTTCCCCCTTAATCAAAACAAATTGGTTTACCAATAATAAAAACCTTTTTGATAAAGTCATGATATCGGTTGCTAAGTGTGGAAGGTGTGAAAATCTTCAACAACACTAGGGATCTTTGGAGCATTGGTTGGACATCAATATCAAGTTAATAACTTTTGTAGCAATAATACATTATTGATAACATGACAAATTATTGGTGGAATGATCGCATCATTGTTGACATTGAAGCACCCTTTCTTACGTGAATGTGGTACCTTATTGTAAATTACTTTACATTCTCCATCATTAATACTCTATTTTCATGCTTCATATGAATTAACTTTCCATACCTTTAGCGACATTAGATTTCCACAGTCCATGTTCATATGAGCTATTTTTTCTGGATTCAATTGTGTGATTTTTTTTGCATCAATGTTTCAAATCACACTTTGTGATCCATCATCAGGATGAAGAAACGAGCTGAGAGAGAAATGATAGATAGCAAACCCAAGTTAAATAAAGAGAGAGAGAGAGAGAGAGAGAGAGAGAGAGAGATGGTTGGGTAGCATTTTTGAAACCTATGATACCCAACCACCTCTGTCTCTCTTTTTATTTAAATTGGGTCCGCTATCTATCATTTCTCTCTCAACTCTTTTCTTCATCCTAATGATGGATCACAGAGTGTGATCCTAAACGATGATGCGAAAAAAATCACACAGTTGAATCCATAAAAAATAGCTCATATTTCCATACCTTTTCAACATTTGGCCTTAAGAAATGTGTGAAAGTGCACCTTAAATGGTCAAAATGTAAACTTTTGGGAAGGATAAATTTTAAGTTTTGCACCTTAATGACATGCTGAAAAATATCTTCCCCTAAAGCGATGTTTGAAAATACTACAAATTTCTACACTTGCCCCAACTAATGCCTAAAACCAACCTTGATTGACATTTTGGAAATGGTAGGTAGGATAGGGGGCACATGTGTGATTGCAAATTAGAATAATTAGCTATCTTAAGTGCTTAAGAAAAATAAATTAGAAACAAAATGTTACCAAATTGGTTTGCCAATTTTTAGATCTCAGTTTTTTAGAAGGCTTGATTTTTACTTGGCGATGAAGAGGCATTTCATTAGAGCGTGTAAGAAGTATCATTCATTGGAATCTATCATAATGGATGACATGTTCTCTAAACATATTAATGTAGTGGTGCCCACTAACAACTTGCATGTAGGATTTTTTGAAGCAGTTCTATAGGAAACAAAGTGTCCTTTACAAGCATGAAGTATATCATTTACTAGATCCTCTCATTCGTTGCAACATTACATTATCTAAACCATTGTGGAACAACATTCCATCAATCCATGAAAATTGATTGCTATGGACCACTAACCTCCTTTTAACTTTTGGAGCGTGTAAGAAGTATCATTCACTGGAATCTATCATAATGGATGATATGTTCTCTAAACATATTAATGTAGTGGTGCCCACTAACAACTTGCATGTAGGATTTTTTGAAGTAGTTCTATAGGAAACAAAGTGTCCTTTACAAGCATGAAGTATATCATATACTAGATCCTCTCATTCGTTGCAACATTACATTATCTAAACCATTGTGGAACAACATTCCATCAATCCATGAAAATTGATTGCTATGGACCACTAACTTCCTTTTAACTTTTAGAGAGAGGTTGCATTTTGCTTGCAACTAAGCAATTTGCAGTATTTGCAAACCCTAGATTCTATGGGAAGATGGGAAACAAGTGTTGAATATGAAATAATTCTACTATTAACTAGAGGTTTGTTCACTAAAAATGTAATTGTTATATGACCAATATGTACAAAAGTAGGATATATTATGGTTTAATGATGGAATTTATTAATTGCATATACCACAAGAAGGATTTTTTTTCTACTAGTAAGTATGTATTATTCATTTCTGCACTGAGAGTTTTACTAACATAGTAAATTGCATAAGAACTTTTACCATCATTTTGTCCAAGCACACCAATGATAACAGTCTTAGATGCATATATTTGGATGTGAAAATGGAGAATTCAATCTAGTCCATGAAAGATAGTGTAGTGGCCACTTTTTCTTTCAGTGTTTAGGGTGAAAGTTCATAATTGACACTTACACTTTTACATACGAAGTGGCCAACACAAATGCAGTTTTTCAACTTGGAGGCGTGTATGTTTTGAATTTTAAAATGAAAAACTGATGACATATATAACTCTTAATGAAGTTTATGTTCATAGCTTATTTGTTGGATAATCTTTGTATAATTTTTTAAAAAAATTACTTATTGAATATTTTTTTAAAAAGTGAGGTTGATGGGATGTCACAAAAAAGAGAAAATTTATTTATTTTTCTTTAATCTTTTTCCTATTTAGATAACTAGAAAATTTAATGCTAGGAGTAAAAAACTAATTTTAATAAATTTTTTAAGTCAAATTTAGTTAAATGTCATAGTTTTCATGGGATTCTAACTTTCGTTTAATTTCTCTTAATTAAAATAGTTACACCCTCTTAGAGGGATTCTCTTCACTAGTGCATCATAATTTTTCAAAATTTCAAAATATATTTTAATATTTTTAAAATTTTTAATCACCCTCATGTTTCTTTATAATAATCTACTTGCAATAAAAAAACATAATAAAACTAGTCGTTCTGTAGTAAAAACAAAATTTAAATTCTAAACTTTGATTTCTATGGAAGGGTATTTTTAGATTTTCATCAAAATACCCTTCCCTTTGAAAGAATTTGGAGTTAGCTGAATTTGCCCTAAAAGAGGTGTTAAGTTGCTACATAGAGAGTTATAGGCAAAAGAGTTTTGGTTTTTTTCAATTGATTTTTTTAATTAAAACTTTGCCATATAAATTGAAAGTTAGTTTGAATTTTAATTTCAAATTAGATCAATTTAATAGTTCCAAAGGAAAGAGTTTCGAGTTTCAATCGAAACTCTTTGTGCCAAATAGATGCCATGTAGTTTTGAATGAAACTATTTTGCTCAAACATGTTTTTCATCCTCCAAAGAGGTTGCTAACATGTTAATGTCTTGTTAAACTTTGAATAATTTTTTTGTAAACCAAAAAGAGGCGAAATATTTATTCAAAAGTTTTCAATAATTTTCTTTTAATAACTAACATTTCCTAATAAACTTATTTTGTCTTTTTGTTTCTAAGGGATAGAGAGATTCTTAACTACCTCTACCTTGGTAGAATCCACTTTTATGCTTTGTGTCTGTAATGTCGTAAAATTGCACCCCTTGCAATTTCACATACATTCTTGTATTCGCTTTAGTGTCCACTCCCTTAGCACTTATGTAGGTTCGTTTAGCCCTTGCATCACTTTTTTGCCCTCTTAGGATGCTCAGGAACCCTTTTTAGCAGCTACCTTCGCATGTCAGCTTTGCGTTAAACCTTGTGCTTCTCCCGTTCTCGTCGTTTTGTAGTGTGGTGTGTTTGCACACTAGCGTGTCACGTGGATGTCCACACGCCACACTAGCGTCTTGTGATAACTGTTTTCGAGTATGTTTGCCACTTGTTAGCTCCTTTTGTCAATGGTAACAGCTCGAGATGCCTTGTAACGACTCAAGAAGCTTCTTTTCCTTCCTCTTCTCCCTTTAAATGCTATCTTTCCAATCCATTTGTGCTTCTAGCTTCTCCCTAGCTTCTTGACTTCTCTCTCTTCCCTCTCTACTCTCTTGGCTCTCACAGCTATTGCTCTCTTTGGCTTCCTTAAGCCTTGCAACTGACATCTCTCTTATCTTGTGCTAGCGAGCATCTTGTGATTTCTCACATCCCCTATCTATTACATCTCTATCGCGTGATATGGGTTCTCCTCCTTGAGTAGGGATTGCTTTTATCACTTCATATTTGCTTAGTTTGTTTGCTTTCTCTATCTGTTTGGCTGTCCGTGGAGGTGGGATCACCAAATCAGGGGTTTGATTGAGGCAAACCCCTATACAACCCGAACATTTTCTCTTGATCTTATGTACCTAGGTATTGAAGATATTTCCTTGTTGGAGGCTTCATTACTTGGGTTGTTGTGAGCAGTTTCTATATTTTATTCTCTTACTTTATCACTTATACTTCACTTCATTCCAGTTTTGTTACATTTTGTTACCTTCCTGCATTTTAGAAGTTCTTAGTAATCAAATTGTTAGGAATCACTTTGCTGTTTTTTGTGATATTCTCGATTTCTAGTCCATACGAGATGCCGATGCGATTCTTAGGCTCCAATGCGCTGCGCTGTTGTCCTTGTTATGTGCTTTTGTTCGTTGGCTGAGAGCCCATCAGTCTATATAGAAAACCTTTGTGATCTACTCTTTCTGATTTTAGAACTCTCGTTTTGTTCCTTGAGGTAGTTTAAGGCAGTTGACCCCTTGGGATTCTCTTGAGAATAAAGAGACACATGAGTAGCAAATCCCCCTTCTCTACGGGGGCAAATTGTAGTGGCCTAACACAACTCGTTGTGCTCTTAGCATGTGGCACTTCTCATGGCTTAAAGAGAGATTTGTATCTTCACATCGTTACAAAACCTTTTGAAGATTAGTTTTGGTTTGTTAAAATATATTTTCATACATAGTAAAGTCAATGGCATCGATTCTATCCAACCATGAACTAGATCAAAGAAAATACTTGATATTGCCCTTTGAAATGTGCTAGGTGCATTGTGGAGTTCAAAAGGTAAGACGCTATATGCAAATCTCCTCTAGGAATATGTGAATATTGCTATATCTTTGTCCTCTTGTGCAACACATACTTTTACACCCACTAAACCCATCAAGAAAAGAAAAATATATCTTATCTATAATGTGTCCTCCACTTTCAATGAAAGGTAATTATGGACAATGATCTTTCGTCGTTCCATTGTTCAATTTCCTTCAATAAGCACATATATATGACATCTACCATTTTTATTAGGGACAACATCTAGAGGGGAGACTATTCATAAGATAAGTGAGCAACACATTCAATAGTTTTTGAAGTTATTTTTTACAATCTCCTTAAGTATGGGTTTCATTCTCCTTTGAGCTTGTTAGATAGGTTGACAATCATCTCTAGTATATATATGATGCACACATCTATATGGGTGTATAGCCTCGTGCCCTAAAAATACCATGTAAATGCAAAACTATGGTGGTGTAAAATGTCCATGAATTTTTTTTTGCTTGTGATAATTCCAAATTTGCTTTAATATTGAATGTTTTCCTAGGCATAATTTCCATTAGGTGGGATCCAAATGAATAGGTCGGTTTTATTGCTAAAAATGGACTTCGTATGCATTGATGAGGTAACTCTTGGTGAAATCTAATAATATCTTAAAGAATATTGAAGGAAAAAATTTCGAAGGGACATGAATCATTTATCTACTCATGGAAGGGACTCCCTCGATCTGTCGCTTCTTCGCGACCTAGGGTTAAGGGTGTCAGTTTAGTCCCCTCAAATTCTGGAATTTTGTCCTAGTATGTGGTTTGACGGTTGTTTGTCAACTGTTTCTGTGTTTGGTTGTGTAGAATATATTTGAGTAGGATATTTTTTTTAATAATTTGAGCAAGCATACTATGTATCATGGCTCATACTTGGATTTTGCGTTTGCCTATGGTGCTTGGGTGGACAATGTTGAGTGATGAAGTAAAATTGTTCATTTGATTTTTGTTCCTTTAGAGGCAACGATTTTAAGGTAGTTATGCTTGCTTCCTCTAGGTTGGATATTTTGGTTTTATTTAATGAACACTTATCAATAGAATGCCATTTATGTGATAACAAACAAAAGATTGTGAGAGCCTTTTCTTCATTTTCTTGTCTTCTCTTAGCATATGTGTCTATCTATTTCCCCAAATGGTCCAAAATGTTTGTTTTAGACCCTCTAATAGATTCGCTATCTCACACTTAGTAATTCATGGAGTACCACGAGAAATTTGGTCACCAAGGTTTGGATAAGCCTTGGTGGTTCATGATAGAAAACCACAATAATTCCTACAAGTATTAATAATCAAAATTAACTTTGATACTTAACCTTTACAGACGAGATTGAGTTTTTGTACACTGATATCAAATTCCTTGAAATAAAATCAATTGAAGTGAATCAACTTCAAGTCTATGCTGTCAAGAGTGTTGATGACTGAACATAAACTACTCCAGGTAATCTTCTTGTTGAACCATACAAAATCTTTTGCCTTATATGATACTTCTTTGAGACATATTGACATGCCATGAGTCAATTGTGTTCTATCCCAATTCCATTAACCATCTAAAAGCAACATCCTTCAAAGTGATTGGAAACAATTTCAATGTTTTCAATACTAATGTGGTAATCATAACTATTACAAAGTACATCAAGCTCAAAATAAGAATATAAGGATCTTCAATACTTAAACTATGAAAAATAGGTAAATTAGAATGTGGAATATTTTTCGCAGGGATTTTGTCCATAGGAAAAGTAATGAGGAGAACTGAAAAGCTATGGGACCATTGTTTGCCAAAGCTCTTTCAACATTACATTCGACGTCTATTATCACACTTATGTTTCATGTTTAGATGATTTAAATTAAATAGTAGGTTTAGGAATAAAACTAGGCAATGCTGACCATTAAGGATTCTCTAGGTCCTTGACATTGTCCTTGACAATGATGCCAAAAATGCTAGGTTCCAAAGGGGGTTGAATTTCATAAGGGATTTTATCAACCAAAATATAATCCAAATAGTTAGCTTGACTAATTGAAATGCAACTCAAATTGTTAGACTCCCTAGTTGATTTACACTCAATCAATTAATTTAACTAGTTGAAATGCAATTTGAATGATAAGGACTTTGAAACTTAAAAGGTAACACTCTTGGCTACTTAGATGCCAAATTTGGGGACGTAAATTAATGACAATGGCGTGGCAAATCTACATTGGAAGCAACATGTATTTAGTTTGAGAACCTAGATTAATTTTTTCAAACCACTTAAGAATCAAAACTAACTCAACAAATTAAACATTTAATGTTTAATCCATTTTAAAGAATAAATAAACCTAACTATTGAAATAAGTATAAAACATTAGTAAACAAGTTAAGAGGATCTTGAGTATTGGCTTTGTTTTTGAGTGGGCCCTCTCTCTTCAATAAGACTACTGTTTGTTCCTCCATAGCTATTGTTAATTATTCAAATATGATTTTCAATAACAATGAACAAAAACAAGATATCTCACAAAAACTAATGTTTAGAATTATATTATTGTTACCTTGTATATTTTACATGGTAGTGAGGCTATATCTATAATAGAAACCTTATATGGTAATAGCATTATTTTTTTAATGAGTATCTTATACTTAGGGAGAAAGTTTAGCCAAATAATATATCTTTTGTAGGAAAAAGATGATTTGATTCCCTATTTGGTTAAATGCCCGAAAAATAGATTAAAAGATTACTTAATAATATGGTTCTAACTCAACTAGAAAATGCTGCCAATTGTCTTGCTGGACCCATGTCATCAAGTCTTATTTGTTACAAGGTGTCCAATTGCTTTGCAAATTAAGTGCACAAACGATGGTTGTCAAAATGCACTATAAATTCTTGAATAATGCCAGAAATTGTTGGAAGACCCAAAAATGTTGTTGGAGTTTAAAGCACATTCTTCCAAAGTCTTTATAATCCCCTAAGAACTTCTTCTGCTCTATCGTAAAAAAGTTGGTTGTTGAAGTGAATACAAAGCAAGGTGAATGACTTATCCAATTATGCCTATTTCTATTTAATTATCTTAAAAACTAGGGCAATGTTAACTATTCTATTGCAAACAATACAAGGTAGAAATAAAGATTTCAAGATGGAAAGTTTGGAAAAAGAAGAGTGGGAAATAAATAAAAGGAGCATACTAAAATTGTACAATTTTGAGGTTCATTAGATTTGACCAGGAGAATGCGAAGGACTTATGCTCAAGTAAGTTTTGGACAAAAAATTTAGAGATAGAGGGAAAACTTCTTCTATATTTCAAGAGTAAGATTTTGTGGTACCAAAAGCTCTCCAAGAACAAAGTTGTGATACATATATAATCCAAGAGAAAGCTCATCACCAAATGGAGACACTTCAACAAGTTTCAAGTACAAATCCCCAAACTTTTTTTCTTGAAATACTAGGTTTGTGTAGGGGTTAATTTTGAAGTTACTACCTCCCTATAGAGGGCGGTTTCATATTCACTAGTTGAAAAGGGTTGGTTTTGTATTGATGGAAAAAAGAGATTTTGCAACGATTTGGTGGTCTGAATTCTTCAAATTTTGTGTAAGGTGTAGAGACTTCTAACATCCTATTTGAAGACATTGCTAGTCCAAGACACAAAGAGGAGAATTAAATTTTTTTCTCAACAGTAGTAGCATAGATTTATTATTACATTCTTTAGTAGTTATGCCTACTATGTAGTTATAGGCACATATGCAATTTGGTGTATTGCGATTGCATTTCTCATTTGTATAAATGAGTTGTTGTTTGATCAAATGATCAATCGAATTTATTTTCCTCTTGAATGTGGTATCAGAGTGATGTAATCTTGTGCTTGTGCAGTGGCATGAGAAGAATGAAAGAAGTTGTTGGATCTAGCATTAAACATAAAGGAGCATGTAACACAGTTCAAAGACAATCCATGGTCTTTTTGATGGTAAACACCTTTGCCAACGTAGAAGAATTGACTTGGAATTCGGTATGAAATGTTTGGTATTTTTTTAGTTTTTGATAGCAATTTGGAACAATAAGAAAGTGAGCATGTGAAATTTGTTGATGTTTTCCTTTTGGGCAATCTTCATATTAACTACCTTAATCGCCCTTGCATGAATTTACTATTTTATGTGAATCATCTCTGTGTTTTTCAGGAGGAGGAAGATAGGGTACAAAGAAGACTGTGTATAATACATGGATAAGTTTGATAAATGAGCCATTTGGAGATGTTGGAGGAACTTGTGTAAACAAAGGTTGTGTTCCTTCTAGAGCAACTCTTCCTGTGAGTGGTTGCATGGGTGAATTTCAAATTGAACACCACTTGAATGCAATGGAAATATAGGTTATAGTGGAAGGGTTGACAAACAATTTGTTTTAGATTATGCAAACAATCTTGCATAAAAAATCAGAGGGAATTTGACAAATTCAATGAAATCTCTTGGTGTAGATATCTTAACAAGAGTTGATATTGTCTTAGGTCCACAACAAGTGAAACATGGTATAGTTGGATTCCTTGACAAAATAGTGACTAACAAAGATATTATCATTGCCATAGATTCTTTTCCTTTTGTACCACTAGGCATTGAAATTGATGGAAAAATTGTATTTACTAGTGACAATGCCCTGAAGTTGGAGTGGGTACTAGATTGGATAGCTATAGTAGGGAGTGGCTATATTGGGCTTGAGTTTAGTGATGTGTACATTGCACTTGGGAATGAGGTCACATTTGTTGAAGCATTGGATTAACTTATGCTTGATTTTGATTCAGAGATTGGGAAATTGACCCAAAGGGTATTGATCAACCCATGAAAGATAGATTATCACATTGGCATCTATAGATCAACTGAAGTTAACTTAGCCTATGTTGAGGATGAGAATCCACTAGATGATGCTTTTGTTGATGATTATTGTTTTGAAGATACTAGGAATGGATTCATACTTGGAGCCTTCATAATTGGAGGTAGGAGGCATCAGAGGATGGAGGTTTTTCAATCGGCTCAAATCAACGTCTCGCTTAGAGATGGTGCTTTGCATGAGAAGCATATGTTTTTGTGTTCTTTGTTGATGTTGACAAATTTCTAGAGAATGCATATATTATGAAGTTTTCATTTTTAAGATAGGAAGGGATTCGGTAAACTCAATACAGATTGTTGGCTAGATTGTTCATGAGACTATGATATGGGGAATTATACTCTTTCGAGTGTCATGAGACAACTTGATGAAGCATGGATTGTTGTCCAATAATTTAGGGGATCTGTGATTCAGGAGTTTGGGGAGGTTGTAATTTGGACACTCCTAAATTCAACTCAAAGGTACACCCTTGCGAGGGTTACAAGGCAACTTGATGGAGTTCCACCTAATTTAGGATTTCTTTCTTCAAAGGAAAATCTTCTAAAGAATATGTATTTGTTTGCTTTAATCAACATGTTTTGTTGTGTGGAATGTAAACCTTAAGGGGGTGGGGAGGGCAGGTCTCTTGGCAAGGTGAAATTTGAGGTTTCAGGGGTACTTTTGCAAGAACAATCTAATAAGGGGGGGGGACACTAGTGTAGATTTACTATTACATTTTTTAGTGGTTATGTTTGCTATGCAGATACAGGTGGTGATGAAGTTTGGTGTATTGCAACTTCATTTCTCATTTGTATAAATGAGATTGTTGTTTGATCAAACGATCAATCAAGTTTATTTTCCTCTTCAAACAAGAAGTAGAAGAACAAGTTGGAATTGGAAAAATAGGCTTGACAAAGGTTTTAATTACATCAATACTTGTCAATTTAAGCAATACATCCCAATAGAACAAATTTTAT
Source organism: Sequoiadendron giganteum (assembly GCA_007115665.2). NCBI lineage: Eukaryota > Viridiplantae > Streptophyta > Pinopsida > Cupressales > Cupressaceae > Sequoiadendron > Sequoiadendron giganteum. The sequence continues at coordinate 634,253,793 of CM021108.1, forward strand.
CATTACCAAATTGTGCTTTCACCTTTCATGGGGTTGTCATAGGATAAGTCTTTGTGTTTTCTTTTCTCATTTTGCTGTTAATTTTTGTGTATGACAACTCTTTAGTTCATCCACATTTCATTGTCATTTGGAAACCCAACTGGCATAAAAGCACCGAGTTTAATATCATACTTGCTAGAATTTGGTGGAAATATTCTCCAATATTCTCTATTTATTTAAAACTTAACATGCAAATACATTCCCCTTTTACACAAGTTTTTGGTTCTTGAAAATTTAAAATGATTAAATATAAACATTTTCTCAAATTAAATTAGTTGTAATCCTTACATATAACAAATTCGATTCCTCATAATAGTGTATAGTCCTTATAATAAATAATCAATAAGATAAGATGGTGACAACTAAGGGCACTTGTGATCATGAACTAGATTTTTGAAAAAATTTCGCTTTCATAATAAACAACTATGAAACCTTAACATTTTTTAATGACCAAGATCCTAATGTGGAAAAGAAGAGAGCACACCATGAAAGAGTTAGAATGATATATAAACAAGTATGAAACCATAACATTTTATTAAACGTTTTTGCGCTACAAGCCACACAACTCAATATTACAACTGTTGCAAAATATGGAAATAATAAAATGCATGTTCTGGCAACAAACTTTCTAGAACAATTTAAAGACTTAGTATTGAATCTAGTGGTGAACTTCATAGATTAACATCAAAATATTGGAAATGAAATTAATTCATTGATGTGATGGTGGCATAGCCATCCAAACTTACAATATTGAAATCAACTACCAAACATATTTTATTTCAAGCAGTAAATCACATAGAAAATTCAAATGAGAAATATTGTTTCAAGGATTTGAAATAATAAATATCAACTGCAAAAAGTTATTTGAAATAATTATAGAAATCAAATATTTTTGTAAGACATGAAATATAAAACCATAACAAATATTTGTAGCATGGTACAATTGCCTTTGAAGATGTATGACAGGTTGAACTATAACATAACAACTTTTAAAGCTTGCAAACTGCCTTAGCATTGTACAAAACTTTTCAAACATTCAAAATATATTAATTATGTACCTCACAAAATGGATTGCCCCAATCTTGAATGGTATGATAGATTTATTCATGCTCTTGAAAACATATTAATACTTGTTAGCATTGTGAAAAACACGAGCCACAATATCAAACAACAAATAAAGACACCTTCCATTAAGAGAGCTGCAAACAATAATAAGCACTATTCCTTAACAAGAAAAAACTACAGAATGAACCTTACGAATCTTCAAGGAAAACAATAGTCCTCAAAGGTTGAGAGCTCAATCAAAGGCATCAAAGGTATTATAATATAATAAGGGTGCTATATATGAGCAACCCTAAATGGTAAGGGGATCAAATTGTGACAAGTGTCAACATCTCACGCAATGAGACATAATGATCTAATGATAGCTCTCTAGTTAATGTAGAAAATCACTTCTAAGTTTAGTTTAAGTGCATGAGAATAAATTAGACTAATAATTAATTAAAGATTAATTAATTATTAGCTAATGCATGATACTCTAACACCCCCCTTTAAGATGAACTTAGGGATTAGTTATAAACTCTAAAAAAAGAATTCATAATGGGTTCCAACAAACAAGGCCTTTTGAGGTGCCCATGTACAAACAAACTAATCTCTCACAGTTGGAAAAAAAGGAGAAAACTACATGGGAAAAACTTGATGAGGGTGCAATCCGGGTCACAGCAAATAACACACACAACTAGAGATTATTATTAATATTTTGAGTGTGAAAATCTTACATGCAGAAGATCTCAAATCCTCAAGTTCTGCAATACATGCAAAATTACAAAAACTACCAAAATCCCTCTTCTCTCACTGTGCGCCCTTTCCCCAAAAAGCTACCCAAAACAAATCAGCAACCAGCCCCAAAATAAAACTCCCCCCTAATTGGAGCCAAAAACCACCTTTGAATAATGAGTTTTGGTAGTTTGGCGCCCAAACTTACAATTTGAAATTCAAAAATTGAGTCATAATTCGAAAACTGACAATTTTCCAAAAATTGACCAACTTCCGAAAGCCATAACTTTTGATTTGGGACTCCGTTTTTCGAACTGTTTGAACCGTTGGAAAGGTCTCAAGGTGAAGAACATGTAAGGAACTATCTTCGTCGGTTTCAACGATTTTTGGGCCCGTATGGGACCGTTTAGTGCCTCAAACAGGGCTCAGAAGAGTTTTCAGGGCAAAAAGCAGAAACTGAAACTCAAATAACTTTCAAACCAGGAATGATCTTGACCTGATTCTTTCGCCAAAGCGCTTATTTTTCTGTCCTGAAGTTTTCCTAAAATTTATACCTTCGCACGCCTTCAAATTCACACCTGCTAAAAATAGCAGTTGAGCAGAAAAAAGTAGAAAAGCAGCTTTGAAAGTTGGGAATTCATCTTCGACGAAAAGGGTATCCAAAAATGCAAAAACATCTACAAAAATCTAAATGAAAGTAAAGATATTTTTGGGTGATGTAGGATTGCCCTTACACCACTGGGTGTTCCTGTATCAAAACTCCTCTCTAAAATAGAGAAAGGCGAATGAAGGACTGAAAAAATCTCTAAAACGATGTTTTAAAAAGAAGCGGAACATGTAGAACATCGCTGAAGCATGTAGAAGTTGTAGACAATTGTTGAAAGATGATTGATATAGTGCTGAAATGAAGAACCTCTAGAAACATGAATGCAAGAGTGTCCATATGGCAAATGCTCCATCTCATTGAAATGCATGGGTAACTAGCCATTGATGTACTCTGCATCTGACTAGTACACAAGAATAACTACTATATACGTAGCTCACTCTAATACGAAACCAAAGAAGTATTAGCACCAATAGTAGAAACCTCCCCATAATGTTGACAAGGGAGAGCCAAGATAAGTACATTAAAATTGTGTGAAATCGAGAAGTGCATGTGGGAGAAATAACTTGCAAATAAAAGGATGTGTAAACTAAGGCACACATGCATGAGGCACGAATCACCAGGATTCATTGCTGTCGTGGAAGGGATATTCACTTGACAAAGGTGTGATAGCAAACCAAAGGGAAACATCAATCCCCCCATGACACTTTATATCATATTGCAAGTACAAAAGGCACAATAGTATGTGCAAAATCTCCAAAATATATATACCAGAATGACACTTTATCTCAGTGTGTCTAGAAAAATGAATATGCATGAAAAATATGTCTACAATGCCTAAATAGGACATAATATTGGAAATACATATAGAATAGCAAAAAACGAGTCATCCCACGTAAGCAGAAAGTTCGTAGGAGTTAAGATGCTCAAGTAATTCACCAGAATGTGAAAACACAAAAAAATGAATAAAATGTACTTGGAGAGAAATCTCGAAAAATTGCATGGATGGCTATGAAGAGCTTTGAAAGACTGTCCCAACACCATTGGAATTGTGAAAAACAAAGAAATAGGTGAAAATTTATGAGCTCGAGACTGAAAACAACACCTTTGACTTCAACAGGGTTTATAATGCACCAACAACAATAAAAAGTGATGAGACCCACACCATTGGAAAGTTAATTGAACCAACTTTTCAACGATATTTCGTTCACCCAATTTTGATATCATACACCCAAATTATGGGCATATGAAAAAACTGCTCCTTTAGGGCCAAAGAGGGGTTTTGGGGGCCCCTGTCAGTAGTTCGAACTATTGACGCTAGCAAAATATTTTGTAGAACATTCCCTTTGTTGGCAAAAAAACCTTGGTCGCCCGAAAATAAAAAAAACTGTTGGTATATACACCATTGAATTTCGTCTGAATATGTTTTTTAGGGGCTGAATTTTTTTTTTTTTTTGCCTTCAAGTGGCCAAAAGTACTGTTGTCGATAGTGTGAGTGTGAGTGGGAAAAGGGCACCGCCAGTAGGTTTAACCATCAGAGGATCGTCTGGGGTCCATCGTCGGGCAATAAAAGCTCTAGTGAATGGGTTGAGTGGGGCCCATAGGCTTGTAGGAGGAGGTACCTACAGGTACCCCCTTTTAATTTGCCTCTTTTTAAAAAAAGCAGAAAATCCAGCACTTTGAATTTTTTTTTGACTTCTAAAATTTCAAAAACTAATGTTTACCTAATTTTTTTTTCTTTTCTTTTTCAAACTCATGCACAGGCTATATAGGGGCCATATAACCCCTGAGCAAAAAAAAATTGCCTCAGAAGCTCGTGATGTTGAATATAGGCAAATATATAGTCAAAATTCGTCAAAAGGACCTCTTGTATCCAATAGTGAGATCATTTTCGCACCAAAATGCACCTAAAAATCACCTACCTCAAAAAATTGCAAAAAAGAAACAATGTAGAATCTTGATTTGAAGCCTATAACCGTAGTTGAAGAAAACCCACATAAACTGAGAAGTGGGTAGCTGAATCCACACTTTGATACACCATGTTAGAATTGTGAAAAACACAAGCCACAGGATCAAACAACAAACAAGGACACCTTCCACACAAGAGAGTTGCAAACAATAATATGCAATATTCTTCAACAAGAAAAAACTACAAAATAAAGGTAAAAAATGTTCAAGGAAAACAAGAGTCCTTAAAGGTTGATAGTTCTATCAAATGAAAATGAAAATGAAAGATTTTAATGACGTCCACGAGACTAAACAGTCTAAGGCACCAAGACAAAACCAGGCCTAATCTGTCTTCATGCTCTTTTCCAAGTCGAGTCTCCTACTATTAATTTTGACTAGAAGGCTAGCCGTCTGATTAATCTTGTCTTCCCTAAAGAGTTGGTGCATATTATCAACTTTCAAACTATTTTCGTGCTGAGTACGGATATCCTCATAAGCGGTGCATTCCATGATGAAGTGCCATTCCATTTTCACAGTCCCCTTATTGCAGAAAATACAAGTTCTTTCTTCCCAAGTTTCTTTGGGTATCTTCCACCTACCGGTCTCACACCTAAGGTGATGTGATCCCGTCCTCAATTGCGCAACTAACAACCTTGCTCTCCCTTTAATAGCTGCACCTAAATAAGTTTTTTCACCATGATCCTTTTCTGGGTTAAACTCTTTTATGTAGTAAGCTTTTTTACGCCCAATCTGATTTGCCCACATGGCAGTTCTAAATTTTTCATTCACATAGCTTTTTAATTCACTATTGGTCCTAGGACACTCCTGCAAATTGATGTACCACTTGTTTTGCTTCATCCAACTTTTTTTCCTACGATCTAGCGTCTCCTTTATAACCATTTTAGGCCAACGGTGGTCATCCATGTTTTCAACCTTCTTTAAATAGCTTATCAACCGAGTTAACGCCGATGCTTCCAAGGAAAAGTCCCTGCTTCAGCTAAAATAATTTCATATGGGACTGTGGTTTTAACTTTGAGACTGCTTGTTATTAGATGTTTCTAAATTCTTTCTAGTTGCCTCCAACTGCACTTTGACATACTGCTTCCCCACACTTCGCACCCATAAAGAACAACCGACACAACAAGCAAACCAAAAAGGGTTTGCTTGGTTTTCCAATCCCAAAGGCATCAAAGGTATTATAATACAATGAGGGTTGTGTCCTATATAGGAGCAACCCAAAATGATAAAAGGATTAGATCATGACAAGTGTCAACATCTCATGCAATGAGATAAAATGATCTTATAATAGCTCTCTAGTTAACGTAGAAAATCACTCCTAAGTTTAGCTTAAGTGCATGAGAATAAATTGGACTAATAATTATTAAAGATTAATTATTATTTGCTAACGCATGATTACTCTAACAATACTTCCTCATAATATGAATCGTAGGCCCTTTATAAAATACGGTAGTCCATCCCCTATCAAATAGAAATCAGTTATTAATAAATCAGCGCCATAGTGATTATAATCAGCAAGAAAAACATGGGCCAAAATAATACAAAAACATTTAACCAATTAAATCTCAATAAAATATATATTGTAAAGTCTTCTTAATCAAATGTTGAAAGCTTCTCACAAACCAAAATTTGGAAACTCCACAGAGACAAAATTTGGAAAATCACACCAAACTGTAATGCATTTGAAAATCCCACACAACCCAAATAACCGAAACTAGAAAAAATTTGCAAATTGTTCAACACAATGATAATTCATACGAATATGATAGTAAAAGATAAGCTATCTTAAAATGAATGCATCATAAAGTTACTTTTTAGACAACTTAAGTTAAATTATAAAATTATTTCCCTTGAACCACCCTGTTAGCATATAGGAAATAGAATAATAGTTTAATGGTCTCCTTATGACTTATATTTGGAAAGTGGAAGTAATAATCTCCCTTCCAAAATTCATTCTTTGGGATTTGTGAGTCCATATGCTCAATATATCTGGCTGAAAAATGTCTTCATTGTCCCTTTCAAATTTAACATCTATATGTTACTTTGCTTTTAGATAAGCTATCTCTTGCAAAGCTTCTGGAAACTTCCTTAGTTTTGTTTTGTTTCTTCCACTATGATATAACTAAGAGTTGCAAAATGTAAAAAGAGTCTCCATGGATGAGTCGACATTTGTGGATGGAAACTTCCATTCTTTTTGCTGTGGCTGAACTACGCGTCTTACTTGGAAGTCCTTAAATATCATCTCCTTAGCTTGGATTGAAATTTAAGCTCCAAGTTTGATAGTTTTGGGTCATTTACCCAAGAGAGAATAACCATTGAACATCCAAAGCTATGTTAGTTTCTCCCAAACCAACAACAAAATAATCATCACATATCTTATGTTCTCCTATGAGTATGTTGAATTGACTAATATTCTTTTTGCAAGGGATGATGAATATATCAGCTACTTTGATATCAAATTCTTCAAATTCCTTAGCTTTAAGTCCTCCCTTAACTACCAAGCCCTTATTATTGAGGTTGTGAGTAGCTCTACTATCAATGAGCATTATTATTTTGCACCCAAATAGATCTTGAAATTTGAAGGGATAATACTTTGGTGTTTCTAAGAGAGAAACTATTGTACCTCCAATGGTGTCTTCATTTTCAAAATTTACATGTGGTTTTAGCTCAAGTTTCTTTGTTTATTTCTCTTCAGTAGAAACTATCTTAACATAGTGAATTCTACTCTTACCAAAACATCTATGACTAGGTTCCCAAGGCAAGAGAAACACAAATTCTTTCTCATGAGTTTATTCTTAGTGTCATCTTCTTTTCTTGTTTTTGGAGGTATGCTATTCTAAGATTGTACTTGATATTCTTCCTTTTGGAAAGTTTGCTTTGGTTGCTCCATAGGAGGTCTTTGAGTATACTTTTTGGAAATTGAAATTTCCAAGTTGAGAGCTCTTTTGATTGCTTCTTGCAAAGATAATGGATTAAATGTTTTCACTAAACCCTTGGGAGGTTTAGTTAACCTTTCTACGAATAGGACAATGGGTTTCTTTTCTATCACATCAGGGACCATCACTAATAGTCTTTGAAATTTTGTTACATAACATTTGTACATTCCCATCTTGTTTCAACTAAGGTAGCTCCCTAAAATGAACTTCTGGATTTTTTTGTCAAAAATTTCAATCAATTTTCTGTTGAACTTATTATTGATGAGACCATGACCTTGGGTGATCGACTCAATGCTCCACTACTTGTGAGCTCTATGCCTTCAAGATGAAAAGTGGCAAACTTGATAACATCCTCTTCTATCATGGATTTAAGTGATAGGTATGTCTATAGCTTTTATATCTAGACTCAAGCTATACAATTATTTGACCCATAAAAAAGTAATTATAGTCAGCTTCTCCAACTTATATTGGAGGTCTCTTTAATGTGATTTGTTTGGTGTCTTTGTTTAGGTCTAGGTCTATTACTCGTATTCTTTAAATTAATGAAATTTGTGAGAGACATTTTTGCTTGAATCTCTATCATTTGACAATGGATTTTGCACTTCCACTTTCTTGTGTTTCCTTTTCCTTGTATAGGAAAGTAGGCAGGAAGGGTCTAGTAACAAAACCAATAAGGGTTCTATTGTTGTTATTGTTATAATCCTTAAAGAACTCCATTTTGATTTTGAGTAGGCCTAGGAACAATCAAGTTTTAGGTAAAAGCACAAACCTGTGTCACACTTTCGACCAACTAAATAGTTCCAAACGAAACAGTTTTGCTTGAAACTACGTGGCCTATACGTGGCACATAGAGTTTCAGGGTAAACCCTTTTGCCTGAAATTGCAAAATATTTTTTTTTCCATTTGTCGCTTTAAAATGCGACTCAATTTGTTTGTAAGTTTTCAATTGAAAGGGTTTCAAAACCCTTTCACCTGAAATTGTCTATGTGGCATCCTTATTGGCAACCACCTCATTTTTTTCAATTTTTTTTGAAAATTTCCACTTGAACATGATATTTCTTCAGTTAGAATGATTTTTTCGAAAAACTGAAAGCACCCTTTTGTAGAGCTCCAAGTGATTAACACAAATATATATATTTTTTGATATTTTGATTAGTTTTAATATGGATTTTTTTAATAATGCAAGTAGGTTGTTGAAATAAAATGTGAGGTTGATTAGAAATTAAAAAATACTAAAATATATTAAAAAAATTGAAAAATATATGGTGCACTAGAGGAGAGGAAACTGTTCTGCTCAAAACTATGTGGCCTATAGTTGGCACATAGAGTTTTGGGCAAATCCCTTTCGCTTGAAATTGCAAAATAATTTTTTTCCCTTTATTGCTTTAAAATGCAACTTAATTTGTATTTAAGTTTTCAAATGAAAGGGTTTTGGGCAAAAGGGTTTTGGTCAAAACTCTTTCATGTAAACTATCTATGTGGCATCCTTGTAGGCAACCATCTCATCTTTTTTCAAAAAATTCTGAAACTTTCCACTTGAACATGATATTTCTTTAGTCAAAATGATTTTTTCAAGAAACTAAAAATACCCTTTTGTAGAGCTCAAAGTGAAGAATCCATATATATATATATATATATTTGATATTTTGATTAGTTTTAACATAGGATTTTCTTAATAATGCAAGCAGGTTGTTGAAATAAAAAATAAGGCTGATTAGAAATTAAAAAAACAAACTTTTTTTTTTTTTTAAAATTGAAAAATATATGGTGCACTAGAGGAGAGGAAGGGTATAATTTGTTTATTTGAAAATGATAAAAAAATAGACAATAGTTGACATCAAATGAAAATTATTAAATTCTGGTACTATTGACTTTAACACGTTATTATGAGGAAAATATACATCAAAATTTAAATTTTTTTTCCATGCTCTAAATATTGGAGTTGTCTATTTGGGAAAAAAATTAGGGGAAAATAAATTGTTTTCTATTTTTTTATTCACATTAACTCAACGTCGCTTTTTCTTTAAATTTCTAGCAATTCAAATCTGCTCTTAAATTTTTACTTTAAATTTCTAGCAATTCAAATTTGCTCTTAAATTTATAAGACAAATATCAAAACAATTTTTTTAAAATTTGAAAAATTACAAGAATAAACCTCATCAAGAGTTCTACATTTCATTAGTTTACATCATTTTGAAATTCAAAACATAAATACCACTTTTATGTGGTTGAAGTTGAGATTTTTGGTTGTGTTGGCCGATTTCTTTATAAAAGTGTGACACAAGTTTTTGCTTTTACCTTTTTGCATGGTTTGTATCTATTGCTATCATATTTGTCATTTGTGTTTGCCTTTTAATGAGGCATTAAATCATGCATCTTCTTGTTCATCATTTGTCACGACTTTGTTATTTATTCCCTCTATCATAAACTCTCATATTTCTAGACGTTAGTGCTCACATTTGTGTTTTGTTGACTAAGTCTTTATTCTCTCTTAGTGATAGTATATGTATTCTCTATCACTATTGTGCATGAGGTATTCTTTGCATCAAACTTTAAGCTTCTCTATAGGCTATAACAATCATCAACTCAAATACCTCCATGATGTCATAAACTAATTTTTATTTTAATTTTTCAGTTTTACAATGAACAACCATAAAATCTTAACACCTTTTGATCACCAAGCTCTCAATGTGGGTAAGGTGGGAGCATATAGTGAAAGAGTTAGAATGGCAATATATTAAAATCGTTGTTGATGACAAAGTTAGACAACTCAATATTGTAATTGTGTACAAAACTTGGAAGTAATGACATGCTTATTCTAGTGGCAAGTCTTTGAGAACAATTTGCAAATTTTATATTAAATCTAGTGGTGAATTGCAAGATTAACATCAAAATATTGTAAATGAAATTAATACATTGATGTCGTGGTGACATAGACATCTAGACTTACAATACTAAAATCAACTACTAAACTTATATTATTTCTGGCAGTAAACTGCATATAAAATTGCAATAAGATTATTTCAATGATTTGAAATATTGAATGTCAATTGTACATATTTTGCTAAAATAATTACCAAAAAATATAAATATTTTATAAAATATGAAATATAACACAAAACCCCATATATGCAACATGGTACAATTGCCTTTGAAAATATACAATAGGTTAAACTATAATATAATAGCATCTTTTAAAGGATGCTAACTTCATCTTTGATAACATATTTCAAACATTCAAAATATATTAGTGATGCCTCATAGAATGGATCACCCCAATCTTGACTAGTACGAAAGGGTAAAAGCACAAAGTTGTGTCACACTTTTATATGGTACAATTGCCTTTGAAAATATACAATAGGTTAAACTATAATATAATAACATCTTTTAAAGGATGCTAACTTCCTCACTATATGACAACATATTTCAAACATTCAAAATATACTAGTGATGTTTCATAGAATGGATCACGCCAATCTTGACTAGTACAGAAGGGTAAAAGTACAAAGTTGTGTCACTTTTATAAAAAAAACAGTCAACATTGATCCAAGTTTTTAACTTGAATCACTAGGAAGTGACCTATATGCCTTGAATTTTGAAATAATGTAAACTAAGGAACTATATATTTTTTTCAGTGTATGTTATATTTTGTAACTAAGTTATTGGTTTAGGTTCAGGTTTGACGATTCATGCAAATTATGTTTTGGGTTCGGCCATACAAAAACATATAAAAATTATATATGATATTTTTTAATAAATAATAAATAAAAATTGATCTAATATCTATTTATATAAAATAAATATAAATATAAATTAATGTAGGAGTTGAGAAAATACAACTTCACAAACCCCGAAGATCACCTGCATGCAAATAACCTGTCACAAAAGAAGAGATGGAGACAAACAAGCAAGGGTTCTTTGAAAACTGAAAATGTATATATTAGAGAGAATGAATTGATATGAAATACAAATGGATCAATCCTTATAAAAAGAAGATCATGCAAACCCTAATAAAACCCTAATAGGAAAAACCCTAATAGAAGCCCTAATAGGAAAACATTTAATAATTAATATAATTATTAAATGTCACTTTATGCAAACTAACATGAAATCTTAAGAAGGGAATAAAGGTAATTTAATCAACATAATTAAGTTAAGACCTTTACTCTAACACCCCCCTTAAGATGAGCAACAGTGCAGCTACAAACAAATGCAAGAAAGCAAAGGTAACTACAATGCAAGAAAGCAAACATGGGTCTCGACAACTAGGCCAGATCAGGTACCCAAATACAACCAAATCTCTGTAAAATGGAGAAATAGAGAAAACCTCATGGGAAAAAGCTCTACTCCAAAAAGAGATGCAAAAAGCCAAGAAGAAGAACATCACTGAAGCAGAAGAAGCTACAAACAACTGTCGAAAGATGACTGCTATGGTGCTGAAGAACCTCCGCTGAAGATGGAAGATCCCTTCCAAGGCGAAACCAAGGAAGAATTAGCACGAACAATATAATAACCCCTCCATAATGCTAAACTTGGAGAGCCTGACAGATCCACTAAAATGATGTGAAACACCCTGTAGTGCATGAGGAAGAAGAAACAACATCTGAAAGTGGGCAAGATAGCACCTGCAACTGAAAAAGTGGTGTGCAAAACAAAACACACATGCATGAGGCTGAAATCATATGGATCCATGGTCGTCGTGGAGGGACACTCACCGGACAAAGGTGTGATGGCAAACAAAGACAAACTACACAATCCCCTATGGTATGGATTCACTGTCGTCGTGGAGGGACACTCACCGGACAAAGATGTGATGGCAAAACAAAGGCAAACTACACAACCCTTCATGACACTTTATAATATCAGTGCGAGTACAAAAATATGGCACAATATTATGTGCAAAATCCCCAAAAATGCATGTACAATAGTGTGGCACTTTATCTCAGTGCGTTTACATAAAAGATAGCTTACAAATGATGCTCAAAAATGTCTTCAAAGGACCAAATGCTGGAAATACATGAAGAACAACCAAAAACAAAACATCCCATGCAAACAAAAAGTTTCCAAGAGCAAATATGTCCAGGTAATCCACCAGAGTGTGAAAACACAAATAACTGAATAAAATATATCTGGAGTGAAATATGGAAAAATTGCATGGATGAAACTGAAGAGCTTTGAAATACGGTTCCAACGTCGCCGAGATTGCGAAAAACGGAGAAACTGATCAAAAGTTGTGAGCTTGGGACTGAAAAAAGCCCCTTTGTCTTCACCTGGCTGTAGAATGCACCAACGGAAAAAGGAAGTAATGAAACCCATACCAATGGAAAGATGAGAAAACCAACTTTTCAACGATATCTCGTTTGCCAAAAAACGATATCGTATGCACAAGTTACAGCCTCCGGAAGAAATCAGCTCCAAAGAGGGAAAGAGCCAGCGCTGGGTTAAATTTGATGGTAATACGGCTGTTGCAGCAAAAATACTGGTCTAAATTTGACGGCCAAACGACCGTCACCGTAAATGCACAATTAGGTTTATTTAAAAAAAAAATTGTTTTTTATATTAAAAAAACAATAAAAAAAAGTGATTGATTTTTTTATTTAAAAAATCATAAAAAATATAGAATTTAAAAAAAAAAAAAAAGTTGGATGGGGGAGGCACGTGGGCCCACCCCACCGTACCCCATGTGGCGCGGGTACACTGCGCAGGGTCCCGGTCCGAGGCCTGAGGCCCGAGCAAGCCTTAAAAAGGCTCTTTTTGCCCTTTTTTTATTTTGATTTTTTTAAAAAAAAAATCAAAATCTTTACAAATTTTTTTAAAAAAGGCGGATGAGAATAAAAATTCCGGGAAAAAAGTAAAATTTACCAGTAATTTTTTTTACGGATCCGTGTGTAGATGACAGCCGTACGACTGTAGTTGCAAAAAAAATTTGCCCTAAAATTCGACTTTGTCCAGAATGGACGAATGAATAGTCGATTTATGGGTTTTGGATCACTGCGGACGCAATGGCAAGGTCCGTTTGAGCTGAAAATGCTTCAAAATTGCAGGTATGCCCTGGATCAAGAAAACAAGCCCCGAACCCTTGAAGCTCCAAAAATCTTCAAAACAAAAATAGGAAGCAGCAGGTGTGGAGCTCTGATACCATGTAGGAGTTGAGAAAATACAATTTCACAAACCCCGAAGATCACCTGCATGCAAATAACCTATCACAAAAGAAGAGATGGAGACAAACAAGCAAGGGTTCTCTGAAAACTGAAAATGTATATATTAGAGAGAATGAGAGAATGAATTGATATGAAATACAAAGAGATCAATCCTTATAAAAAGAAGATTATGCAAACCCTAATAAAACCTTAATAGGAAAAACCCTAATAGGAGCCCTAATAGGAAAACATTTAATAATTAATATAATTATTAAATATCACTTTATGCAAACTAACGTGAAATCTTAAAAAAGGAATAAAGGTAACTTAACCAACATAATTATGTTAAGACCTTTACTCTAACAATTAACAAATATATTAATATGACTGGAATATAAAAATAATATGTATTAATATTAATATAATCATGATTATAACTTTTATTAATATTCATATTTGTATTAATATACTTATAACTTTTATTAATATTCCTATTTTGATCAAGCTTGTTTTATTTTTTTAATTATTAATAAATATTACTTTTTATTATTTTAAGGGGTAAATGCTTTTGAACCGATGAGGTCACAAACGGGGGGCGTCATCCGCAATTTAAACATTCAACAATACCTTAGTGGGGTTTGAACCATGATGGCAAGAACAACACCGCAACAACTTAACCATCATACTATGCCACTATTGGCATTAAATATTAATAAATATTTAAATTAATAATATAATACTTAAATATTAAATATTTTAATATTTTAGTATAAATATTATTTCCAAATGATATTAAATAATAGAGATCATATTAAAGTAGACATATTAAAATTTAAATGTAACAATATGAAATACAAAAACCTATTAATATATTTAGTGATAAAAGCTGTAGAGATTAGGGGCAATAGTGCTCTCACAACAAATGCCAAGGCTGATGTGCAAGCCGCTTGAACTGGGTTTGGAAGCACCTCTTTTTCTTCCCTTGAAATCACTAATGGAGATGCAAAAGCCATTATAATCATTCTCACTCTACCCGAAAAGGGGGTGCCTCTACAACTCGCTTGTCCGAGTTCGTTCAGTGATCTTTTGGCTTGTTTTTCTCTTTTGAGGTTGGACAATTCGATGTTGTGTTGCATTTGCACAAAAACAAATTCGCCAATGGGTTTGCTACAAGCCCCTACCACCAGCACTGCTAGTCCCAACATACCATCTTCAACGTTGGTCTATTGCAAAAAAATAAAATAAAAAATTCCATGGTTCTGTTCCAATGTCAAAGACAATTCTTTAGGAGTTGTTATGGATTCACCCGAGTCCATTTGGTATCAATTCATAGGTGTTTTATCGTACGTTGAATGGGCTCACAACCTGGCCGGACCAGAATCCGAATTGGGTTCGAATTGGACCTGAACCTATTGCTTCTGGTTGACGAACTGGTTACATAGTTCTATAATTTAAAAAAGAAAAAAAGAAAAAAAATAAATTTGAAAATATTTTTTTTTATAAAATAAACACCCTAATTTAGTTGTTGATAAAATGTTGAAAAATGATGTTAAATGGGACGTTGCTCTTTATATAGTAAATTTTATTCAAGTTCAAGTTATTTTTGGATTGAAACCATGTAAATTTTTTTATATGAACTTTTCAGATCATACTCCATGATCCATCATCACATTCTTCTCTCTTTTCACTTGCATATCATCTTGATGATGGATTGTGGAGTATGATACAAAATGTTGATATAATTATTTTTACATAGTTTCAATCCAAAAATAAATTGCACCTGATTATCATGGACAATAGAAACTTCATGCTGTTAAGTAAATTTTATTGTTTTTCCTTCAATTTTTTGTGTGTATTTATAACTTGAAATTTTCATCTATAGATTTATTTTTTCTATATTTTTATAAATATATATATTTTTATAAATCTTAAAACTTGTTGACACTGAAAACACAACTGTTTCCATGGGACATCAACATTTTAAAATTTTTTTATTCAAAATAAAAAAATATATTATCTTGACATAAAATCTTTTCTCTAGTGCATCACATTTTTTTTAACATTTAAAAAATAAATTTTAGCATTTTTCTTGAGAAGATAATCAACCTTATATTTTGGTGTTGATGACCTACTTTTATTTAAAAATAATAAAGAAAATATAAAAATATATGTATTTTAAAAGCTACACTTATAAATCTACAAAAAAGCCCCAAAGTGGTATAAAATATACATTTAGTGGATACTTCTAGTTGGAAAAGTTGTGGCTCATATCTAACTTATCTAGAATGAATCTAGCTAGACAATATGTTTGACCAAAATTGATTTTTAGTTGGAAATCCTTAAATTCACTCGTACTGATAATTTGCCCAAAATGTGATATAGTTTTATACTTTTATTTGGAAGCAATATTCACTCCTAAAAATATATTAGTACTTCCTCACAATATGAATTACAACCTCTATATAAAATATGATAGTCCATCCCCTTTCAAATAAAACAGTCAATAATAAATGAACAATAATGAAGTGCAATTGGTGAAAAGAAATGGTATGGTCAGTGAACAAAAATGGCCTAAAATAATAGTAAAATATTTAACCAGTTACATCTCACTAAATTAAAAAATTTGAAATCTTTTTAATCAAATGTTGAAAACTTCTCACAAACTAAAATTTGGGAACTCCACACATACATTTTTGGAAAATAACACTAAATTGCAATATATCTTGAAAATCCCAAATAACCTAAATAACCAAAACTATAAAAACTTTGCAATTGTTGAGCACAATGATATTTCTTGGATGAAATTATTTATATGTACAAAGGGCTTTCGTCATTGAATTCATTCTTTGCTAAAGATTTTTCATCTTAGGGTAGAAAAAATGAACAATGTTCAATCTCAAGAGAAATGGCTTTGATAATATGAAATTGTTAATCTTCTCCAATGCTCAACTCTTTATATAGGCTTTTGAGGATAAATATAATCTTATTTTCTTCTTATTCTTTTCTCTCCAAAACTTATATTGGAAAAGTGTCTAGAAAACCCTTTTAATAAACTTTAGTTTTAGACCTCATTTTTAACAACACTTTGTCTTTTGTTTTTTAAAGAACCTTTTTAATAATAAAACATAAGTTGCTTTTTTATGAATATATCCAGAGTTATTTTTTGGACAATTTAAGTTAAACTATCAAATTATTTCCTTTGCACCACTCCATTTGTAATGTCCCCTTCTCAACAATGATCAGTGCAGTTGGCCGTTAGCCTATCCCAGAGGCCCGTAGGCTAGTCAGAAGCAAAAAATAGGGTTTCCTATTTTATAGGAGGATGTTTTTGCAGATTTGGAGGCTTGCATGTTGGAGTTATACAATTTTGATTGTGGATTCCTTTTGGGTTTTCAGAAAGTTTCGTAGTGGTGTGACATGCAACTGAAACAAAGGACTTTTCCGGACTTACTATTTTTAGTAAGTTGCAATGGCTGCTTAAAATATGGTTAAAATGCTTTTGGACACACTTACTATTTTTAGCAATATGCTATTTTTAGTAAGTGCTATTTATAAGAGGTTTTCAGCAGACCAGTTTTGAGGCTATTTTGACAAGTCAGTTTGAGCTGTTTTGGTTGTCAGCACTTCAGAGCTATTTTTGGTAGGTCAAAGATTGAGATGGGCACTTCATTTGTTGAGGTAAAATATTTTAATATTTTGGTGAAATTTGGCTAAGGCTTGGAGGATGAGTTAATTGGAGAAGTGATTAAGTCATATTTTAATATATTTGGATGCCTATCCTTGAGGAGATAAGTTATTTTATAAATTATTTCACCTTAATGTTTTTGGATGCCAACATTATACTTTATTTGTAATTTTGATAAAGTATAATATTTTCTTGAGATGGACGACCTGGAGATAGGTTGAAATGAAATGCAATTTGGAGAATATTCAAAAGTGAAAGTGAATTTGAGTTTGGCGTCTATCTTGGAGGGAGTTTGAATTTGAATTTGGAGATAGATAGCTATAAATAAGAGTGTTGGGCTCTTTGTTTTTGATCTATGAGAATATAATGAAGTGTTGCCAAAATGGTGTTGGGATTGCTTCAAGGAATGCATACCTCCTAGCCACTCTTGGTTTCTTGCAAGAAAGATAGCAACTAGCTGAGATAGAGAGACTGTTCTTTACACTGAAGAACAAATTGAGTAATATGGAGAAGTTTGGTAATGATGTTTTTTGATGTTTTGGCGTGTTTTTACAGTTTACAGGTTGCTGGTTTGGGGTGTTGTTGTAGGTTGTTTTTGCTCATATCTCCTTAGGTGAATTTTTGGTGGTTTTGGGCAGCGACTCATTCTCTTCCTATGGCTTAGGCACCCCTTCTCGTTGATTTGCAGATTTTTTCATGAAGAAATGAGTTTTATAATGAAGGTCGCCCTTCTTGCCTAGCCGTACCATGCCTGCTACTGCATTGGGATTTGTGTTTAATTATCTGTGGGGTGTTTGATGCCATTTTTGAGTCTTGTCTTGGTCGCCATCTCTCTTAGAGTCTATTGCTTCTTATTTGATGTAATTTGATGAAGTATTAAGTGAGATAGTAGCATTTTGGTGTGGTTTCATATTGCTGGTTTGAGTTTTGTTTTTGCTGGTTTTATATACCAGATTGTTAGGAGTTGGAGTTTTGTGTTTGAAATTCATATTTGAGAGTCTTATGAAGTTGGGAAGACATATAATATCATTTGCAGCACTTTGGACAGCTCTATCACTTGGCTCTTGCAGATTCTATTTCTTATTGTAACGCTTATTCAGTAGTGTTGATCAGCTTCTTTACTTTTCTACAATCTCTATTGTATTCCCACTTTTAGTGGAAGAAGGCTGGCCTTGCCGCCTTATTTATTTTCTTACATAAGCATTTCATTCCCACCGTTTGGTGGAAGGGACATGCCTCGTCATCTTTACTTTTCATATTATTGCATTATTCATCATGCTGATCGGCTGAGCCGTCAACTTACTCCCGCTGAATAAGTGGTTGAGTTGCATAATTTGTAATTCCAGTATTTTAGTTTGCAATCTAACGATCCCCAGTGCCATATGTTCACACCTCTCCCATAATTGGGATTTTGGTGTACATTCTTAGTGTAGGGTTACATTTTAGTGTTGGTTTGGTTTTGCTAATGTTGACGGGTGATATTTTTGATAAAAAATTGAAAAAAGTGCAAGGGGGTCATTTCACCATTAGCCTAGGGAGATAAAATAGTAGGCTAAGAGTCTTCTTATGACTTACCCTTGGAAAGGGGACATGATAACTCCATGGAAGATGAATTGAGCACTCCATGATAGATAAGAAAGTACATAAAATTAGCATAGGCACCTTTCATACATCTAATGAATATCAATATCAAGGGAGTTGGTTCAAAAACTTGTGACTTAGCCTAAACTTGACAGTCCTACTTTTGACTTGGACTTACTGAGAACAAAAACATGACAAAGCTTGGCAACTTAAAAAATACTTAAATTACTTAAAGCCAAATTTCATGCAAAGTATTTTTGCACAACATATCAAAAAGAGTCTATACAACTTTAGGAAAGTGTTTTCTATTAGATTTGAATACAAATAGAGTACAATATTGCATCAACATGACAATACAACATTTGATAAATATGGTATATGTCTTATTATAATTGAAAATCATCATAAAAAATTACATATCAATACAAGATGTCATTGTTGCTTTTAACTAACATCTTTATAAGACCAATGCAAGAAGTCTTCTAACATATTAGGCAAGTTGATAAAACTTGGATGATAAAGGAAGGCAAAAATGTTTTAAGATAGGGACATGGTATTAAGGCTTTAAGAGTTTGCATGGACAAAGGAATCACTTTTTGCAACATCAAATCACTCAAATAAGGATGTATGAATTCCCAAGCACGTGCTCTTGAGGACAAATGTTTTTTGACGAGTTTCAAGTGGAATAAGTACTTAGCAAGTCAATATAAGTTGTTTTGAGAGTGACAAGGGTTCGAGCAGGTCAAAGGTGCTTTTTCTGTTGCTTAAGTGAGGCAAAAGCTCTATAATAAGTCAACTTCAAATTAGAACCAAAAGTGAACTTTTTTCACTTAAGTGACAATGCCAAGTTCAAATTAGAATAAAAAGTGAACTTTTTGGAGATAAAATTAGTGTACTGAAATTTAAAACATGAAAATGTGTAATGAGACCCCAAAAGACATGCTTCTTTCACTTAAGTGAAATTTCAAACATGACAAAGTGATCGAGTGACAATGTCAACTTAAAGTTCAAACAAAAAGTGAATTTAAAGTGAAAAGGTGCATAAGTTGCTCATTGTTAATGACAAATTAGAATGGAAAATCTCGTAGTGACTCAAAAGTGCAATTTTTCACTTAAAGACAAGAGTCAACATCAATTTGGAAGGAATCGCATATAACTCATAAGGGTGTCCAAGGAATGTCAAAATGTTTAAGTTAAAAAAATGAAAAAGGGATGGGAGACCCTCCCAAGTCACATAAATGTTAAAGTGTTAATGATAGATTAGAAGAAAAAGTGGAATACTGCAATCAAGTGCACTCTAAGGGGGGTTGAGTATCAAAATGTCTAATTGAAAACATGACAAAAAGTGCTGCCAAGTGTTATTACATGCTAAGCCACATAAATGCCAAAATTTCATTGAGAAAAACGTAAGAGACGATGCACCAAGAGGCTCAAATGTGCACCGAGAGTGAAAGTCACTTAATTGTTAAAGTAATGTCAAATTATACAAAAAGAGAAAGAAGGCCTCAAAGGCACATTCTCTACATGGAGAAGTCCATTTTTCCTTTCTTCTACTCATTGTGAGAAATAAACTATCATTTTCTTCATTCAACATCTAAAGAACTTCAAGATTGATGGTTTGTTGCATTAAAGGTCTTCATCATGAACAAGGTCCAAGACATTGGACATCAAATTTCAAATTTTTTTGAGGAAGGAGTCAGATTCGAGTCACAAAGATTGCTTGGTGAGTCATCAATGGTCATTAGCACTTCATGGCTTCTTTAGATCTGCCATGATTAGAATGAGGAAGTAATATGAGGAGCCAACTTTAGATTGGTTATTTTTGGGAGAACGATTTTTCGATGATCTTCTAGAAGGTGTATCTATAGAGATATATACTGTCAAAAATCATTTTGAAGATTTCTATATTTAGTATAATTATTTACAAGGAAATTCTGTATTTTGAGCCTTACTTAAATATGTGCAAGCAAACTATCCTTATCATAAGAATTATAGTTGGTTTTTATTTATTTTTCATGCGAAGTATTGTATAAATAAGTGTTGTAGCGAATTTTTCACTACATTTGGATTTTAATAATATATATATTTTTTATTAAAATCCTATGGAGTACTTAGTATGTGAGTAGAAAAATTTGCAGTAGTCTCTTTAATTTAATGTAATACTTTTCTTTCCTCATGTGAGGCATGTTGGGAAAGTAATTTAACAAGGAGATTCATTTTTAGCTTAAAATGTTCTTTCAATTCATTTTCCCTTCTTGGATTATGTATTAAAGATTAGTTTTCCTTTTTTTGGCAAGCTACAAATATAGAGTTTCTCTCTTTGTTAAACTTTTTGGGCTGGTTAATTATTATATAGCCTCTACTTTTGTTTCTTAATACCTTACCTTGGAGAATGTCCTTTGTTTTGATGTCTTCTATGGGATGGTTGTTTGTTTATGGTCCTCAAGAAAATGTGTCCTCTTGGGGGCATCACTTGATAAGAAAATATCATAGTAGATGAGTCCATAATGAGGAATTTAATATTGAGGAAAAATAGATGGATATATTGCTAGGTATTTTGGGTAGAGAGGGTAATTATATTAATGTTTTTTTCTTAGGTGTCATTGGTAGGTGTGTGGAATGGGTTGGGAGTTGGTTCTAAAGGATAGAAAATTGGGCATAGATAAATAAATTTTATCTCTTTACTTTTGTCATGAGGAAAAAACGAGAAATTGGTCATGCTATTTATCCAGGAATTGCATATGGATTTGTGTAGTCCTAAGTGGTCAAAATGATGAATACAACATACAAGAGATGCATGTTTCATTCAAAAAGAGGGATTTGACCTATTTACATTGTAGGACAATATATGTGGTAAATGGGAAATGACTCCTTGTGGGTAACCACTACGTAAGGGTTTCATTCATCAAAATTGTGTCTCACTTGGCAATGATAAGAAGAAAACCTTTAGGATTGATGTAGGAGCATCTAGGTTCATGAGCAATGGCATATCACCCAAAAATATTTGTCTTTGCTTTCTAGTTTTCTTGTTTCCTTCCTTGTTTTGTTTGCATGAGTGGATGGTCAAATTTTTGATAAATTCCAGTTGGTCCTTGGCCAAATGTTAGAATCACCTTGAAGAGTAGCCAATTGGGTGCTCGTGTTTTAAATTTAAAGATTTGAGTTGAATTAAGAAAGTTGGAGAGTTGCAGAACTTTAGCTTGTATCTGGATCCCATCCGGTCATCACTTGATTCCTCGCAATACCTTAATCCCTTTGATTTTCTGCAAACATTCCCAATCGCATAACTTTCTTGCGTTAATGGATCTATCCTGATATATTATGATATTCCCTATGACTCCTATTTGCTTGCACCATTCATCAAAACTTTGTTTCTACAGACTTTTCATGCTTTAGTGGATACATCCACATACCCTTCAAATATTTGCAACTCCCGTTGCATCAGAATTCCCTACAATGACCTGCTTGGCAAAACCTTTTGCCAATTTGGGATATATCTCGATACCCATCGGATCCCTACAATTCCTTAGTATATCCTATTTCCCCATAGCATGACAGATAGTGGAATTTCCTTCATGAGGGCGCCTATTGTGAAACTTCCTTTAGCCATAGGATATTATCCAAGTACCTCATGAAATCTTGCAATTTCCACCTCACCCTTATTTCCCTGCAAATTGACAAATGGCAAAACTTTCCATACTATGTGGAAATATCCTTGTACCCCTTGGATTCTCACAATGAGCTTTTAGGCTTGTCTAGACCCTTGTGGATTTCTAGAATTCCTTAATTGCTGATAAAAAACGACAAATAGGTGGTTATAATGGCCTTGCATGTGGAATTCATGGGCAAATGAAGGTGTGACATGTGTCCCCATCATGTCTAGATGTGGGTGGCAGCCACCTTTTGCATGTTTCTCTATAAATTGGGGTTTTCATTCTTTTGGAGGGATCTTTCTGCTAGAAGTTGGAATTTGGAGGGTTTTAACAATTTGAAGAGGGTTTGAAGGTGAGGAAGCTAGAGGAAGCTTTCTAGTTTGATGCATGTGAGATTGTAAGGCTTGAGAGACAAGGTATGTTTGAAGGCATGTCTGAAGTTGAGTTGTAATGGTCTGTACACCTTCTATAATCATTTATTCTGCATATTAATAAAGTCATACTTTTGTTTTGTGTTGGTATGTTTGGTATTGTTTTAATGCTGCCAGGATTAGTTTTTTGTTAAGACCCTTGCCCTTGGGATTGCACCAAGGATTTTACCTTTTTATTTTTATGCTTTTTAAATTTGTCGAGGTCAAATATTTTTTAAATTATTGCAACACGATATCACTAAAGATGGATTTTTCAATTTTGATGGCTAGATATGAGATGGGAAAACAATTATATTTCTAGTTTCTTGTGGTTTACCCTATACACAAGTATCAATTTATTTTTTTGATCCAAATCTGTAAGGAAGTAAAAAATGACATGGTTTTCATATTAAGTTATTTTGTCAATTATATATTCCATTTGAGTGATCAATGCCAAATTATTATAGCACGTAAATGTTTGTAATGTATTTTATTTTCATAACCTCATATGAAGATTCATTTCAAGAATTTTTATTTAAAGTTGGATGTGATAGTGGTGGAAATGAAATGTTTAATTGCATGAATGAGGGGTGTACATAAATGGGTATATATAATGCCATTAAAGAAATAGGTACCTAGGATATATGGTAAAAACGTTAAATATTATAATAAGAATTGTGTACTAGGAGGGAGTATAGAAAATTCTAGACTTAGTGGTGGAAATGAAACTAGGGGTGTTATTTAATTTTTTTACTATTATAGGTGATATAGGATAAGTTTACTAATCGAATCCCCTTGGGAGTGCCCTTTTGATAAATAGTTGAGGGTCAATCCTTGTTGATGCCTGCTAGGAGCTTTCCATACCAATAGTTCAATGGAAGCGGGTTGAACAAGCTTTGACTAGAGCCATTGTGTTAATAATTAATCTATCCATGGTTGAATGTTCTAGATGGGATCCAATTGATATGTTATTTTGGCACAATGACTTTTTTTCTCTGTACTCTTATCCTTCTATATCTTTCTCTTGTAGTTTCTAGGCTAGGTATGAGCCATCCTTCTTTAGAATTTGCTCAGGCATTCGTGCTATGTGCATGGGAATCCATTGCTATTGCTTAGAATTGGCATATCTAACTCCTCGTCAAGGGTTTGTCATTTTAGAGCGCCAATGAGTGCTATTGGAGCTTATTTTTTCACTAGAATTTGCTATGCCTACTTGCCACTAAAATTGTTGTTCAAAGTCTTTTGTGAAATTATTCTGTGTAGTTCAGGTAAGGGAAATTACCTTATTGATTTTGTATGTTTTATATTGCAGGTTTCCTTAAAATTGGTGATGATGGCTTTGTACTTAATTCGTTGATTCAATTTATTAAAGTGTCTTAAATTTAATTCAATTCTTGTGCTGTTACTCATAAATTTTTGTTTGTTTTTTGGTAAATAGTGTGAATGTTTGCTAATAGTTTAAGTTGTCTACATTA
Organism: Sequoiadendron giganteum; assembly: GCA_007115665.2. Taxonomy (NCBI): domain Eukaryota; kingdom Viridiplantae; phylum Streptophyta; class Pinopsida; order Cupressales; family Cupressaceae; genus Sequoiadendron; species Sequoiadendron giganteum. Next base: position 634,278,057 of record CM021108.1, read on the forward strand.
AGAAAAATAAATTAAAACCTCATCTTGTGTGGAAGTGCTAAATAGTCTTTTGCCCTCAAGAACAAAAGAATAAGTTTTGGTTTACGTTTGTTTCGCATAATTAAAGAAATCTTGCTAGTTGTATTTTTTACTTCTAATTTTTTGTATAAAGCAACTTAGTGCTTCATTCACTCTTCAAAAGAGAGACCCTCCTTAAAATTTGAAGAACGGGTCTACCTTACGTGGTATATTTTGTGTTGTTCTGAAAGTGACGAATTAAAATGCTAACATAAGGTATAACAATTTACAGTTTTCCCTTCCCCATGCACATCCTAGTGATGGTTTAGGTCTTCCTAGCAATTGGTTATGGCTCGACCCTCAAATTAAAAAGTCGCGTCTCTACCATTGAACTAAAAGGCAACATTTGACTCCTTAGGATCAACATCATCATTTTCGACAATATCCAATCTAACATTTGTTGCTTTTGTTTTACCCTCCTTTGCTTTCCTTGCAAAATCAACATTATCCTCTTTAAACTCGTGGGTCCTCATGTAGTGTGGTCTAGTCACAATATAGATCAATTTATCCAAGTTAAACAACTTCTAAGTAAATGTGTCTGTCTTGTTTGCTAAAGGGAAAAAGCTATATTGCAAGAAGATGAGGTCATTGAGGTGCTTTGTGTAAACTTGTTGTGCTTCTTTGTGATAATAGCCTAAAACAAACTCTAGTTGCACTCACATCAAGAAGCACTACAAGATTGTGACAAAACATATAAGGCTTGGCTTTCAAGATTTGGGGTTTTGCTACCTCAATGTTTCCACCAAGCAATTGCAAATAAGACATTCAAAACATTGTAAGTATTAATTAAAATGAAGATTGATATTCTTTGTTACCTAGTGCTTGGGTGTTTCTTACTAAGATAGTTAATGGCTAAGAAAAGAGCCTACCGTAATCTATTTGTCAATTTGCAACTAAATAATTAGGCCCCTTGCTTTAACATCAATCATCATCTTCATAATGCATGTTGAGAAGCCCCACAAAACCTTCACATCAATGTCACTAAAGTCTTCTAAAAAGACATTTGTGGGTAAGGTAGCTCCCAATTGGATGAATCGGTTGGTGGAGTTGATTGTTTCACCTCTAGTCAAATGGGTTTAAAATTTTGTGTCCCTTGTAGTTTTGGATGCTCTCCTTGACCAAATGAATGGTTATAAATGTAACCCATGAGGTATTGCTCTTTTACCAAGCACCAAACCTTATTATAGGTCGCAAAATCCACAAACAAACTAAAATTGCAATCAAAATGGAAACTTCTAAACTTTGAGAAAAAATGAAAATAGGTTGCAACACAATATTGAGTCCCACATGTTGCATGAGATGATGCAATGATTGAAAAATGCATGGGGATTTTGATCTAAGTGGGGTGTTCGATCTGAGCTTTAAGGGGTTAGATCTAATCCCCTTCTATTGAAATCCCCTAGGATTAGATCAAACCCCTTTCGTTGAGCCTCCTACACAATATTCTTTGCTCCTATCCACATGCTAACAAATATTGCTAATATGCCTCGTGCTTTTTGGGGTCAAACAAAGTCATATGAAGAAGGAAAATTTACAAGTATGTAGCCCTTAGTGTTGGCTTTCTAAAATTTATAAAATATGTTTTTGAATTATATTTTAAAAAATAATTATCAATAGAGGTCTGAATTACAAAGAATAATGACCTCAATTTGAGATATTGGAAAAAATAACAAACTATTCCAAAAAGACCTCAAAAAATTGCACTACATTATGCATCAATGTCCTTGTTTCAATGGAAAAAAATATTTTTGATATTTATGCAAAGAGATGCATTACAATAAAATGTAGGTTGGAAAATTTTGTTATTATCAAATTAAAAATTAATAATAAATAAAATATTAAATTTTTTTTACCAAAATAATTCATACATGAGATATTGGTGTTAATGATGTTTGCCCAAAAAATCATGAAAATATTTTATTTGGAGTTTAAGTTGAGTTATGACAACATGTCAATAAAAAATAGTACAAATATAATAATTTTTTAATTAAAAACTAACCAAATATGATAGAAATAGTTAAAAGAAAATTATAATTCAATCTACATAGAAAATGCCATAAATTTTTAATTTACCATCATTCTTAAATTCTGGACAATTTGTTTGTTATAATTGACAATATGCGCTAAGGGTTGATTTTGGTGGCCAAAAATATTGAAAAAAGGGATACATTGTATTGTCTTGCAATTAAATGAACTTTATAATTTAAATCGAAGCTCAAAGTTACCTTGATGATCTTTGCAACTCTCTTTTGCAAAAACATCATTAATTTTTTTTCTCTAATCTCCATCAACTTTATTTTAAGAAGAATCCAATCATGCTTGGCTTACAAATCTTTTTCACAAATGTTAATGAACTACAAATGCTTCACAATTTAAGAAAGTTAGGTGCAAATTGTGTCACACTTGCTCCCACAAACTCTTTCCATCAAGTGTGATCTATAATCAAATTTATCAAAATGATGAACCCAAGGGTGATTGTAGATGTATTTGATGATGTTCCTTGCACCTAACATCACGGGCCTCAATCACTCAAGTTTGCATGTCCTCTAAGAGAATGTCAAGGAAATGGGTAGCACAAGGGGTCAAAACAGTGTTGGGTACCTCAAGACCTTAAGTAGTCTCCTTGCCATCACATATGTAGCTAGATTATTTGGCACAATCTATACTATGTTTTTCTGTCCACCCTTTTCATAATTTTCTCCAACATTATACTTATGTTCTCTACTTTTTTACCTTGTTTCAGATGGACTTATGGATCTTGTACCCTTTCCTTAGTAGTTGTCAAGTCTGTGACCAAATTCTCCCAATATGTTGAAACGAAGGTTGTAGGATGAAAAATTGGTACAAGTCATGTTTTCTTCCTCATGTTTTCCTTGTTTCGAGCTATACCTTCAAGTGAAGTTTGTGATCTTGGCATGTTTTTTTGGAAGAAGAAAGGCTTGTGATTAGCGTTTGTTGGAGTTTGATAAAGTGAATGTTGTCACAAATTTGTGGATTATGACTAGAGCCCACAATCTTTGTCATGTCTACCTTTATTTCTTGTGCTATGTTAGGATTCATCACTATTGCAATGGCTGTAGCTTTCATCATCTCTAATTTTTTTAGCCAATTAATGTGTAACATCCTTGCAAGATCATTATGGAAAAATAACTATGTTTATTATAAGGGCTGGCCTAACCATTTGATAGTAGAATTAAGATCGAGCTTGTTTATTCTTTATAAGCGAAATGTTTATAAATACAAGGTGAAAATTTTCTTATTTCAGATTCATCCTTCATTCCATTAGTAGGTAAAAGCATAACAACATAACATGTGTCTAGAGCAGAGTGGAGTTTAGAAAATTGGCAGGGTGGCTCCGAAGTTCCATTTAATATCTAAAATGGGCAACATCATTTTAGAGTTTTGCCTTGCACCCAAATTGGCTAAGTTAGTTGAGAGTTATGCAAAATGTCCAAAAAATGTTATGTATGAAAAATCTGCTGAAAAAAGTTGCAAAGCTACATCGAACTTCCATGGGGCAAACTCATCAAAAACTCTATCAAGACATTATAGAGTGGTTCTAACAACATGGGTGCATCTCAAGCTTGGCACAACGATCATAAAGTTTGGCTTAATATTTTAAAACATGGCTAGACCTTTTCAAGCTTTTTGTTGGTTGAGTCAATGAGGATTTCCACTTCACATTTAAAAGATGCCAGTAAGTGATGTAAACTCCACCCATGACAAAAACATGGCTAAGACCCTAAGGTGTGCTCTTAACTCACTTTAACATGATAGAGAATGCAAAAAAATTGCTTGGATTATGGTTGTTAAGTCTAAGGGATAGAGGTGAAAAAAAGAGCACTTTGAAGACTTTGAAGCGGTTAGAGCATTCCATTTCCTTTGTCGAGGGGAGCCAATATTGGTCATTTGGGTTTGCATAGTGCAATGATTTTCCACATGGTTTAGGAATGGCTCATGATATCAAATGAGCACATTGCTGCCTTCACCACAACATGCATTATTTTGGGAGTGGCACAAGATGTCATGGTGAAACTTTATTGAGGCAAATTTTAGTGTTTTTGGTGTGCTTTTATGTTACTTGAGCTGCATCTACATCCATCCTACATAAGACAACTTTGACATTGAGACTGTAATGTCCCTTACCCGGACTTGCCCTAAAATCCATTTGTTGATTAGGTTTAGGGTTTCTTCCAAATGAATGTTCTTTTTAATGAAGTAATCTTGGTCTGAAATCTGCATTCACCATATTAACCACATTTCCACAAACACATATATCTATTAGCATTAATATCTAGATATCCAAAATATAAGCATAATCATAAATGCAATTTTAACAAGCAAGAGGAGTGCCCTGTATGGATCCGCCCTGAAGCCTTGGTGTGGGGCACGGGAGGTTGCACCTCACAATCCTCCTTTCCCAACGGCTTAGTACCTGCATTCTCCATATACGACAGAACCTCGGAAAACACTTACCCTATTAGGAGGGAATGGTGAAACCCTATGATCCAAGGGCCTATGACCTAGCACCCCTATAACAATGTAGTTTCCTATGGTAGGACCCCCACCTCCCTATGTCTTTCCCGTTTCATGTGCCTATGAACATGAGAGGGGGGTTTTTAGGCTTTCCACTTGGATTTTGTTTCACCACTTCCTAATAGGGTAACAACACGGAGAAGACAATCTTTACACAAGCAGATATATTTGCATTCATCCAAGATCTATTTCATGCCTATAATATATTTTCATGTATCAATGATTCTTTAAGTTCATTATCTCCTAGAATGATTCTCATTATGATAAGATTAAAGAAAGCATTATATCAATAATCAGACTAGCAGTATCTATTTTTTATATTCAAAATATGCTAAATATTATTGCTAAGTGAGTACATCACCCGAGTTGCTATATCTCTCCATGTTTCCTTACTCGCCTCCTTCAACCTTCTACTAAATTGATCATAGGATGAGGATAATTCATAAATATACATAATCTACTTATCTTTATATTAAAGAGTCATCATTACTTATAAGTATCATTATTGCATAATCATATATATATATATATATATATATATATATATATATATATATATATATTTTATATACATATATATAATTATTCTTTTACTTATATCCATTCGTATTCACACACATATATATATATATGTTTATATAATTATACCTTCCTTATTCATATATATTCATATATATTCTTTATTATTGAATATTATTTATTAGAAAATTTATTTATATCTATGCATATATACTTGTATGCCTATTAAATTATATATATATTAAATGACTATATTCCAATGCATAGCAATCATTGTTGATGTTGTTCTAAATTGGAGATTGTATTTCTCAATGTTTTCCCTCTTCCTTATTTTCCTTCCTTCTATTTATACCATTCAAGGTAGGTGACTCATGGGGGGAATGTATTGTTTGGTGAAAGAGGTGACTTTTCATAAAATATACCTCTTTGTTAGATTTAATTGCTGCCTTAAAGGCTTATTATCACAATAATATCTATCTTTGAAAATAATATATTATTATTATTAATTATGATATTTCAGATTATATACTTATTTTATTATATTATTTTGATGTTTTATTGAACATATTAAAGTATAATAATAAAACTAATTTGCTAATATCTTATTATTATTTTATTCTAATGTATTAAAAATCTTTGATGTGTAATGATCATAATATTTATTTATTATTATTATTTTTGAGATTAAGTTATTTAATACTAGAATGTAATAACAATAATTTGCCTATATATTATTATTATATTTGTTATTTCATATTTATATATTTTCATATTGATATATTACACATTTATTTTATATATAATATTAATATTGTTATTTATTTTATATATTCTAATAATAATATTTAAATTGCTAATGTTTGTATTTCAATATTATATTTGATGATTACAATTGTAATACTATCTTGTGATAATTATAATTAATAATTTCTTTCTTTTTATATATTTTGTTATTTATTTGCATTTTCTTATGCAAATTGCATTTAAATGTTTGAGGTCATTTGTTTATTTATTTATGTTTGTGTTGCTATTTTGGGGACATGACAGAGACTCATGAGTACTCAGCACAAGATTGCAGGTTGAACTTGTGTTAACCCATGGGCAAGTTTTAAGGCGAGTTTCTTGCCTATAGGTTTGCCTCATGGGTCCTTGTGAGTTTGATGAATAGCTAGTGAGGTTTTGTATAATGTAGGAACCTATATTGATGTCTTTTAGATAAATGGATTTAAAATAAATGTGCTAGTTTATAATTATTTTAATGATATTAGTTCTTTGATTTATATATCAAATAATACTATAATACTTAAATTAATATTAATTATTAATATATAACTATAATGCTAATTATTATAAAGTGTAATTATAATATGTAAATTAATGTAGTATATTAATTAATTTTTATATATAACATATTTTCATTTTCATAAGTAATGTTCGTTTGTCTTAAATAATTATAATTAACTTCATATGTTATTAATAATTAATATATAATTATAGTATTTTTTAAAATTTTTTTATTAAAACTAAACAAGAGGAATTTTGAAAGGGCTTCCTCCTTTAATATTTTGAAAACACTAAACAAAAAAACAACAAACTTCTAGCAACCAAGTTGCAGCCAAAATACAACCCCAACAAGAAGTAGATGAAACAAACAACCCAAAAGTGAAAAACAACAAAACAACCCCAAAATGGAAGATCAACAACACCCAAAGCAAAGAGTCACTCTAGAGTTTATTAAGCACTCCAACTGCTGGCATATGGCTTGTAAGCGCTGTCATTGATGGCAACCTTGGCAACCTAAGCAGGCATCTGATCTATAGTACAGTTTTGGTTTACACCGATAGAACAGGGTGAAGAACAGGGCATCCAGTTATAGGCATAAAAATTGATCCGAATACTTCACCGAACTATTATTTTGGGTTGTGGATCTCTGAGGAAGGTTTGTTGATGTTTGTTGATGCTTATTCGCGAAGTATACAAATACATAGTCATTGGTACACGATCTAGGAGATCCGGTGAACTAATTTGTTGACTATCTATGCTAGAAGGCCGACCTGGCGAATATAGTAATTGCAGATGTATAAGGAGTAATTAATCAAATGTTTTTGTGTTCTATTATGTTTGTTTAGGTCCTCTCTGTCTTAACCGACTTTGGAGGATGCGCATAAAGAATAAGTGGTGGATTTGGCCAACATTTGAGAAGAACTAAATGTTTTATGAAGCCAACAAAAGAATGATCAAATCCTTGATAGCGGATATATATATGAGATCGGTTTTATCATTTTGTATGTGTCATATGTGGAGAAGTATGTGAAGATAGCGAATGCGAATATGGTGCAAAATTCAACAGAGTAATAGTGCAAATTTGTCTATATGTGATACAAAGAGCAGAAAAGAGCAGAGCAAAGCAGAGCGAAGTGCAGAGTTAGAAAGCAGATCTAGAAAAGAGCAGAGCAAAGCAGAGCGAAGTGCAGAGTTAGAAAGCAGATCCAAAATCTAATCTATGAGCTTCATTGGAATTGTAACCTAGCATGAATAGATGCTACTATCTTAGTTCATCCTTTAGATGGTTTTAATTTGAACTTTTGTAAGGCAGTGAGCCTTCCCTTTTGAGCAGTGAGCTCTAGGCAGTGTGCTTGAATGCAAGTGTATTCCCTTTTGTAAAATTTTATTTGAGTACTCAAATTGCAGATTAACCTCCATCGTGGTTTTTCCCCTAACAGGGTTTCCACGCAAAAATCTCTGTGTCATGGTGTTATGAATGTTTCCTTTGAATGCTTGAATTTTTCTTTTAATGTAATGACCGAATGGTTGAGTTTCAGATTTATAAAGTTAAGATTTGCTGAACACTGATTCCCCCCTTCCACCCCCCTCCCCCTCGTCTCAGTGTTCCCTTGAGTCCAACAATTGGTATTAGAGCTCAGTACCTCTGAAGAAGTTTAGCATCCTGAGGTGGATCTTGGAATGTGATGGACTCTGGTAGTCTTCAGCAACAAATTTTGGTGGCACTTATTGACCTTGATCAGTCTAAAGAAGTACAAGAATTGAAAACAAATCTTAGAGATGCTAAGAAATTTATTCAATCACTAAAGGATCAAATTGTCAAATCCAGGGAGCAAAGGAAGGTTCTCTGTGTTCAGATCAAGCAACAAGAGAGTGAAAACATGGATGATGCTCACCTGAATCAAACCTTGAAGGAAATAACTGAAAAATGTGAAAAGCTTGCCAGAGAGAATGCTACCCTAAAGCATGAGATGAAATCTATGGTGATGAAGCTGACTAAAGAGATTGAAGAAAGGAAGAAGAACGAAGAGAATCTAGCCTAGTCCTTAAAGGAGAAATCTGATTAACACAAAAGAATAAATGAAGAATTCGCTTAGCTGGAAAGTGAATTGCAACAATCCAAAAACAATGAAAAACTTGCTAAACAGATTGTTATCCTCAAAAATGAACTTACTACTGCAAATGAGTACAAAGAAAAGTTTAAAATCAGTTCAGTGAAGCTTGATGGGCTGACTCAAGGACAAAAGAGTGGAAATGATAAAAGAGGTCTTGGATATGAAAAAGGAGAAAGTTCCAGACCTGGACAAAAGAATTTCAGACAGGGAAACTTGATGAACAAAGTTGGAAGGTATCCGGTAAGACAACCTAATGCTCAAAAATTTAATGGATACCATTTTGCTTGCAATTAATTTGGCCGTATGGCTACTCAATATAGAAGTAATATGAAATCAAGAGATTCATCATTTTTTGGTCAGTGTTTCAAATGCAAGAAGTTTGGTCATAAATCAAATGAATGCAGAAATATGTCAAATTACTCTGTCAATAGAAAAAATGTTGAATGTTACACATGTGGAAGATTTGGACATATTGCTAATCAATGCAGATCTAGAAGAAATCAATGGAATGATTTTTTTGGACAAGGAAGTTCTATGTGCTACAATTGCAATAGATATGGTCACATTGCAAGATTCTGCAAAAAACAAAACTGTGGATAGAATAGCTCTGGTATACAGAAGCAAAAATATATAGGGAAATGACAAAAGGAAAAGGAAAAGTGACTATAGATGAGATGAAGAAGACATGGGTAAGGAAGAATGATTCTGATGCTGGAAATGGTTCTACATCGGAACCTGCTTCCGGTAATTCTTTTGGTAATTGATTCAGGCCATTGGCCTAGGGTGAGATTTTCAAGAAAATCTTTCCTCCCTTGTCTGTGGATGGTACCAGAATGCGAAGAATAGTCAAAAAGGTGTATTTATGGTGTGCAGAGGTTTTGGAGAACTTTCACAAGGAAATTCAGAGAATTCATAGGTCCGTAAGAGAATTTTTCTCTTGCTATTTGAAAAAACAGAGCACCTGAAAAAATTAGGGCAAATGCATTTATTGCACGTATGTGAACTATAAAAGTCAAGTTGGAATCGTCATTTGTCACTTTGCATTGAAGAAGAGAAGAAGGAGAGCACTCGCTAGAAGAACTTCGAAGCAGAGAAATTGATTCGCAGTCGAAACTCAAAATCTATCAGGTATTTCAATTGTCTTCAAAATTTTCATATAATTTGGTGTGTGGTTGTTAAACCTAACTGCGAAAGGAAAATGGAACAAATGAAGAGGAAATTCATTTTGGACGAATACGACAGTGGAAAGATTAGGTCCATGAGGAATTTGCTATTACCAAATGAATTGAAGCGATTGAATGAAGCCAAACATAGAAATTTGGATATTTGGAATGAGTTTCCGTACTTTGAGGATGCAGAATTTGTCAAATTCATCTTGAGCAGATTACATGATGATATTTTACGTTTGGACAAACCCTACACCATTTCAAAGGAAGTAATTGAGAATTTGACTAGATTATGCAAAGTCGTAGATGTACCAAGGAAGAAATCCATGCGGAAGAAGGAAGTTGAAACCTTAATCGGAATAATCGGAGATCAGAGGGCATTGATAATTGTGACAATCAAGAATCCTGTTTCTAAATACATTGCGCATGGAATTTCATATAAAGTCTTTTTCAATAACTGAGGAGCGACCTCGGTTGGTGCAGTCTATATTTATCATAAGATGATAATCGAAGGTCAGGACTTTGACCTGAGTGGGTTGATAAAGGATCAGGTAATGGAGAATGTGCAACTGACAAAAGAAACAGGCTACCCTTTTAGGTTCAGTACTTTGATCATATGCTTAGTAATGTATTTCTTGAACTATTTGCCAAAGATTGACAATGTGGTGTGGAAAACAAATGAACCGGTTTGTAGACAAATATACTCATATTCTAGGAGCTTGGCTGATTGGGATCTAGAATTTGAAAATTTCTTTAAGAATGTGCTTGGAAAGTGTGGTTCAGTCAATATTTCCCCTTCGGTAAGAACAATTGAATTTGGTTCCTCTTCTGTTGGCATGGATAAAAGACAAAAAAGAGAAAAAGAAGTTGAATATAGCCCTTCGGAATGCAAAGTTCCCAGAATTAAAGGAAAAGGTAAATAAAAGGAGATTGTGAATATTCTAGACGAAGAATTTGATGAAGAAACTGAGAAAAATGAATCAAAACCAGAAAAAGCCAGTGAGGAAGAATATGATCTGACAAAGGAAATGCTACAGCAGCTTATTCAAGAAGAAGGTGGAATGCAAAAGATTGTTAGGTTATGGTCTGTTAGACCATCATATGATCAAGACATGATCCTGAGTGTATTAAATACTCATGTTGAGCATTGCAAGATCAAATTAGAAAGTTTGCTAAACATTCTACCTGAGGAGATGATTGAATGCAGTAAAGAATCAATGAACTTTGGAGACAAAGACAAAGAAGAAGGTGAAGTCATCTCTCACCTGAAGGAGCAATTTAGAATATCACTTACCAAATTGAAGAAGAAAATGAATGAATTGAGACAGTGCATAAATTCAGCTAACAACATCTACAACTATTGGATCCGTTGGCCCCATGCTGTTAGTAATTACAAAGAGAAATTGGAATAGATTAAAACAGAGTTGAATGGTATTGGAAAAGGTTCAACATGCTGCAAGATCAGGATGGCACTATCAGGAGAAGGATTCGGGAGTTACAATTTGAACACACCAAAATTCAACTTACCAAGAACACACTTATTGATAACTTTTTGGAAGGTGAAGGATCAAACTGAATGCAAATTGGAGTAGATGGTGGAAACATTAAGGAAAGGTGAGAAAGTGGAAGAAGCAATTACAATTCCAGAATCTTTAACTGAAACTGTCAACAAAACATCCAAGAACAACAGTTTGATCTTTATCATTGGGATAACAATAGATGCTTGGAAGGAGTTACTTTCGGAAATGAAGAAAAATCATAAGATAATTTTCTAAAGTAGCAGTCAATTGTTTTCAATTTTTTGAAGTTTTGGTCTAAGGGAGAGAATTGTCGGCATATATAATCAGGAGTTTTGAAGATTTTTGAAAATGTGTTTTGTCTTTTTGGCATATGGTTTCTATGCTTTGTCATTAATCTCAAAGGGGGAGAGAATGCAGTGAAAAATGCTTTATAAATCTTAGGAGGAGAGAGTGCAACAAAGCTTGGCATCATACTCATAATGATTTTGACACTTAGTCATTTTTCACCAAGTGTTACCATAAATGCCAAAGGGGGAGATTGTTGGCATATGGCTTGTAAGTGTTGTCATTGATGGCAACCTTGGCAACCTAAGTTAGGCATCTGATCTACAGTATAGTTTTGGTTTACATCGGCAGAAAAGGATGAAGAAGAGGGCATCTAGTTATTGGCATAAAAGTTGATCTGAATACTTCATCGGACTCTTATTTTGGGTTGTGGATCTCTGAGGAAGGTTTGTTGATGTTTGTTGATGCTTATTCGTGAAGTATACTGATCCACAATCTCACTAGTATGCGATCTAGGAGATCCGGTGAACTAATCTGTTAACTATTTATGCTAGAAGGCCGACCTAGCGAATATAGTAATCGTGGATGTATAAGGAGTAAAAAATCAAATGTTTTCATGCTCTATTATGTTTGTTTAGGTCCTCTCTTTGTCTTAACCGACTTTGGAGGATGCACATAAAGAATTAGTGGTGGATCTTACCAACATTTTAGAAGAATTAAATGTTTTATGAAGCCGACATAAGAATGATCAAATCTTTGATAGCGGATATATATATGAGATCGGTTTTATCATTTTGTATGTGTCATATGTGGAGAAGTATGTGAAGATAGCGAACGCGAATATGGTGCAAAATTCAGCAGAGTAATAGTGCAAATTTGTCTATATGTGATGTGAAGAGAAAAAAAGAGTAGAGCAGAGCAGAGTAAAGTGCAGAGTTAGAAAGCAGATCCAGAATCTAATCTATGAGCTTCATCGGAACTGTAACCTGGCATGAATAGATGCTACTATCTCAATTCATCCTTTAGATGGTTTTAATCTGAACTTTTGTAAGGCAGTGAGCCTTCCCTTTTGAGCAGTGAGTTCTAGGCAATGTGCCTGAATGCAAGTGCATTCCCTTTTGTAAAACTTTATTTGAGTACTCAAATTGTGGATTAACCTTCATCGTGGTTTTTCCCCTAACAGGGTTTCCACGCAAAAATCTCCGTGTCATGGTGTTATGAATGCTTCCTTTGAATGCTTGCATTTTTCTTTTAATGTAATGACAGAATGGTTGAGTTTCAGATTAATAAAGTTAAGATTTGCTGAACACTGATTCACCCCCCCTTACCCCCCCCTCTCAGTGTTCCTTTGAGTCCAGCAAACCTCCCATTCCTTATGGAGGGATTCTAAATGACTTTCCACGAACATCCTCTTGTTTGAGCTCTTTATCTTTTTGGCTTCTTATTTCTATACCTGTGAATTTAGCTTGCTTAAGTTAAATGAGGGCTGATTCCTTCTTGGAACAACTTAATCCTTTTGGCACTTTTTTGAATAGTTGTTTTCCTAAATTCCACCACCTTTTGTAGGTTATCCTTAATTTCCAAAATCTCCTCTAAAAGAGCTACTTTGTCATCTTGCATAGTAATCTCAGGCTTGAGATTGTTCATTTCTTCCACATTCTGAAAATTTTCTCCATTTTCCTTAGGGTAAGCTCCTCACCATCCATTTTCTTAAAAAGCAAGGAAATTTTGAGACTAACTATGTTGTATTCAAACTGGAACTACCTCAACATTCTATGGTGGGAAATAGATTCTCTATGCATTGCAACCATTTTTTTCAGAAGCATGGTGACCATTGAGGCGATAATATTTAAACTTTTTTTATATTATGGTGTATGTAATATTTTAAAATAGAGCCACACATTTTGCTGTAGTGGTTTTATTTTAAAATTTTTCACGACATAATATATAGGATAAAATTTAAATATTTAAGTGCTATAATTTATTGAGGAAATGCAAAGCACACTTGAATTGATGAAGATTATAAAATGAAATGTAGGAAATTCTACATGAACTCCATTATGGGGTAAGGTGAATGCATCTTAAGATACAAGAGAATAGTGCTATGGAAACTTGTTAATCTTGAGTCACGTAGGTAAGATTCTTTGAAGTGAGCATTAGATATAGAGCACCTTGTTGTAGAGGAACAAATTAGATAACACTAGAAATAAATTTCAAAATATAGAATACATGATTCAAAATATTCTTGAATAATTTGCTATTGATATAAATTGTTTGAACTACATGTATTAGAGATTACTTTTCTTGATTATGATACAATGCCATAGTGAGATGCTATATAGGATGATTAGATAGTTATCCTCTTAGTAGTGATATACATATATGGGAGTCTAAAGGAATTATGTGCAACAATTGGAGTTCAAAAACATTAAACCACCTGTATATTCAAAGATAAATTGAATAAATCCTACTAACATGTTTCAGAAAATTACTCTCTCTCTCTCTCTCTCTATGCATGTGTTTATTGAATAAGTCTACTTCCATCCTCGTAATTTCAATTGGTAGAATGTGACTTCAATAGCCTAGGATAAAGTTGCCACCTAGAATAAAGCTAGAATTATTAATGTGAATGGAGTTATGATGAAAGTGGGTATAGTAGCAATAGTTGGGGAGACAAAGGGGGTGCCATGATTAAAAGTTTTATGAGGATGAATAGAAAATTGAGTTGTCTCCCTTTGTACCATGAAGTTATTTGGTCATACTCCCATGCCATGGAGTTAGTAAGAACTTTTGAGGGTTGGCCATATACTCCCATGATATGGTGCTTCAATTCCTTTGAGGGGTTGTGGATGGCTATGCCTAAAATTGGTCTAAGCATTCATTTGGAACTGCTCCTAACCATCCACGTCTTTCCACTTTCTTGGACCATTAAATGTCTAAACTTTTTCATCACAGTTAAGTGTTAACTCCAATGCATTCAAATAAATTGAATATTTTAATTGAGTTCCTGCATTTGCACTATAAATCTTCATTGTAATCCTAATTAGTTAGTGTGGTCTATCTTTTTGTGTGGATTTGTCTCTACACCCATGTCCTCTCTCCCTGAAATGCTTACTCTTTACTTCTTTTATTTTATCTCATTGTGTATTTATATCAATCTATATTGTATATTTTACTTTGCCCCAACCTCTTTATTTCATTACGATTTAAAGCATAGTTTTGAGCCTTGGAGAAATTTCCACTAATGTTAGGAAATTTGTATTAAACCATAATATAATCTAATAGTTGGTGACAAATCAATATGCACGGGGAGTAGATTTAAATAATTGGTAAATTATTCAAGTTTGTATATAAAATGTTGTTTGGTTGTTGGGTGATTAGTTTACACCTACATAAAATAGGCGTGGTTGAGGGATAGTTGATTAGAGGGATAATAGGAACAATCAATGGGTTGAGTTAATATATTATGTTGGTATGTGCGTATTGTTGCATTTAAATTAATTAATAGTAGTATTAGGGCTAGATAATATTTTATTTCACAACTTTCATAAAACAATACATTTGTGATTAAACTTTTCTTATATATTAGGAGGGGAAGTGCCCTATAAATTAAAAAAAAGACCCTAAGACTACACAATAGCACTTGCAATTTATAATCTTTACAATGTCCTTGAATGCTTGCATAGATCTTGAACACTACATCACCATATTAGCTCAAACAACATGCATGATGCAAGAAATCTTTGACATGATGATAGGAATCTTGATTGCTGCAATAATCTTCTTCAAATCTACCCTTGAATGCCTTGAAAATGCTCTTGTGAAAATTCTAGGTGCTCATAAAAATCTTCTTGACTTGCTTGAAAATCTTCTAGGTGAAACATAGTGAAATGACCTGTTATTTATACATATTTTAACATAAATTCCCAAAATTCAAATATCACAAGCCGACATCTGAATGTACACAACACCAAAAGCAAGGCACAATTAAGTCCATTTTAATTGAAAGGGGCCTTAACTTAATGTGAATATGTAAAACATATTTCAACACTAAATTAAGGCACCATTAAGCTTATTTTATTATTAATTATTTATTCCCAAATTAAGTATGAAAAATGAATACTTTTTCCTACACTACACCCCTATATTTCTCTTCCTCTCTCTTTATATCACTTCCTATCCCTATCTTTATCTATCTCTTCATTTCTCCATCACTTTTTCTCTCCCTCTTTCTTTCTCTCTTTTTCTATCTCTATTTCTCACTCTCCCTCTTCATCTATCCTTTCATCTCTTCCCCTCTCTCCCTCTCTATATTTATCTCTCTCCCTCTGCATATCCATATCTATCTTCCCCTCTCCCTATCTTTGTCGACATACCTTTCCCTCTACCCATCCCTCTCTCTCCCTCTCCCTCATCTTGGGCCTCTATCTATATCTATTTTCCTCTCTATCTCTCCATATTTCTCTTTCTATCTCTCCCTCTCTTTATCTTTATCCTCTTATCTCTCCATCTCTCTACCCCTATACCTCTCCCCCTATCCACCTCTCTCTATGCCACTTCCCATCTCTATCGCTATCTTTTTATCTCTCCATCTCTCCATCTCTCCCTCTTTTTGTCTCTTCCTCATTCTATCTCCATTTCTCCCTCTTCCTCTTCCTCTCTCCTTCCATCTCTTCACCTCTCTCCCCTCTCTCCCTCTCTCCTCTGTATGTCTTCCTCTTCCTCTCCCTCTCCATCTCCATTTTCCATCTTTCTCTCTCTATTTCTCACCTCTTTTCTCTCTTTCTTTCACCCTCTATATCTATCTCCCTATCTTTCCCTTACCCTCTCCTATCTATATCACATTATCTATATCTCTCTCTTATTCAATCCTTGTGCAAGAGCACACGGGTGAATAAGCAATCAACACCACCCAAAAACAATAATAATGTTTGGTTTTCTTTTATTCCAATTTTGATTTGTTTCCATTTTAGTTTTTTCTCTTGTGATCATGTGTGTTAACCTCATAAATTTGACAATTTCTTTATGGCACATAAAGACATATGAATTTGGGAGAATGTTCTCTTATGAAAGCATAACAACCATCGACTGTATTTGCAATTACTCTGGTAGACATGTGTAAATGTGGCAAATGCAAGAATATGAACCATGAAATGTCGACTACAATGATTGCAAATTGGACAAAATGGATTTGAAATTTCCAAATCAATTAGATTGGCAGATATAAGAACAAATTTACTTGGCATCGATGCAAGATTTGAAGAAGATTTGGGCCCATTCACCTTTTGCCGGTTAATGTGAGACAATGGAAAGTTTTTAATTTTTTTTTTTTTTTTAAATGGCATTTGAAAGGACATGGCTAGAATTTGGGAGGGAATCAGTCAGAAGCAAGAGGCATGAAACCAAAGTGAGGGGGCGGCCAATGAAGGAGTAAGGCGCAACTATGAAAAAAGAGAGGGAAGGGCACTGTTGACGTGTTTTTTATGACAATGAATAAAATGTCCAACGATCACTCTATTCCCTCTTGATCAAAGTATTCTGCATGCTAAGATTGCGTGAAAGTTCATGCGTTCAACTCCAAGGTTCCTTTTGTCGCGAATAGACTCAGTTGGTTGATGTGAATATGCTGGGTATTCCAAGGGGACTTACGTGAGTTGCTCATTCAGAAGAAAGGATTTTCAAATTTCGGGAGATTTGTCAATGAAGCTCAGGTTCCTAAACTAACCGGATAATGCTGAATGTAAAAGGATATAAGGATTAGAGATGCTACCATCTACTCCTAAAGGGGGTGGAGGACGATGATCGGCTTAAACAGTCTTCAAACCAGACTTTGCTTCGTTTCCCTTCAGATAACTCTGACAAAGTTGGTGCAATCTTCAAAGGATGAGAAAGGTGTTCAAATTATGAAACAACATGTACATACCATCACAACGATGCATATGGACATATGAGCCACAATCGAAGTTAAGTGCCAATACTCCAGTTGACCACGCAAGGCGAACTTACCATCAGCAAGCCCGCTAGTGGTATGGATGAAAGAAGATATACTCAAACTGCAACGCCACACTCCACAATTAACAACTACTTGCATAAAATAAAGTCTATTCTACTCTATCTACTTGAATTGGAAAGACGAAAAGATCTCGTCAACTACCCACAATGCAAGATAGAATCACCAATCAATGAAAATCCTTATATTATGAGAGTCTTACACAACAATCTTTTACAAAAACTTTCAAAGGGAAAGTCTTTCTTTCCTTTCCAAACTAAGCTAACTTCTAAGCTATCTTTCTATCTATTCTAACTTTTATCTTCTCTACTCTCCATCTAATCTCTACTTCTAATATATTACAAATGAGGGGGGATGCCCCTTTTATAATAGGTCCAATTCAGTGGATGGTTCAGATCTGATTACAATAAAGGGCTCAGATCGAGCCACATATGCCCTAATTAGGGTTTTAGCCCTAAAAACCGCCACAGAGAGGAGTGGGTAATAAATGAACAGAATATTCTCCACTCCTCTGCAGGAACCATTATCTGTAATTAATGCCCACTATCTTCTTCTAGAAGATTCTCGTCCAGAAACGTGTTCCCACTGTTCTTCTTTGCCAATTATGTTGCGTTAGGAGGAGGCAAGCACACAACAACACTTGGTTCAAACCCTCCTTGCAAAAAGTTCTTCTTCGTTAAGTCCTCCTGTTGCTTTCATTCTTGGATGCATTTCTTTCGTGACTTTCACATTTGCTTCTTTTGCATCAAGTTCTTAGTGTCTTAGCCAAACCTTCACTGTCGTTTCTTCTTTCCAAAGTTGCAACGTTGTCTAGCTTCATCAAGTCCTCATGCCTTGGCTTCAACGTTCATCCTGCAAAACAAAAGAAGAGTATCAGAACACTTTATAATCTAAATTCGCTTTACTTACCTTATTCCCATGTTTTGACTGATTGATCTCCGGATGTGGTAGAATTCATCACTTTTCTAGCAAACCTTCATCATGGGCGTATCCATCACCTTGCTTGGAGTTTGTGCCTTAGAAAATATTTCATCTTGAGGATGCATTTGAACGCTTGATGCTCGAGCTTCAGTTCATTTTCAAATTCCTCCATGCCTTAGACAAATTTCTTCCCTGTGAGTGTATTTGACCCCTTGTTGCTTTATTTTCCCTTAGACAATTTTACCTGCTTTATGAATTTCATCCACTGTAATCCAGGCGCTCACTTTGACATCACAAGCCAAAGCACTTTTTTGTAGAAACTTTTCTCGTATTTGCCTTAGAGATTTTATTTTTTATTTCACCTAGGAAATCCATTAAACGGGTGCCAGGCAAAAATATCTGTTGAAAAATCTTGAGCGAGGTGAGGAACAATTTTAAATCATCTCCTAGTGGAAAATGTTCAATACCCAGAAGAAATTTCCCCTCAAAAATCATCGTTTCCATGTGTATCCAGACGAAGGGGTAAGTTTAATTTTTTATTATTTTGAAAATAATAAAATTGCTAAGGCTCACCCGTTTTTTTACTCTGGAGGAATTCCACGCCTGTAATCTCCATTTTTCTGCCTTAGTATTTTCATGCCTTAGAAATTATTTCAACCAGCAAGCTACCTTGGGCGCATTCTGCCTAGGTAGCTTCCATCTTGCTTTAGAGTATTTCTTGGCCTTCATCTATCATGGGGCGCATTTGAGACATTGAACTTTTATCTTCATTATGGGCGCATTCCCATGTGTGAGCTTTTATTTTGAAGGTGGGCGCATTTGGAAGGGGTTACTTTCATTCTTGTGCCTTAGGCGTTTTTCTCATCTTACTTGGGCGCATTTCAAGGGGTCCACTTCTACTTGAGGGCGCATTTTGACATGTGAGCTCTTAATTTTGCCTTGTAAAATTTCTCTTAGCCACCTCCAGCACAAGGGCGCATTTCATAGGATGAACTTTGATTTTGACTTAGAATTTTTGCCTTGATTATTCCATCAAGGGCGCATTTAGAGGGTCAAGCTCACATTTTCCATGCCTCTGCCTGCCCTTGCTTTTGCATTCTATTTTTAGCAAGTCCCTTGATTTACGACTTCTACAGCTTCGTTCTGCCTAAAAATTTCACCATATGATCCTCGTAGTTTGATGAACTTGTTTTGCCTGTCCCATGCTCTGACCTGCCATTTATAGCCACCTGCTATTTATAGTAAGTTCCAAAGTTGCCTGACTTCTGTAGCTCTGATTGACTTGAAATTTTCACCACGTGGTCCTCATCACTTGATGACCCTGTTCTCACCTGCCTCTCGTGCTAACCTGCTATTTATAGCCGCGTTCTGGAGGTGTCTTACTATAAATAGTAAGTGCTCGGATTGCGCCCAAATTTTACCAGTAGATTGCCTGAAGGATGCTGATCGCAATGGGATATCTTCGTTTTTCGAAATTATGGCCTTTTACCCTACTTTTTAGGCACCGAAGTAGGAAACCCTAATCTGACTTGCATGTGCCTCAAATGACCTCTGTTTGACTTGATTTTTGCTATATGTCGTTCTGCTTGCTGAACTGAAGTGGTGGGTAGCTGCTGGGATGACACTGCTATTTATAGTAAGTGTCCGGAAAGTGGTCAACCGGATGTCGGACGAGTTTGCATGTCACAATGCCCGTGGGATCTCAAAAAACCCAGAAAAACCCAAAAAACTGGTCGACATGCGGGCACTGGCTAAAAATAGTAAGTCCCTGAAAACTGATCCGTTCTGCTTGCATGTCACATCATTGCGAACGTCTCGCAAAACCCACATGGAATATCCGGACATGCACTGAAAATCTCTGCATGCAAATCCTAAAAATAGCCTCTGAAGGCTGAACTTTGAAAGTCACCATCTCGGTTTGCATGTTACACCATCGTGAAGGTCTAGAAAAACCCAGATCAATTCTCCTGTCATTTATCGGAGAATTGTATGTTGAAGCCCTGAAAATAGCTCGTGAAGCCAGAATTGCTAAAAATAGCCAGTTGTCTGAATCAACTCAAATTTCATGCGTAGGCCCTTGGAAGCTGCCTAAATGTGTTGAAGTAGTTAGAATCCCGAAATCCTGATGAAAAGCTCACAGATTGAACACTTGCTAAAAATAGTAAGTCGTTAGAACATGATAAAAATTCAGTGGGAACCTCCTGGAAGCAATGTTAAGCTTAGTTGTCAATTTATCAACTTGATTTAATCTTAATCCAGCCTGAAAACCCTAACTTCACAGATTCCCTTCAGACTCGGCCAAAATTTCTAATTAGGTCAAATACAGATACATCCCCAGAAGAACAGAGAAATCAGAGAGAGAGAGAGACAAAAAACAAAAGCCAAAAGACCAAAATGGAGCAAAAATTGGGGGTCCCCATTTGAATGGGGCGATGTGTGGAAAAGGTCACAACAGGCACCAGACTCAGTGAGAAAGTGAATATCTCGAGAGGGATTGAAACAAACTCGTGAAAGATAAGAAGAGGCGGCTATGTGAGTACAGTTGAATTGTGAATAGCAGGTCGAAAGAGTAAGACAGTGAGGCCCATGAAAGAGAGAAAGGAGTCGGGTTTGAGAGGGTTTGCTGGGACATAAGGGGAACATAGAAACTACAAAGAGGCTGTGAGAATCAATGAAAGGGCAACACCATACCGTCTGGTATGTGAAGAATAAAAAACAGAGGTTTAAATTGAAAGGGATAAATCTACAGATCGAGTGGGAGAAGTGATGCTAGAGAGGGCAGCAGAGAAAATATTAAGAATATACAGTGGGTAGGCAAAGTTGTGTATAGAAGAAATTGGTGAGAAAATACCATTAGAATTGATTTGTTTTGTATTTCAAAATGTTGATTTGAATTAAATAAAATATGATTATTGCAAAATCAGTTTCATTGAATTGAGTGTATTATTTTTATCAACAACTCTATGTGGTTGTGAGTGAATTGGGAATGAAGACTTGTCCTGCATCAACTCCATTTCTCTTCTTAATCTCTATCTCTATTTATCTCCCTCTCGCTCCTCTCTCCATCTCTTTCTATTCGGTTACAAGTACAAAGTTATGAAGGAAATGGCCAAACACTGATCCAACTTTCTAACATGAATCACTAAAAATTGACATATAATTTTTGAATTTTGAAATGATGTAAACTAATAATGTGTATTTTTTTAGTGTATTCTATGTTTTTTTTTAGGAAAATTATAAAATTATTTGAACATTGTATTTTTATAAAATAAACACTATAATCTAGTTGTTGATACAATGTTGAAAAGCGAAGTTAAATGACATGCCATTCTTTCTATGGTAAATTTTAATTTTTTTCATGCAATTTTTTCGTCTGAATTTCTAACTTCAAACTTTATTGCATGGATTCACTTTTTTTCCAATTTTGATAAACATATTTTTTTAAATGTCTTAAAATGTGTGTATTGAAAACACATCTGTTTACATGGGACATCACCATTTTTCTTCACTATTTATCCAAAATAGAAATACAATTATAACATCTTGACATAGAATATTTTATCTAGTGCATGTAATATTTCAATTTTTTTAACAAATTTTAGTTTTTTCTTCTTGACAAGATAACCAACTTTATATTTTGGTGCTAAAAAACTACTTTTAGTAAAAATAAAAAATAAAATATAAACAATATTTAAACTATTAAAAAAATTATATTTTTTGAAATTACACTTGTAGATCTACAAAAAGGCATTTTTT
Source organism: Sequoiadendron giganteum (assembly GCA_007115665.2). Taxonomy (NCBI): domain Eukaryota; kingdom Viridiplantae; phylum Streptophyta; class Pinopsida; order Cupressales; family Cupressaceae; genus Sequoiadendron; species Sequoiadendron giganteum. Next base: position 634,300,225 of record CM021108.1, read on the forward strand.
ATATATTTTTTAATTATTATTTACATGAGTATGCATGTTTGAAACATCAAGTTTTTTGAATATTTTTTTTTTTGAAATTGAACTCAAAGTGGCATTATGTATGTATTTAGTGAATACTTTTAGTTGGAAAACTTGTGGCCATATCTAACTTAGCTATGATGAATTTATATAGATTCCCATAGTTACGAGACTCGCCCAGACTCGCCAAGACTCGGTGAGTCCCGAGTCGAGTCACCCTGGCCGAGTCCTGGGGGCTCGGACTCGGGCTCAGCCGAGTCCTATCGAGTCTTGGCTGGACTCGCCGAGTCCAAGCGAGTCCCGTCAGCAGGACTTAACAATAGGCAGGGTTTGAAAGTGCAAAAAAATACATGAAATTTGAATTTTTTTAAAAAAAATTATTTACTTATTGTGAATGCAAAATGATGTACGCCATGGCAGTTTGTATGGTTTTGGAGGTCTTAATTTGGGCTTGGCGGCGAGGGTGTTGCCCCTCGACCCCGTTGGGGACGCTGCGACAAAAGAGCGATGCCCCCACTCTCCAGAGAAGGTGAACTGCCCCCAAACCCCCATGAGGGGCGTTGACCCTTGACCCCACTAGAGGCACTACGCCTAAACCCCCACAAAGGGCACTACCTCTCAACCCCATTAGGGCAATTTCCCTGATACTTGAGATTATGGCTACTACATCATCCAGGACCTATCTTAGACACATTCATAGGAAAGATGCAGGCTCTTTTGAGCCATAGACTTCTAGTTATTGTTTTGAATCTTTTGATATGTCATAGATTTCATATTCCATGAGTTTTGTATACATTTGAGTCTTTGACTATATATCTAAGTGTGCTATTGTCATATTTGTTTGGAACATTTGATGTCATGGATTTCATATTCCATGAGTTTTGTATACATTTGAGTCTTAGACTATATATCTAAGTGTGCTATTTGCTTGAGCAACTCAACTACAATTTGTGTTTACAATGAGGACTTTGATTGGGTTGACAAGGTAGATAGAGAGGTTGTGGCTATAGCCATGGCAAAGGAGGAGGCTAAAGCATGAGCAAACACATCCAAAACTAATGTTGGTGAGGGTGGCATGGAGTCACAAGTAGAGACTATGGTTGCAATTGCTACATCATCTAGGACCCACCTTAGATACCTTTGTAGGAAGGATGCAAACTCCTTTGAGCCATAGACTTGTCGTTATTGTTTTGATATTTCGTATTTGTTTGGAACATTTGATGTCATGGACTCATATTTTGTACCACGCACTACTCCTGGTTCCCAACCATTGCTTGAGAGCATGGGTTGGAACAAGGATGCACATGTTGCAGCAAAAAAGACAATTGTAGACTTTTGGTACTACTGCACCATTCCCTTCCATGTAGCCAGGTAATTCTTTTTCGTTTAATTGTTCTAAAATTTATATTTAAATTTTATTAGTTTAGAATCTAGATGTATCTCATTATCGAATTCAAACTTAAAGTTAAAAACTTAAAACTTTTCATTTTACAATACTTATGTAGTAACTTTTCATCATCCAGAATCCTTAGACACCTTCGTAGGAAGGATGCTGGCTCCACTATGCCATAGAGTCATAGACTTATAGCTATTGTTTTGATATTTCATATTTGTATGGAACATTTGATGTTATGGATTTCATATTCCATGAGTTTTGTATACATTTGACTAATTTTATATATCTAAGTATGCTATTTCCTTCAATGGCGCAACTACAATTTGTGTACTTTATACTTATGTGATCATTGTATACTTGTGTATGTGATAAAATTTTCTTTTATTTGTGTTGTATTCAATAAAGGGTGCTTGAAACAAGTTTCAAATCCTTAAAAATCTCTAAATTTCTAGGGTTTTTTCAACTGTTTTTCATTTTGCCGAGTTTGCGCCGAGTCCAAGTCACCCTAGCTGAGTCTGAGCCGAGTCCGAGTCTTGTTACTATAATATAGACCATATGTTATTTTAATTTGAAAATGCTTAAATTCACTTGTGTTGATAAGAATGCTGAAAGTATGACACAACTTTGTACTTTTATCCATCCATATATTTCTCTACTTCTTTCTCCCTATCTTTCTATCTCTCTCTTTCCCTCTCTATCTCCCTCTATTTATATCTCTTCCTATCTCCCTTGCTCTTCCCTCTCCCTCTCCCTCTATATTGAACTATCTCTCCCTCTATCATTGTCTTGTCTCTCTCCCTTTCTACCCGTCTCTCTCTCCATCTCTACCTATCTCTCTCCCTTTCTCTACCTCTATATCTCTATCTCCCTACTCTCTATCTCTCCCCCTCTGTCCCTCCCTCTCTATCTCCCCACTCTCTCTCTCCTTTTGTATTTCCTTATATCTCTATCTCTCCATCACTCTCACTCTCTCTCTCTCTCTCTCTCTCCCTCTCTATATTTCCTTATATCTCTATCTCTCTATTACAATATATCTCTCTATCTCTTTCTCCCTCCCACTCTCCCTCTCTCTACATCTCTCCATATATCACTTCCTATCTCTATATTTATCTTTCTATCTCTCCATCTTTCCCTTTCTCTTTATCTCTCCCTCTTCCCCTCTCCTTCCATCTCTCCCTCTCCCTCTCAATCTCTATCTTCTTCTTCTCTCTCTCTCACCCTATCTTTATCTCCTTGCCCCTTTCTCTCTCTATATATATCCTTATATCTCTATCTCTTTATAACTCTATCTTTCCCTTTGTATGTATTCTTCTCCCTCTCCCTCTTCTTAGAAGTCTTTATCTATATCTTTATTTTCCTCTCTATCTCTCTTTCCCTATCTCTACCTCTCCATATTTATCCTACTAACTCTCCCCCTTGTTATCTCTATCTCCTTATTGTTATTAATGGAGCTTGATTATCTTTTTGATTCATAGGTTTATTTCTTCCGTGTTTGGATCTTAATTTTGACATATAGGTTTGGGAGGGCTTGGCCCCCCAAGTTTGTTGCCAAGGGGTTTGGAGCGGTGGGACAAGTTTTGGAGCCCCTAGCAGGGATTTGGGGATAGTGCCCCCAAAGTGAATTTAAAAAAATAATTGCCTTGTAAATTATAATAATCTCTTTATCTCTCCCTCTTCCTCTCTCCATCTCTTTGTATCTCTCTCCTCTCTCACTCTCCATATCTATGTTTATCTTCCTCTTTATCGCTCTCCCCTATCTCTATCTCCTTACCCCTCTCTCTCTTTATGATAGACACAACATGAGTCCATTATAACACACTTATGTTATAATGCGCTCATGTTATAATGTGTTTATGTTATAATGCACTCATGTTATAACATAAATCACGTTATGGCTTGGCAGTGACCGGCCTAGGCTCACTTTCTACCAAGCCATAATGCGAGTGTATTATAACATGGTCATGTTATGCCTTGGATGGGCCAAAAAGTCGTGATGAGATACACAATTTAAAACTAGTTGACTTTGAGCTATAAGTAGAGGAGTCTAAAAGTAGTGGAAAGCTATAAATAGTAAGATTTAGCTAAAACAAATGCTATCTTATAATATGTTCTACTTGAAAATGTTGAGGTTGAAAATAGTGAGATCACTATTTTTAAAGTGTACTCAAAATAGGCTTTTCTATAGGTAGTTGGGGTTAGTACTTTTTATGATATTTTTTGTGTTGTGACCATGGTGATCTTCTAAATAAGCTTTGATACTCTTGATGATTCATGAGTCTTGGTGACTTGAATCTAAAAAATCCTTAGTGTTGATTTTTTTCATCAAACCTACTGGAAAATTTGAAACCTTGAAATACAAGAAAAATTCACTCTTCAAACATGCCATATGACGGTGTTGATATTTTCATCTTTTGAGTTTTTGTTCAACTTGATTGAGAAAAGTTTCTAAAAAAATTCAGTTATGTTGAAGTCAAGCAATGTTTGATGAAGATCAAGGCTTGTAATAAGTCAATATATTTGTTGGTCACAAGTTGATAATGACTGGATTTGAGGCAACTCAAATTAAATTTGTTGTTGTAGATCATTGAAAGCCTTTCTAGCCAATTGCTTTGCATTAAACAATGACTGCTATTGATAATGCCTTTGGGTAGGCACATTGACAATATCAAGCATGTCCCAATGCTTAGGGTGGGGGGGGGGAGGGGGGGGGTTAATAGGAAATAAGGTCCTTACATGAGGTGTGCACCAATGCCCAAGTGTGCACCTTGATATTAAAATTTTCTTTCAACACTTTGAGTGCTTTGTAATTGTATGCATTAGCTTGCTTAGGCATGTTTGAGTAGAAAGAGGTTTCTTCATATAAGTGTGCACAGTTCTACTAGAAACACATATGAACATTGACTCCAACATTTTGAAAACATTTGCTTTCCTTGCTAGTGTACACACGAATGCCTTCATTTGTGCCTGTACAAATCATTCTCTACGTACCTGAAAATTGGAAATTTTGGCCCTTTGTAGAAGTGTGCCCTTTGAGCAATACATGCACCTATGCATTTGTTAGAAGATTATAATGTTGACGAGACAACTTCTATTGACACATACCCAAATTTTAGTTGTATTGGTGTACCTTTATAGTATTATACATTGTCGTGTGCTGATGCATTAAGGGTGAAATTTTAGTTTTAAGAATGAACTTCCACTCCTTTATATTGGTGCATGTAATGTCCCTCAACCAGACTTGCCCTAAAATCCGTTTATCTGCCATAGAATTTGCTTGTTGATTAGGTTTAGGGTTTCTTCTTTCCAAAAGAATGTCCTTTTAATACGATAACCCTAGATTGGAAGCTGTATTCATCACATTACTTGTTAGCATTAATATATAGATATCCAAAATTAGACATAATCATAAATACAGATTGATAAACATAAGAAGAGTCACTCAGCCTATCAGGAAAGGAGAATACCTAAGGGCCTACGGTCTACCACCTTCCAATGCCGAACCCGTATCTTGGGCCTGTGGGGTAGAATGCCTAGGTGGAACCCTCACCCCTCCATGACCCAACCCTTGCAATGGGCCTGTGGGGCAGACTGCCCAACCCTTGTTATGGGCCTGTGGGGCAACTGCCGAACCCATGGGCCTGTGGGGCAGACTACCCAACCCTTGCTTTGGGCTTGTGGGGCGGAATCTGGGTGAGGTTTTTAGATGAACCACTTAAGTTATGACTCAACTCTCCTGGCGGGATTACAAACACAATTCAGACAATCGATATGTAGTCATTAGTATTTCATTTGTATTTACACATTTTAATAAGAGTATTTAATATGATCAAATAGTTCCTTGAGTCCTAATATGAAGGTATATCAAAATACAAAACTAAATTGAGAAATATTCATGTCTACATGTTCATTATGTTCTTTTGCAATTCAATACATCCTGCAAGTCCAATATTTGCAAAAATCAAATATAAATGTAGATTAATCATCATTAAAGCCATATCTATAGAAGATAAACCATTTGGCCTCTGATTAGTCAAAGACTACACAGTCTACCTAAGTTCAATGCCAATTTCCAATATAATGAGTCTATTTCCAAATTCGATATCAAGAAGGCATGGTTCTGACACATCAGAGGGGACTGTGTGCATTCCAATGAATAAAGCATATCAATTATTTTTAATAATACATAGAACGGTTGGGCATACAAGGTTCATGCAACATTGTTATGTGAGATTGAGGACAACTAAATATTAAAGCTAAGTGAGTAGTCTCACCTAATTGGCTATGTCTTCCCATGACTCTTTATTCCTTAATCGTCTTCCTTCAACCTTATACTGGATTGATCATAGGATGAGGACAAAATATGCATAATCTACTTATGTTTATATCAAAGAGCTATCATTATTTATAGGTCTTAGTAATTGTTTCAAGTATCATTATTGTATATTCACCAATGATTCCCTTATCTACTTACCCATATATATATATAATTATTCTTTCCTTATTTATATATATTCTTTATTCATTGATAATGATATTATTCATTATAAGATTTATCTATATCTAAGCATATATACTTGTATGCCTATTAAATAATATATATATATATATATATATTAAATGACTCTATATTCCAATGCAAAGCAATCATTGTTGCTGCTGTTTTGTTTCTCCATGGTTTTCCCTCTTCCTTATTTTCCTTCCTTCTATTTATACCAGTCAAGGTAGGTGACTCATGGGGGGAATGTATTGTTTGGTGAAAGAGGTGACTTTTCATAAAATATATCTCTTTGTTAGATTTAATTGCTACCCTTAAAGACTTATTATCACAATAATATCTATTTTTGAAAATAATATATTATTACTATAATTATGACATTTCAGATTATATACTTATTTTATTATTTTATTTTGATGTTTTATTGAACATATTTTAATATTAAAGTATAATAATAAAACCAATTTCCTAATAGCCTATTATTATTTTATTCTAATGTATTACAATCTTTGATGTGTAATGATTATAATATTTATTTATTATTATTATTTTTGATATTAAGTTATTTAATACTAGAATGTAATAACAATAATTTGCCTATATATTATTATTATATTTGTTATTTATATATATTTATATTGATATGGTACACATTTATTTTATTTATTAATTTATTAGTATTTTAACACTTGGTCTTTATGGTATTTGCTATTTTGGGGACATGACAGTGCACACCTAAATCTTGGCACATGCATGAACACTATCATTTTTGCCTCTCTAAAAATGTCTTGTAAAAAAGTGTCTTTATTCTCCACATGCCTTGATCTTGTGTATAGGCATTGATTGATCCTTTCTTTTATTTTTAAATGGTTTAACACACCTTCAAACATGAGAAATTTGATTTTTTAGTGAGGTGTGTGCCTATTCAATCCATCTAGCATGGTGAAAGTTCAAAGCTGTTTCACACTTTTATAAAGGAAATGGGCAACACTGATCTAACTTTTTAGCTTGAATCACTAGAAAGTGACATATATGTTTTGAATTTTGAAGTGATATAAAGGAAAGAATTGTATATTTTTAGTGTATTTTATATTTGTTTTTCTTAGAGAAATTTAAAAAATATTTGAGTACAATGACATATATTGAATAGGATGCTTGTCTTGCATTAGGACAACACCAATACATTCTCTCAAAGCGTTACACTGCAACTGGAAAGGCTTGAAAAAGTCTAGAATAGCCAAAGCGGGACATGAATTGATAATGTTGTTGAGTTGATCAAAGGCCCTTTGTGCTTTTTGTGACCAAGTAAATGCACCCTTTTTGGTAAGATTTGTGAGAGGAGCAGCCATCTAAGCATAACCTTTTACAAATCTTCTGTAGAACCCACAGTAACCCAAAATCCTCTTCAATTGAGTGAGGTTTTTTGGTGGTGGCAAATCCAAGATAGCCTTAATCTTTTCCTGATCTATGTTGACCCCCTTAGAGATGATCACATGACCAAGATAGAGAAGCTTGGTCATTCCAAACTCACATTTGGATTCTTTGGCAAACAAGGATTAAGACTCCAAAATGCTAAGCACCTCCTCCAAGTGTTTCAGTTGTTGTTCCCACGATTTTTTGTAAATCAGGATTTCATCAAAGAAGATCAGCACAAACTTCCTCGATTGCTTATTTAACACCTTGTTCATGCAAGACTGAAAGGTCGTGGGAGCATTAGTCAACCCAAACGGCATGACTAAGAACTCATAATGCCCAAAGTGGCATTTGAAGGCAATCGTTCTTTATGTTTTCTCTCATTCTTGTAACACTCTAACTAATCTATAGTTTAAGAATGGTAACTAACTACCAGACTCAGCTGAAAAGTAACTAAGTAATTTTTCTTGCAAGAGTTCCCTTTGCATTAACGAATAGGAAAGATAAACAGTCTGAACATTAACTACTTTAACGTAAAACAAACTCCTCCACTTGTTCAGCGGGCATAACATGAAAGCAAACTAAACTCAAACCACTTTTTCAGCAAGAGTAGCATGTAACACAAAGAAAGTTCAATCACTTATTCCACAAGAGCAACATGTAACATAAAGAATGCTCAACCACTTATTCAGCGGGAGCACCGCTTATTTAGTGGGGTAAGTAGCAATGACAATACAAGAGCAGTCACCAATGGTGTTACAATAAGTTCATTATGAAATGTTTCAGTTCATCATATGCCGCTGCTACACTAGGAAAATGATAGAAATATGAAGTGTAAATCCCCCCCAAGATGCTGCAATGATAATATGAGAACATCCCCTCAAAATATAACAATAATACCTCAATGACAAGGCCTCTGGAGGTTGGTATAAGGTTGAATAAGCTGCTGTTGCAGGTCTGATACAAATAACAGCAGTCTGGAAACACCAATCAGCAACCATACAACAATGATAACTTCACCAATATGCCATAGAATCACTCACACAAACTTGCAAAGACCAAAGCTAGGTTAGGTGCCCAAGGTAAGCTAAGATAGCAGCTGCAAAATGTTAGGACAGCAGCAACATCCTTCCCAAAGTCCCACAAGCAAGGTTGTACGACCTCCCTAGAGGGGCCACCAGCAAGATAAATTCAGATTCACCACCAAAAATTCCCAAAATTTGAGCAAAGGGGTGCCCAAGATGAAGAAAGCCAATGATCCAACACCCACAAAAAGTTATTCAGTCCTCCAATTAGCATGAGTGAAAACGTAGGTTAGTTGGGCTATGAAAGGGCATGAACCAGCAACATCCAAATCTGAAAACACACTCCAAAAAGCTCCTACAATGTTGCAAACCAATAGTCCACACCAAAACATGCCTAGAAAACATCATAGCAAATAAAAACTAAAAGAGTAAAGGAAGCCATTACCAAAGTATGCTCAATGGTAACCCCTGCAATGGATCTACTCCAATGTCTAGCTAGGGAGTGTCTTGCAACTCCGAAATTTAAGCCAACCTTCAGGGTTTTTGTCCTGAAAGCCCAAGGATTCTCTCCACAATCTAGCAGCACTTCGTTATTATGAGTTTGCATAACCAAATGAGAGAAAATGAGGGAGTATATATAAGACTTGAGACCCAAAAGTTTGAATATCATTTCCCTCGAGAAAGGGATGCCACACTTGGGGAGAATAATATTTAATTTAAATTCCACTTAAACCTTCATCTTGGCGTCTAGTTTAGTCATGCTTCAATTTTACTTTTTAAAAACTACTTAAGTTATCAAATGCTAGGCGTGGGGTCCAAGGGGCCTTTTTTGAGTTTATAAAATTTATAACTTAAGTTGCAATATTTCCATTTTCGAACTTCAAGACTGGTGGAAGCACAAATTGCCAAAAATAACAAGATACCAATGACTGAAATTGCTGCCATTGCTAGAAATTGAAACTCTGCACTGAGCTATTGCTAGGACCATTGCCACAAATAGCACTTACTAAAAATAGCATGTTTCTAAAAATAGTAAGTGTGTCGAAACTCAAAATAAGCCCATTTTGAGATGTAGCTATGGCTTACTAAAAATAGTAATTGTTAAAAATAGCAATGACCGGCCACCAAGGATCTCGAAAAACTAAGAAAGACCTAGAAAATCTTTGGCAAACCCTTGCAATATCCTCTTGAAAAGTAGACAAAAATCCTCCAAGAATCTTGGAATCCCTAGAAACGCCTCCAAATAGCCTACAGGACTCTGAACATAGGCTAATAGTCACTAAAATGCTTAGGACTGAGAAGGGGACATAACACATTTTTAGCAAATACAAATCTAGTTGCATTCACAAGGTTTCCAAGAAGAGTATTGCTTTTGGTGTAGAAGATGATGGACTATATAGATTAGTTGAAAATGGATAGGTCAAGGAACATGCATTGGCAACCAAGAGTGCATCAACCATTACTACTCTTTAGCATTAGTGGTATGGGCAACTCAATTTGTCCTACCTCTCTCAATTGGCTCGAGAGAACTTGGTAGATGACATTCCTTACATTGAACAACAAATATAGGGTATGTTTGGGGCTAGCCAAGCTGGTAGCCAACGTACACAACCCTTTGATGATGGACAAGCTTGGAGAACCAAGAGAGTCCTACAATTGGTTCATGTAGATCTTTGTAGACCGATGAACACAACATCAATCATTGGGTGCTAGTATTTTCTTTTGTTTGTGGATGATTTTAGTTGGAAAATGTGGGTATATATTTTTTGAAATTAAAATCCGAGGTGTTTAATGAGTTTCAAAAGTTGAAGGCATTAGTAGAAAAAGAGTCAGCTTGTGCCATAGCCACTCTTAGATCTGATAATGGAGGCCAATTTTGTTTAAAATAATTCAACAATTTTTGTGCTAAAGATGACATCAAAAGATAGTTACCACACCTTGCACTCCACAACAAAATGCAGTAGTTGAGAGATGGAATCATACTATAACAAAAATGGCTTGATGTATGATGTGGAGAACATGAATGTTCCCAAGAGGTTTTGGGCTGAGGTATTATATACCACAGTTTATTTGCTTAGTAGGTATCCCACATAGGCAGTGAAACATAAGACCCTAGATGAAGCATGGTCTGGGAGGAAATCCATGGGCAGTTAGTCATCTTAAGGTTTTTGGTTCTATTGCATATGTTTGGATTCTAGATGAAAATTGAATCAAGTTGGATCCTAAGAGTAAGAAATTGATGCTTACAAGGTATAGTGACAATCATGAGGCCTACAAGTTGATTGATGTGGACACAATCGCTTAACTTTTAGTAGAGATGTTGTGATTGATGAGGATGCAAGGCCTTTCCAGACATATTTTGAGATCCAAATTATTAATGATCAACCTATTCTTGCTAAGGATTCAGGTATTCAGCTTCAGGAAGCTCCACCTAAAGGGGGGGATTCAGAGCTCGAGGAAATAGAACAATTTTCAATAATGAGAACCTGGTTCAACATCTAGATGACACAAAAATAGAAAGCCCAAATCATGATATGCTAATTTGGATGTAGTGTCTCCTAAGAGGAGAGCAAAGTTGTAGGCAATCACCATTGGAGATGTTCTAGTAAGTGAAAAGATCAAGGTTAGATTATTGAGAGGCAAGAGAAAGACATACACAATCAACTTGTTCTCATGGCCATTATACAAGGAGTCTATGAGCCACAAGTGTTTGCTGAGGAAAAGGAAAAACTTGAATGGAAAAAGGCCATGGAAACCGAACATGAGAGTCTTATAAAGAATGAGACTTGGGATCTTTCAAATCTTCCACTAGGGAAGAAACCCATTGGCCGAAAATGGGTGTACAAGGTCAAGTAAAAAGAAAATGGTACACTTGACAAATACAAAGCTAGGTTGGTTTCTAAATGGTTCTCATAGAGAGGAAATCAACTGTGAGAAGACCTTTGCTCCTACAACAAAAATGAGAACTATCTAATTGGTTCTAGCCATGGCAACTTAGTTTGGTTAGATGGTCCACCAAAATGGATGTAAATAGTGCCTTAATGGAGATTTTGATGAAGTGGTGTACATGACTCAGCCATAGGGTTTTCAAGTTGTAGGGAAGAAGCATCTTGTATGCAGATTGGAGAAAACTCTCTATGGCTGAAGCAAGCACTTAGGGCATGGTAAATCAAAATCAACAAGTATTTGGTTGAAATAGGATTTCAAAAGAGTCCTCAGATGCCAATTTGTACATCAAGAGCATGGGTAATGATCTCATTCTTCTCATCATATATGTGGATGATGATATCATTATTACATGTAGTGAGGCAAGTGCTATTGAATAGATCAAATCTGTGATTAGTAAATGTTTTGACATGAACAATTTAGGCCCCTACATTATTGTCTAGGCGTAGAATTTCTGCAAACAAGTGGTATTATTTTCATCTCTCAATCCAAATATGCCAGGAGTTTGCTTGACAAATTTAGAATGATAGATTGCAAAATTTTGTCAACACCTATGGAGAAAGGGCTGAAACTTTCAGCCAAAATTGACTCAAAGGTAGTTGATGATTAGCATACGGGAAACTAGTGGGCACCCTTATATATCTTATGGCCACTAGACTTAATTTGAGCTATGTTGTGAGTTTGGTTTCCATATTCATGGTAGCACCAAACGTACAACATTGACTGCAATGAATAGGGTGTTGAGATATGTAAAAGGGACACTTGACTTTGACATTCTATAGAAGCAAAGATCCTAAGGTAGTTGGATTGATAGATTCAGATTGGGCAAGTTCTATAGATGACAAAACATTCACATTTGGATATGTTTTCAGCCTTGGCATGACTGCAGTCACATGGAATAGCAAGAAGTAGTAGATAGTAGCTCTATCCTTGATTGAAGCAGAATATCGAGGAATAGTAAAAGCAACATGTGAGGCATTATGGCTCAGAAGATGCTTTCAAACATGAAGATGCCTCAAGCAAAGCCCTTACCCTTGTTTTGTGATAATCAAGGGGTGCTCAAACTTGCTAAGAATCTAGTCTTCCATGAGCATACCAAATATGCGGATCTATATTTTCGCTTCAGTAGACAACTTTTAGAAGATGGATTGGTTATGTTGTAGTTTTTTCTTTTAGAAGATCAAACTGTGGACATCCTTACCAAGCCTTTAGGTCCTAACAAATGTGTAAAATTTTGAGATAAGCTTGGTGTAGTTAGTAGAATGACCATTAACGGAGGGTATTAAAGTAATGTTTTATAATGTAATGGTAATTAGCTTATAGGATAGACTTCATGAATCTTCTTTAATAAAGTCATGTTGATTTTAGTTTTTACCTTTTTGCTTTATGAGTTGTCAATCTTATCCTATTAGTTGTGAATCTTTTATCCTCTAAGTGTCAATCTTATCCTCTGTGGATAAGATATCCAAAAGTGGATCTTTTGTCATCAATAGAACCTACTCAATCTTAATCTATGAACCCAAGTAGCCTAAGTGCAGCTGTTCTTTTTGGTGGAACTTTGGTGTTCTCTTCGCTATTTTGTAAACTTTGTGGTTTCGGGTCCCTGTAAAACCCGTTTTACCCTTTTATCAAAAACAATTTGTGCTACATTCTGTTATAACTCTCATTGCCCTCTAGCAAGATCATTCAAAATTTTCCTAGTACTCGGTTCCCCACATTCTGTATCACCCATAGTTACCTCAACTTGTTCAACACTTGCAAATGCGTCAATATCATCTGTACCACTACTTGTGGGTAAGTCTTGATGCAAACCAAGAATGTTTGATATAGTTTCTCCCTTTGGAACTTGAGGGGGCTGCCATTGAGTTTTCCTCTGTTCCTTTTTAAAACACCTTTGTTCTCTATTACTCATAGGAAGGTTGCAGGTGAAACTAACTGTTTAATCCCAGGCTGGTAGGAAATAGTAGCTCAAATACCACTGTAGAATACACCCCTATTCTGAACCTTCCACACCCAATTTTTTCTTCCAATTTTTTTAATAAAAAAGGCCCACTTCACCAATTGATCACTTTAGGCATTTTGTCAAATAGTTACAAAACCAAGTATGAATATAGTGTTTGTTTTTTCAGGTGTTAAAAAAAATCTAACACCACCACCATAATTCTTAATTTCCAATACTCAAATTTAACACAAATAAACATTGACGAAAAGGAGCAATTTCAATAGGTATTATGCCAAAGAAAGATTTTTAAACCCCACAAATATTAAACTTTGTATGATTGTTTGAACATTTCGTGACCTATATGTTTCCAAATGACTTAAAGATGGTAGATAGCCTTTTTCTCTTAATTGCAATTGTACGGACCTCTTCCAAAAAGTACAATGGCTACCTATTAATGTACGACAATTTCAAACATTATTGCGATTGGAGTTCCTTTGTTCGGCAACCAAAAATTAAAGTCTGAAATTCATGGTATCATGCGGCATAAATAATAAACATGATTTTCCCTTTGACCCGCCGAATTTCCTTGACTTTTGTTTAACTGGTGTAAAAACTTGGGGTATTGTGCCATTTCAAAACTCTTAACTCTCATACAGTCCTCCAATTAATTAATTGCCTGACACTGTATGGAAATAGTACAGACTCTTAATGCTCCCTTGTGTACTTTACTTTTCAGATTCGAACCAAATATTTGAAAAGGGTATGGTTTATAATTTACTATAATATAATCTGGAAAGTAAGCACTTAAAATAAACCTTCGATACCCTTTCTTTTCTCTGTGTAGTATGACACCAAATAAAGATGTAAAGTTTTCATTATCTCAGGTATTTTCTGTGATCCAATCTGTACAGTTCTTACATATTAAAAATGTGCAGCGAGCATACCAATCATATCTCTTGTAATAACATTACCCAGAAGCTCTGATATTCAACAAACAATTTACTTTTATAATGACTTCATTTTCTGCTCAAATCTTGCATTAACAAACTCCATTAAATTACCACAAAAATTCCAGCAAAGTCCTTGAAAATGAAATTGTCAACAATCACCCAAGAAACATCTTTCAGCTTTGGAGGTGATATTCTCCATGAAGATTAACGTCCTCATGAAGTTTTGTAAAAACTCGCAGCAAACCACTTCTTCCAAAAAATCCATGCATAAACAAAAATGAGCTCCAAAAATGGTTCTCTCCTCCAACTGTAACTCCCATCTGAATCTTGAAATTCACTTTTTTTTAAAAACCTTTTTAATTTAAAACTGATGCCACTTTTAATTCCTAACATTAAAATATTAGTTTTACTCCTTTTTGAGAAAACACCTTATTTCTCCCCTTTTTAATAATATTTTAATTAACGCTAAGTTAAACGTTAAATTTAACTTAAAACATTAGCATTAAATTAAAATATTATATTGCCAACTATAGTTCGAGAGGGGACATTGCACTTCCATAGAAAGAAAAATCAAGTAGCACTAAGAATCTACCTATCTAAGGGATATGCATAGAAAAAAGGAAAAAGGAAGAAAAAGAAAACTTAAGCATAGTTCAAATGAGGTGGGCCAACAATGAAATCCAAATTTTCATCCTAATTCAATCACTAAACATGGTGCTTACCCTTGAATCATATTCTTCATGGATTGTGATGTTCTATTGCGGCAGTGTGAATTCTCATTAGGTATGTACCCAAGGCTAGGACCCACCCATGATCGGGTAGGCTCCAAGTGCAAATTTATATGTATTGAAATACAAGTACTACCTGAATTCTTTCAATACTATATTCAACAAATCAAAAGTTTATACCAAATATTGTTGATATGTTTTTATTTGTTCAATATTTGCTGTTAGTTTTGGTTGGTTCAAATCAGTAAAAGTAAAAGTAAAAATCGAATATTTCTAAAATTCATTTTTGGGGACATTGCAGTAGTACCAGAGTTGGTGATCTTGCTAGCTTGTTCAAAAATATAACCATTTATTGCAGAGTTTACCAAATATTCAGTAATAACAGAAAAATCAAACAAGAAGAAATTGTGAGAGACAAAAAAAAGAAGACAAATTCTTTGCTTGAATCTCTTAGACAAAGTCAGAAAGAATTGGAAATGACTGTGACAGAATTCATGGAAAACATAAATCAAGACAAGATTCCTCTAGCAAATAATCGGTTTTTGATCATTCCTACCACCAATCATTGTTAGCCTAGGTTCTTATAGAAATAAAAGGTTGTACATCCTGTTAAAGAGGCATTGATAAAAATATAAAAGGGAAAGGAGATGTATAAACTTGAGGCCTTAAAGATCCTTGAAGAATATCAAAGGAGGTCTGATGAGCTCATATCTAGAGTCTCTTTTGATGATTACTTAGAGATAGTCAGAGATTTGTATCCAAACTAAGGAGGCTTGTATGACTACATAAGGTAGATGAGAAAGATAGAAGAGGAAGCAAAACCAAAGCCAAAAGAAGTAACCAAGGACTTGGAGATGAAAATGTACCTAAAGGATGCTGATTACTGAGACATACACAATGATTTGTATCCAAAAAAAGAGGCATATATGACCACATAAGGAAGATGAGAAAGATAGAAGAGGAAGCAGAACCAAAGCCACAAGAAGTAACGAAGGAGTTGGAGATGAAGAAAATGCACCTAAAGGAAGAAGTCCTTTTCTACTGAATGGTATAATATAGTGAATAAATATCTACTGCCAACACATTTAAAAATCACATCAATTTGCTGAAGCCTAAATCATGCAAGCTAGCTAGAGATTGTACCTGGTTTGTATCATCAAGTGTCACACGGAGATTGACTAAAAAATAGTTTATCTTCCGTAAGATCTTTCCAATATTAAAGAACACTTTCCTAATCAAATCATACACCTGTTTAACATGGATATTGCCGTTAAATCAGTTAATTAGCATAAATAGGTTTTCAAGAATAAAAAGAGGGCTGTGATAAATCTTGCTTAGTTTTTTGAATATTCACACAGCCAAATCTCTTTAATTTTACCATATAGAATGTGAAAATGAAACACCCCCCCTTCACATATAATAGCATCCTCTTTGTTGCTGTCTAATTTCTACTTTTGGAGCTATCATAAATCAAGAGATATAGTTGATTGCATAGGTCAAGTTAGCTCTAGTGGTTGTAAGATAGATCAAGTTGCCAACTGGGACAAACTAACAACTTTCTATAAATGATCTATAAATAAAAATGCTGAAAATGTGATGTATAGCTAACAATCTTTTCTTTTCTCCCCACAAATTGCAAATATTGTAAGAAAAATAGAGAAATACCTGGTCAAGATTGCTTGATTTGTTGAAGAATGCTTATATCTTTGAAAATGTTGAATCCATTGAAAAATTGCTGAAAAATACACAAATGTTGAATTTGGAATTTTCGGAAAACTTAAAATCTCTATTTCATATGATTGTACTTTTCAGTACTTTTCCATATGATTTTACTTTGTTGTTCAAAATGGTTATACTTTGCAGTTCTATGTGGCCTTGTAGGGCTCAGTTTTTCTTAATTTGGTTTTGAATTGAAAGAACCTAGCTTTATTTTCTTGACATCCCTTTTGGTTTCTTGGTGCATATCATAAGTAGTTTCTCATTTTGTCATTGATTTGTGCAATCCCTAGGCCTTCACCCACTTTGGCTTCCTCTCACCATGGCTTTATTACCTTATTACGAAAATCAATACATCAAAGAAATGAAGCAAGAACATAAGAGATAATTTTGAGGAAAGAAATGCTTCTTGTATCTATTAATGAAAGAGAAATGAACTCTTCATAGAAAAACAACAATATAAACCCTAATAATAGGGTGACACTAACCCTAACCCTAAAATAACTTAAATGAACATTAAGTCATGTTTACGTTATTTTATAAAGTAATATAAATTCATGGAGTGACTTTATTAGTAAACCTATCACTAAGACTAGCATGACCATTTTAACTTTATCTCATAGACACTGACAACAATTTGTTGTTGATGGCATACAAGGCTGTAAAATCTGAACGACTTTGTTAGAAATGCCAAGTTTGAAATCCTCAATGTCGAGGGCATTCTTGAGAGGGACTTGAAAGATTCATCCGTAGTACGATCAATTTCATTCAATTCATATTGCAGCTGCATGATAAGGTTTATGAGAGTATCCAACTCTTCTCTAAAGTCTTGTAGTTTTTGAGGAGCCTTGTATGTTTGGAGACCTTTCCATGAGTATACATTAGAAGGTCCTATAGAAACATTCTTCATCAATATGCAATGCTCCTTAATTATTGAAAAATAAGTTTGTTTTAACCCCAAACTGGTTCTTGATCATTGATCGAGTTGGCTTTTATTAAACCTATAACCCATGCCATTGGGTAATAAAAATCACCTCAGCTTTACTTGAGTATAGGTTTCGTAACATCATGAAAATATATGTTTTAGCTTATATATTTAAATGCCTAGTTCATGCACATAGTTTCAAAAAAATTAGAGCCTTTTAAATATTGTTTTGGTATTTCATTTTTTATTATTTAAAAATATCTTTTTTGGCCCCAAAGTGGGACACAATTTAATGCTTTGACTTGTATATTTTTCCATCACTATTGATTTCTAAATTATTTTTCTTAAATTCTAGTGATATCATACATTGTTAATGATGTGGCCATCCTAAACAATTATAGGCGTCAGAGAAACTCAACCTAGAGGTATGAAGACTGAACATGATTTTATTCCTATTTAGCATCTACATTTCCTTATTTGTAGCATTAGAGAAAACATATTATGCAAACTTATAATGATGCTATTGTTCCAAGTACAGGGTAATTTTGGATCACTCTAGGTCCTTGATTGTTGAGATTAGTGAGGGAAAAGCGCACAACTCAAGATCTAATTTGAAGGATACGGGAATAAAGTATGATAAAGTAGGTTGCAGTTATGCCCAAAAAATCCACTTGTTACAATTTAATTTCCATTTTATTTTATTATTTAAATACTTTAGGTATATTTACTTACCTGATTTGTAGTTTGATTGCTGTTTTGTTTTTCTTTTTATAAACTGAAACATCATGATAATTTTATAATAAAGAAATGTAAGGGAATGAAGCACATAAATATGTTCTGATTGTCAAATATTGGTGCAATGTCTTCTGAATAGAAAATTGGTCTACTTAGTGTGGCACTTATAGTGGCAAGTTGTAACATGTAACATTGTAAAAACACTTATAAATTAAAAAAGTCATAGGCGATTTTAGGCTCATTAAAAGATTGATTCTAGATTCTTTTTCTAGAGAATCCCTCGTGGAAAATGAGAGGCTTTGAGTATTAGATTTTCTTTTCTTCTTTTAGGCTGCTTTAACTATCGGTTTCTGCATAATGTTTTTAGTTCTCTAATGCTTTTAACCATAAATTAGTCATCCCATTTTCTCAAAGATACTCAATTGGCATCTTTTGAGGTTGTCATAAGATGGAAATTTTTAAACTTATTACTGCTTCGTAGCATGAATATAGATTTAGGCAGCAGCCCATGTGTTCTATTTATAATATTGGATAAATTCTTCATGTGTCTAATGCAAGAAGAAATACCCTTTGCGTTGGTTATTCTTGAAGTATTCTTCTCTTCCTGCAACCTCCTGGATTACCATAATAACTTTCTCATGCTTCTCTAATTTGGCAATTTGATTTGTCTAGGCATCTTAGTTTGAAACCATAACATATGGATATGGATCTGTAATTTTCTTACTCCAAACATGACTGTCATTAAAAATGAATTTTTTTTCTAGAAATCTACTTAAAATGGTACAATGGTTAACAGAAAATGTCAAGTACCTTCTAGAATTGAGTTTCTTATAGTACACAAACATCTTACAAGTTTTTCAAGTTCATGGGTTTACTCTTAAAATTATAATTTTGATATCAACATTGTTTATAGTTTGTTTCAAGGTAAAAGATAGTTGTAAAATTACAGAGATTTGATAGACATTCTAAAGGTTTCCTTTTTTCTGTCCTCAAGATTTATTAATGATACTTATACTCCCTAATTTTGTTTCTAGAATATGATCTATACATCCTTTTGTAATGAAAATTTAGAGGAATAGATAGGGCTTAGAAGGTAGGGAAAAGGTCAGGCAAACATTTCGACTAGATTTTCCCTACTTTTGTGATAGGATCCTAATAGACCAAACGAGACATTACATGAAAACCAATCCTTGAGGTTGATATGGAAAACCTTAGATTTATACTACCACATGCCAAGTGCAATAATAATTGAAAATAATAGTGTAATATGTCATGTCCCTGAAATAGAACATTAAAAAAACTAAACATTAAAATGCAAATGCATAAATACAATACATATTAAAATATACAAAAAGAAATACTAGCAACTTAATATCATTATAATTACAAATTATAATTACCCTAAGATAATATTATAATTATAAATATCAAATATAATAATATTAACAATTTTATATTATTATGATTATTATAATATAATAATAAAATATAACATATGAAACTAATATAAATAAATACATTAACAATAAATAACAATCATATAATATATTAATAGAAAATATATATAAACATAAGAAAATACCTATATAAAATTGCAGCAACCAAAACAGCGATCCCATAATAAAAGGAAGAGTCTAGGAAATGCTGCGATTATATATTCCTTAATAAAGCAGCAAACAGAATATAAAGACAATAGTAGAATCTTTAAGGCAGCGATTATAAAAGGCATAGGAATTATAAAGAAGACAACAATTAATAAGAGGTTAATAAAAAGGCATAATTTTTCATGAGTAATCGCAACCCTTCTCCAAAATAGGGGATATAAAATAAGATTCCATAGAAGGAGGGAGGGCATCGATTAGGAATGAGATAAGAAATACATATGGGATATCAAAGCAAATTAATATTTCATAACATGAATAAGGTATACATATTATGAGTTTGAAAACAGCAGCCTAACAGAAGGATTCATATCTGATTAAAAGGCAGATATCAAGAAGAGAAACAAATGAATAAGAAGATAGTGTAATGAGAGATCTAGGAAGACATAGGAGGAATCCATAATAAGGGAAGTAAGTTAATATGGTTATGAATGTCTATATAGATATATGATTTCATAGGATGCAATTAATAAAATTATAAATAATATATATATATATATATATATATATATCATTAAGCAATAATGATGCTTGCAGCAATTATTGAGCCTATAAATAATTATGATCTTAATATAAAAATGAATAGATTAATGTTTATTTATGATCAATCAAAAGTAAGGTTGAAGGAAGATGATTAAGGGATAAGGAGATATGGGAAGACACAATAGATCAGGTGATGTATTCACTTAGCAATAATATTTAACATATTTTGAATATACGAAATAGATATGGCTAATCTAATTATTGATAGAATTCTTTCTTTGATCTTATCATAATGAAAATTATTCTAGGAAATGATGAACTTAAAGAATCCTTGATAAATGAAAATATATTTGATGAGAGGCATGGAAGAATAAAGGTAAATGTATTCGATTGCTCAAAGATTGTCTTCTCCGTGCTTGTACTCTATTAGGGAAGGTGGACCATGGGTGAGTGGTGCCTAAAAACCCCACTTAAGGATTCCGTTGCGGCCATGGAGGGGTGGGGGTCCCACTTAAGGATTCTGCTATGGCCATGGAGGGGTGGTAGGCCTTGAGACCACTATGGACTTTATGGCTCCTTTCTCCTAATAGAGCGAGTGTCTGCCGAGGTGTTGCCATGAGTGGAGAATGCAGGTACTAAGCCGTTAGGAAAGGAGGATTGTGGTAGACAACCTCCCGTGCCTAACATGAAGGCTTCAGGGCAGATCCACCCATGACACTCCTCTTGCTTGTTAAATTGCATTTATGATTATGCTTATATTTTGGATATCTAGATATTAATGCTAACAGATAAATGTGTATGTGAAAACGTTGTTAATATGGTGAATGCAGATTTCAAACCAAGATTACTTCATTAAAAAGAACATTCACTTGAAAGAAGAAACCCTAAACCTAATCTACAAGCATATTTTAGGGCAAACCGGGTAAGGGACATTACATGAAAACCAATCCTTGAGGTTGGTATGGAAAACCTTAGATTTATACTATCACATGCCAAGTGCAATAATAATTGAAAATAATAGTGTAATATCCCTAATCCAATAAATTATTTATTTTTTATTTTTCACTTCTCAAAGTTTTAAAAATAGAAATCTAGTTTGAGAATGTAGTTTTCATTTTATTTCCTAATAAGTATTTTGTTTTTTATTTGATTTTTCAAATGAATAGGGTCAGACAATCTCACTTTCTTTTTCCAATGTCTAAATGGATATTAAAAGGGATGCAATACAAAAATGGAAACCCTAATGCAAATCTAACATATGACAAAAGTGATTATTGAAACCCCCCAAAAAAGGATAGCCATAAAGCAATAAAGTAATTGTATCAAAGCCATCCTATAAGGACATGTAGTATTTAGACTAACCAAATTTCTTAGAATTTTGAAGCTTAGACGATAGTATGAGTTTAGGAGGTGTAGATTGTACAAATAACTTCTCCTCAATGAAAGCAATCCTTTAAGGATATGTAGTATTTAGACTAACCAAATTTCCTAGAATTTAAAGCTTAGATGATAGTATGAGGTGAGGAGGTGTAGTTTGTACGAATGACTAGTGTCTCCTCAATTAAACACCAACTAGGTAATGAGAAAGGGTAGCCTAGAGGATGCCAAGTAGTAGCTGAAAGAGCTATGCAATAGCAAGGTATAACTCCTAGATATGATTACTATGACTCATCCAAATTGTCTACTGATGTAGTTGTGTCATTGTTATAGTGAAAAATGCTAGCTGGTAGATTGAGTGATAATGAGAATTGATAATTATGTCATGGGATAGAAAGTGATATTGATAGTCTTTGTTTTTCACTCTAAAAATAGGGAGGAGCAAGTCAACACAACATGAAGCCTTCAAAATAAGGGCCAATAATTTAAAATCATATAAACTAGCCATTGAACCCATGTAGAGGACCACAAGAAGAGAATTCATAAGAGCATCACAAATTTCTTGTCACGGTTTGGGTATGGTAGTAAGTCATGCAATGGATCCTCTCAGATGTTATAGTCACACCATGGAAAGTCTCTTTTAGGGACCAAGAATGAATGAATGGAGAGAACATTAGTATAGAATACACCATACACTAGAAGTATTGTTAGTGGGATACATTAGTGTATTGTTAGTGGGATACATGTTGGAATTGAAAACTCATCTTCTTTAATTCTTTTGATTTGCCAACATTTGCGGTATACCATAAATGTGTACCTTGTAGGGGTAACTTGCACTTATATTTTGTTGTAGGTTAGAGTCTTAATCAATTGGCATTACTTTGAATAAGTCGTTGAAAGCTCTATAAATAGAGGCAGTGCCTTCCAGTTTATCACTCACTTTTGTAACAACTCATTTAAATGCTATAGAGTAAGATTCCTTTCTTTGGCTTCTTTCGACACCATTGTATATTGGTGTTTTCTCCTCAATGCTTGGAGTTTATTATTTTGATCACAAATATGTGAGCATAAATTTTCATGGCAATCAGAGCTTAGGGATTAAAGTTCCTTAGGTTTTGGTGTATTGTTGCTGTGAAAGTGCATTGAGGAGTGGTTGTATCTCATTGCATGTTGTGTTGCAATTTTCTTTCCTTTGTGAATTGTTAATTTTTTGGAAAGAGTGAGATGTAATGTCCCTTTTTATTTAGGAATTTTGTATATTTTCTGATTTTTATGTATTATTCTAATTTTCTGAAACAAATACAAACTGGAACAGTAACATAAAAAATGAAACTAATCGCTGGAAACTTCTTGTCAAACCCTCTATGGCTGGAAAATAACTTCAACTTCACCCCAAACTAGCAAAGTTGACTTATAGATGACAAATAATCCAAATGAAAATGCTGGTTAAGGTCTGATATGAAATGTGCAGGCAACTTAACACCCTTTTATATGAAATTACAATCAGACCTGAGTAGTCAGTGCTCACAAGAATCAAATAAAAATGCTGATAGGATTGGAAATAAGTGAATAAATCCTTAAATGCCAACAAATATTCAAAAATGAAGCCCTAGGGTATTAAAATTGCATGTATCTGAATTAGAGAGCAATTTATCACCTTCAAAATGTCTTTATTTGATTTGCTACTTGCTGGAGCAGCTTAAATTGACTGATATGCACAATTTCAGACCTACAATATTCAAGTATTGTTTGGAAACAACAAATGTATAGCTGCTATATGTTGTAGGAATCTCATTTGGTGAATATCTAGCAAGTTTGGTGGCTAGAGATGAAAGGAAACATGCCACGAAGGCTGCACAATGCCCCACAATTGCTCAGATTTGATTTGGTACTGCCTTATGATGATAGGAGCCAACAATTAGAGATGAAAGATGGCAGCAATGAATTCCTGAAAGGCTAGAGCTGAAGGATGAACCATTGAAAATGCTGGTAAATGTCCAAAAATGCCTCCAAACAGAAATAAATTTGGATTAAACTTGCCCAAACTGAAGTTAAACTCTCCTCCAAGGCTGGTGCACCCAATTGACTTTGAAGGTTCCTTAGTCTTTTTAGGGCCAATGTTATTATTCTGAATATTTGTATTAGTAGGATCAGGATGTGGTACAGCAATATCATGAGCAACTTACACGTCATAAGAAATAGATTTGATAAATAGAGCCACAATGTGACATGACATTGGGAACCATAAAAAAGCTGCCAATGGCTTTTATAGTATTAGCAAAAGTGTTCCATACTTGGGGTTAGCCTACATCAAAATGAAAAGATAAATGAGTGTGACAACCAAGCCCCTAGACAGTTTGGCCCAAGATGGCAAAGCCATATAAGGACATGGCATGACTAGTGAACCTAGATGGACTTTGTGGACTTGTCTTCTTTCTTTCTTAATTCTGTCTTTATGTTTGGAAGTGTTTTTGCTAATGTGCCTTGAGTACCCCATAGTGAGATATACATGGCACAAGAAATGAAATTATTTGGATTCCATGTAGAGTTTGCTTTGATTATTTGCCAAAAGTAGCCTTGAAAGAAAATTTCCAGCATAAGCTACTTTCTCAAATAATAACTCAGATGTCAACAACCTATATTTTGACATAAAAACCAAAAGTTTGCAAGCTTCTCACACCAACCTACTAGATTCAGTATTCCAGGTCAAATCTGATTCAGTTTATGTTATCAAGAGCATTCATCAAATTTATCTTCCATTCATGACTCAACGAATGTCTTGAAGCTTGTAGTAAACATTTCATAATTTCAATTGTGTCTTGCACAAATGGGAGTTTACTGTTATCTTAAATATTCCTTCAATCAACAGTATACCTTGAAATCTCATGCATTTGGTGGCTAAAAAAATTCAAATTTAAACATTCATACTGGGCATCCTTATCAATGCCTAATATAAACATGAAATAACTCATCATACAGTTCTCTCACCTCAACTCCACCATTTTCTTCTGGGAGTATGTACTTTTGCGTACTGCAAACAAAGGGTTGGTCGACAGAAAAACAATCAACCAAGTAAACTAGAACAAAATAATCCATTAAACATTTATGTGTGCAATTAATTCAGCTCTGCAAAGTTAACAATGCTTAAAGAAAAGCTGTATTTGAGTCATTTGGAAACCATTGAAAAATCAGAATTGAAAATGCAACTAAATTTTTCATGCATGAATAGATATTTTTGCAAATGATATGCAAGAACTATAGATTTTTTCAAAACTAACAGGAAAGAAATCACTATTTTGAACAATGCCTTTTTTAATTCCTAATGCAATCAATCCCTATAACAGACATCTCAAGCATGCGTTTATGCATGCGCAACAAGCAAACCTACATTCTTCATTTCTCTCCAAAAGAATGCAATGCAGTAGTTGCAATGCTTCCTATAGATATTTTGAATAATATAAAGCCAAATTCATTGCAATTCAAAAAATGTGTTCACACTTTTAAATAGAAAACCAATTGTTTTAATAAACTTATTCTCTTAATCTGTCCATAACTCTCCAAAACTATGCAATGTACTAGTTGCAATGCATCGTATAGATACTTGACTAATACAAAGCCAAATTCATGGCAATGGAAATAATGTTCACATTTTCAAATAGAAAATCCATGGTCTTGATGTCTTTAGCATGATATTTGGGAAAGGAAGCAAAAAAATAATAAAGGCTCATGTAAAACACCACTGAGATGCAAACCTGAGCAGAAACATATGAGTAGTAGTTCCTATAAGTAGTAATTTTTTCATCAATCCCAACTTTTAACTTCATGGAAAAATGAAAGCGTTGCATATTTGATTCCATTAATTCTACTTTCTTTTGTATCTTTCTCTTTAAACTATACTTAAGAGACGACAAACAACTCTTTCTACACACCTCTTTCACCTCAGCAAACAACATCTTGTTGATAAAGATCCTTTGAACATCCATGGGATTTTTTAATAAAGAAATTGATCATGCATAATGGAGACAATAAACAACCAAATCCTTTTAATTTTCCTTTAATGTCCCTCTAAGAAACTCCATATTTTGAACATGACACCATTGTATCAGCCTTGCAGCACCAAGAGAAACAACATATTTGTCATTTAATGCCACAAAAGTTGCTAATGTGGAAATGCCCAAAGAGATGTCATGTCTAAGCTAACAACAAGCACTTCACGTAATCAAAAGTTACATAACCCAAATAGATGCTTACAATTTTTTAAACAAATAATTGATATTTCTTTTTCTTTCTGAGATGATGACTTGTAAAGGAGAATGCCTAAGCTTTGGCAAAGAAGTCTTCCTACAAACCCTATCAGCCCAAAATGAACACTCAAAAATCTCTTTGCATAGGGACTTGTTGGTGGACGTTTTATCATCCACCGAACATAGAATAAAATGTCCAAAGACACTCTATCCTCTCTTGAACAAAATCACCGCGTATGCTAAGATTGTGAGAAGATCATATGGCAACTCCAAGGTTTCTTTTGCTAGGTCTTGGCGTGTAGATAAGCTTAGTGGGCGTTGTGATATGTTGGTAATACACAAAGTGACTTACGTTAGGAATCATTCATAAATTTAGGACCTAAACGGTTTTAACGTTAAATGCTCTTTCCTTTGGGGCTTTTCAATTTTGGGACTTAAAAAAAAAAGTGTAAAAAGATAAGGGTTTACGAGCTCTAATCTATTCCTATGAATTCAAGAGACGCTAAAGATTAGGTGAAACTGGTAACCACGCTTTACTTTGCTTCCTTAGGACAACTACACAAAGTGGGTGCAATCTTCAAGAGTTGTGATTATAATCTTCATGTTTTGAACAATACTCATTTAGATTGAAGTTAAGCATCCTCAATCATAAGCTCAGGCTAACTTTACGCATTGAATAAAAATCATCCATTCAAAGAAATTATGAGCTAAGTCTCACCAATCAATACTATCAGATCTTTCATTCATTTAACAAACATTCAAATCAAATTCTATTTTAATTCAAATCTAGTGTTGAAGGAGATATGCAACATTGCAAACCACTTGACAATAAAAGGGATTCAAAGCAAATCATGCATAAGAGCTTTTATTATCGGAAGTAGCAATGCACAACAATTTCATACTACTCTCTTCACAAAATGAAAATAAGAGATCAAGAGTTTATATAGAGTTCCTGAGAATAAATGAAAGGCCAAGATTGAAACAAATCAATGACCAAGATCAATACATATCAACCATAATTAGGGTTTCCAAAAATACCACTAACACTAATTGCATGCAAGACAAGGGGCGCCAAGAGCTATTTTGAAGGGAGTGCATCCCTATCCTCTCGAGCAGTAGTGTGTTTGATGAATTTAGACACGATCGGGATGACTTCTTCCATCGTGACCTGTGGCAACATGTTTATTCTGAATTCCAGCGCATCCAAGTCTTCGGCACATCCGGCAAAGGCATTCTCACATTTTGGTTCATTTTTCATGTAGGCATTTTGGATAGCTGAGAGGTTCTCCACCCTAGCTAAGTTCTGTCTCAAAATCGGTCCTGTGATGGAGAAGAAGATTTCCTGGGCTTTGTGCCTTAGATTTTCCAACTGCATGTCATTCTCTCAGATGTTTTCTTTCTCAAACATATTTACAACTATGAGGAAAATCTTGTTCTGAATTTCTCTGATCTGTTCTTCAACTTTGAGTCCATCGACTTTCGCTCTTTCCAAGACCTCACCTCGTGTTGTTAATCGCCAATACTAGGTGTGGAAGTCATAAGCAGTGCCTGTTGCAATTATCTTCCCATTGATCAACTCTTGTTTTGGAACTCCTTTCAACACTTTGAGGCATGGAATGATCCTATCTTGAATGTTCGGGAGGTTGTCCCAAACTTCTATCATGACAACAAGTTGGCAAAGCAATGAGGAAGTTTGTCCATAGGCCAATGCCAATCTCTCCACAAATGCATCCGCTGTTGTGCTTTTACTCGCCATCCATTCTTTGGCTTCTTTAGCCATGACCATATCTTCTTCAACGTCCTTGGCCATTTCCTATGAGGAGTTGTTGTATCACCCTGATTGAGCGGTTTGGTCAGGTGCTGAATGTACTCTTCAAGTGCTCGATCTCCTTCTTATATTCCTTCTTCTTCGCCACTTCCTTCTCCAGTCTTGCTTTGATTGTAGAGACTGAGTTGTCCAACTCTTTAACCTCTTGGCCTTTTGTTGTTGGGCCCAAGTCAACAGTTGTGATGACATATTCATGGGGAGAAATATCTTCCTGTGGCTTGTCTACTATTGGTATTGCAATCTGCACAGAACGACTACCGATTTTGTCCCTCTGGATCGTGGAGAATTTCTTGGCAGGCTTCTTTACATCAACTTGCTTTAACCTAGTCAAGAAATCTGTAGTATCATCTTCTTCCTCAGTCTCAACTAGCACATGTATCTTCAGTCTTTCCTGCAACCAGTGAGGAATTGTGGGTTGTTCAATGCCATCCTCTTCTTGGACATTTTCTCCACTTGGGATATCCAAAATTCCTTTAAGAGCGGAAATGATTCCCTCTTGAAATTCATCATTCTTTATATCCATTTCATTCTCCGAATCAAGTATTTTTGTGCCCGTAGGAGATGGTGGCTCGTCGTCTACCTGGATTGGCTCAATATTACCCTCATGAATTAGATAAGGAATTCTCATGTTAGCCAATGAATCATCCACAGTGGCCACTATCTCATTAATATTTTTGAATGCAGCGGAATGATATGGCTCCACCCTCTGTCTCTTTTGAATAGGTTATGCATTTGTTGTTGCCTCTTTCCTCTTCTTGGAGTTGGTAATTTCAATCGACTTGACACTGTGGGATGCTCCTGCATTGGAGGAGTATGATTTTTCATCTCACCTAACAAGTCGTGAGCGTCATTCTTCTCCCTCTTAACCCTTGGACCTGCTGGTCGACCCACCATTGAGAATATTTGACCACTGGCCTCATCAATGTGGTTAAATCGACAAGCTCAGACTCTAACCACTTTACAATAGGAAGAGGCTAGCTCTCATCAAAGCACAGTTGTACATATTCTCCATCATCCTCAAGTTGATCAGGTACACGACAAAGCTCAGTCATTCTAATCAGGCTTGCTAGCAATCTACACCATAACCTTTTTCTGACCTCATACTCATCTGCAACATTCACCCAAAAGTCCTCCAGGTCCACTCTATGCTTATACTTCCTTCCGTTCACAGTCCTAATGTGGTGGTGAGGATCAAAATTCTCTTTGGACCGGTAAGTTGTGAACGGATACCACTGAATCTCCAGCCTAACACTCTCAACTGCTTGTGCCGAAGGACACGATTCTAGCATGTTTCTGATGAAGAACATGAAAGTGATAGCCGCCTTCTGCTTTGACCTTTGGAGGTTCAGGTATGTTTCTAACTACCTTAGGACTTTCAACAAGACCATTCTATTGGTGGGATAGATTGGAAGTCGGTAAGGACTTCCATTGAACCCCTAAACCCTTATGTACGTAAATATCGGAAACTGGATAAACCGGGATCCATACTTGCTGATTAGGCTCTTAGCTTCATGAGTTAGCCTCTAGTGAGTTCCTCCTTGGAGTATTCTGGTGATATATATGAGAAAAGCATCATTCGCTCATTTGAAGTGGGCCTTCTCATTGAGCTCCAACTGCGGATAACAGTAATAAGACTTCAATTCATTTTCTTGATTGTCGACTATACCTTTGCAGATCAATCCCGCTTATCTGTAAGTCCTGGCCAACAAATAGTTGATGTAGGAGCTCATGTGGAATGATTTTGTCCTTTCTTGATTAATTAGCTGCTCAAGGAGATTATCACTAATCATCTGGGACCAGTTGAACATCCTAACGCCTGAGGTGATTTCATCAATGAAATAGTACATCCATGTCTCAAATGGCGCGCCTAGAGGATTGCCAGCTATTCTGTTTAACGGTTCTAACTACACCAACTTGATGACGAAGTATTTTAAGCCAATCAAAATTATTTTGAACCGTTGGAGTTAGACTTTAATTTTTATAAATTTGTTGTTAGCATCCATTTGAAAAGAAACCGAGAAAAACGTAGAAAAAAGTCTATTTTTTGAAAATTTCCTAAAATATAGGGCCAAAATTTTGAAATTTGGGTTTTGTAGACAAGGTCCCTTTGAGCAAACCCAAATCCTCAGATTTTTAAAATTTTGAGATTTTGACCTACATGTGTGACATGTAAATTTCAATTTTGCGACTTTTTGATAGTTTTTACACAAGATTTGACCATTTCTTCAAAATGCCTAAGTGTAGCAATTTTTTTTAATTTGGGGTACAACAATATATTAAAAATATAAAAGCAAATATGTGATGTCCCCATCCTAGTCAGCGCAACTGGTTATGTGGTTAGCCTATTATTTCGATCCTCGTAGGCTGATAGATGTGTGTAGAGGATCTTCTGAGGTAGTTACTCAGTGTTTTGTAGCTTCAGTATTGCAGTTGTTTCAGGTTGGGCCTTTGCAGAATCATTCGGAGTGGTTTTTTAGAGACTTTCTATTTTTAGAAAGTAGGGCAGGCGGAAGCTGCTATTTTTGGCAGGGCACCTGGTTCAGCTGGTCAGCTCAGAGTCGACCTAGTTCTTCAGTTTGATGGTCAGATGGAGAAATAAGGAGTATTTAATGATTATTGAATATTTAATATTTTGACTTTATATTAAAGTCACTTTATTAATATATTTAAATATTAATAATTAAATGGTATATTATAAAGTATTTTTAATACTTTATAATAAAGTGATATATTTGACATAATGAATAATTATTATTCATTTATGAGACGTCATTTAATTATTTATAATTTCTCCTAAGTCTTAAAGGCAAATTTAATTATTTCATTAAATGATTATTAAAAAAGAGCTATTGGGTCGAATTTTTCAAGAGAGATATATATTCACAGGAAAGACAAATCGAACCATTATGATATGTTATTCAAATTTGTCTTGTATTTGCTCTGAGCATTGGAGTTTGCAAAACCTAGGGTTTCAGCAGACAAATAGATTCTGGAGAATGATACCTCTTCAGAATTTGACATACTGAAACTGTGCAATACCAGTTGAAGATTGTCTCTTGGTGACTTCACACAGAGGTTACAGATCGAGCTTATTGATTGATTCATTCAGGGTTTAACAGAGAATAATCATCTTGCAGTTGAGGCGACTTCACAGAGTTCTCACCACAGAGATCTGGCACTTATTTATTGAATCCGTACTTTATTTAATGCTGCTGCTGGGGCCGTACATATATGTACCAGCAAGTCGTACTTTCTTAGTTGCCAGTGGACATCTTCAGATCTCAGCTTCTATCAGTCAGTTTGGGTGCGCCTAGGGTTTTCAGAGATTCAGCATTGATTTTCAGAGACCAGAGATTCATTACTCCATTCAGCCGTACCATTCTCTCTGTATTCTGGCGCCAGCAAGAAGAAAAAATCAGGTTTTTGAAATAAATTCATATTTAATTCATATGTCATATTTTTATATTGTAAATGCTCTGGAAGTGAAATAAAATGATGCGCCTACCTTCTCTGAACATTTTCAAAGCTTATTTAGAGGATTTTAATTTATTTTGAATTTATTAGCAATTTTGAGGAAAATCACAGCCTTCTGTTTATTTGCAAAAATCTATCAAAACACAAAACTTGCAAAAAAAAAACAAAATTCACAGTTAGGGTTTCGGGGTTGAGAACCACCAGGGTTCTTACAGTGGTATCAGAGCACAGAAGTCCTGCCAGCCTGTGCTTTTTCATTCAGAAGTTTGCTTTCTAGATGCCTTTTCATGAGTAGAGACATTATATTTTACAGTAAGGGTAGAGGAACAAGCAGAGTTGAGGATTGGACAGGTCCACCTATTCCAGAAGGTGAGACAGTATCAGAGATTCTTGGTATACACAGGTCTAGCCCTTGCAGCAGTGAAAACAGTGTGACTACACTCATGGCAGATCAAGAAATTCCTAGAGATTCAGGGAAAGAGAAAGAAAATGCTGAGATGACTGAGGCAGAATACAGGAGTAGACATGACAACATGATGGACATGATGTCACAGCTGATAGGCACCATAAGATAGTATACTCCGCCTCACCAGCATTACATTCAGATAAAGCAGTCAAGTGGTTCGGGAGGCATAGACCAGCCACAGATGTCTACACGACCGCAGCTGTCACCGGTTGTTCACGAGCGTAGGCCTGGACAACCTACCTTTATCAATAGAGAGGCACCACTGACTGCGGAGACGGAGCAATAGGGTCACCATACAGAGTTTCAGCCACAACATGGCACTTCAGTGGCAGACGTGACCAGACTGTTTGGAGAGTATTCTACACTGACTCCTGAGATTAGACAGTCGTTGACATTTCATGAGTTTATGGATGTGCATAAGCCCTGAGGTGGAGGTAGATTTGAGCGCAGAGCTCATCAGTACCAGTAGCCACCACAGGTGAACAGAGATCTTCAGCATGCAGTGAGCAAGATTGTCTTGCCTTATTTTGATGGCTCGGATAAGAATTCAGCGAGGTCGTGGGTTCAGAAGTTAGATAATTACCTATCTTTGAGACCTATGCAGGAGGACGAGGCCATTAAATTTGCCACACTACACCTTGATGGATTGGCGCATGATTGGTGGCATCACGACATGTACACACTGGGTCATGATCGGGTTACTACTTACCAGGATTTCACTGGCAAGCTTATTGAGCGTTTTGATAAAAAAGATCCAGAACTTTACTTTAGAGAGCTAGCACAGCTCAGACAGACAGGCAGTTTGTATGCTTACATTGGGGAGTTTCAGAAAACGACAGTCATGGTAACAGGTATTTCGGAGAGGAGACTTGTCATTCTCTTCACCGAGGGGTTATACGAGCCGATGAGAGGATGGGTCAAGGCATTTGATCCTCCCACCCTTCAGGAGGCGATGAGGAAGGCACGCGGTATGGATCATGCAGCACCTCACAGCAGGTTCTCTTCGGGTTCTACGCCAAACTCAAGGCCAAATAGATCGTTTGATAGAGATAGACCATTTGACAGGAAGAGAGATCCACCTGATCCTAAAAGAAATAATGCACCACCGTTTGACAGAGAGACATTGAACGAACTACGCAAGAAGAAGTTATGTTTTTGGTGCAAGACACCCTATGATGAAAAACATATATGCCCTCTTCGTCCTAAAGCCAAAAGTAATCAAATGGAGTGGTTTTATGAGGGTGAAGAGCAATCTGATCTGTCAGACCAGCAAGCTGATTCAGAACATTCAGATGATGAAAAGTCTGAAAATGATAGTGAACATGATGGTGGAAGGAAATTACAGGAGGCACACTTGACTAGTCTTCAGAGAGATGGCTCTTTTAGGCTACGTGGGCTCCTAGCTGGTCAGAAAGTTATAACATTGCTTGACACAGGTGCGACGCACAACTTCATAGATGCAGGTTTGGTTGAGAAGCGTGGCATACAAACAGAAGAGTTTGAGGGCATTCGGGTTAAGGTAGCTGATGGATACACCCTCAAGTGTGATAGGAAAATAACTGATCTTCCGATGCGATTGAACAACTATGAGTTCAAGACTGAATTCTATGTTGTTAATATGGGGGATACCGATGTGGTGTTAGGGATGGCATGGCTTCATGATCTGGGTGAGTTCACACTCAATCTACGAGACATGGAGATGAAGTT
The DNA here is from genome assembly GCA_007115665.2 of Sequoiadendron giganteum. NCBI lineage: Eukaryota > Viridiplantae > Streptophyta > Pinopsida > Cupressales > Cupressaceae > Sequoiadendron > Sequoiadendron giganteum. The sequence continues at coordinate 634,333,754 of CM021108.1, forward strand.
CAAGGCTAATGGGAGACCTCATGTCATCAAAGCCATTAGAGACAGTAATCTGAGGATGGTATCGTACAGACGGATGGAGAGACTCATTCGTCATGACATGGTTGAGTGGGCTGCAGAGTGTATGTTAATGCCAACACAGCAGGAGCAGCAGAAGACTGAGTACCATCCAGACATCCAGATACTGAGGACTAAACACTCCAAAGTGTTTAGCGACATTCCACCTGGTAGACCTCCAGACAGAGGCACTGAGCATATCATTGAGTTGGAGGAGGGCGCAAAGCCCATTATGATTACACCCTACAGGCATCCGAAACGACTCAAGGATGAGATTGAGAAGACCACAATGAGTTATTGGCTATGGGACACATTAGACCTATCAAGTCACCTTTTGCTTCATCAGTTGTATTGGTGAAGAAGAAGGATGGGTCACTTCGGATGTGCATAGACTACCGCCAGCTAAACAAGAGGACGATTAAGAACAGGTACCCGATACCACGCATTGATGAGTTGATTGATGAGTTGCACGGTGCTATCTTCTTTACGAAGATTGATTTGAGATCAGGGTACCACCAGATTCAGATGAGGGAGCAGGATATTGAGAAAACCGCTTTTAGGTGCCATTGCAATCACTTTGAGTTCTTGGTTATGCCTTTCGGCTTAACCAATGCACATGCCACCTTTCAGGCTACCATGAACAGGGTCTTCAGTTCTCAGCTTCGGAGATTTGTATTGGTCTTCTTCAACGACATTCTGGTTTACAGTTGGTCTTCATCCATACCAAGTTTCTTCCTAAAGTGTTCAACCTTGACTCTGGAGAGAGGTTTTGTGAGAATGTTTGTTGTTTGATCATTTGTACTAATATACTCCAACTGGATTACATTCCTTTCTACCATGTCTCTTACATAATGGTAGGGGATCTCAATATGCTTAGATCTATCATGGAATACTGGATTTACAGAGAGTTTAATGCAACTTTGATTATCACAATGAATGATAGTAGGATTTAAGGGTTCACCAAAAAGTCCCACAAGTAGTTTTCGGAGCTGTACTGCTTCTCTTGCCCCCATAGAGGCTGCAATGTATTCAACTTCTGTCGAGCTTTGTGCTACTGGACTGTTTTCTGCAGATCCAGGAGATCATAGCCGATCCTAAACTGAAGCAACATCCTGATGTGCTTTTTCGATCGGTTACACTTCCAGCCCAATTTGAATCAGAGTATCCATGTAGATCTAGTTGGTCATTTCTGTAAAGAAGACCATATCCAACAATGCCTTGAAGATATCTCAATATATGTTTCACAACGATAAGGTGAATTTCCTTTGGCTCACACATGAGTTGGCTTAGAGCATTCACTGCATAGCAAATATTAGGTCTGGTGTTAACCAGGTACATCAATGATCCAATCATTTGTCTATATAGTGTGGAATCTGCATAGTTAGATTCTGCTGCTGCTTCTTTTAGTTTGTGAAGGTTGGTTTCCATAGGTGTAGACATGGGTCTTCAATCCAACATTCCAAATCTCTTCAGAATATCAATAGTATACTTTCCTTGATTTATTATGATGCCATCAGATTTCTGCCAGACTTCTAAACTCATGAAGTAATGTAAAATGCCCAAGTCTTTCATGTCAAATTTTGAAGTTAGATCCTTCTTTCCTTGAGCAATGAGGTGATCTTCTCCTGTTATCAACAAGTCATTAACATATAAAATAATTATTAACATATCAGCTTTAATTACCTTAAAGTAAAGATTTGGGTCTGCATCATTGTTGGAAAATCCTAGTCTGAAGAGGTAGTTGTCAATTCTTTCATACCAGGCCCTGGGAGCCTGTTTAAGTCCATACAAAGATTTCTATAGTCTACATACATGTGAGTCAGGTTTATGTATCACAAAACCTTCAGGCTATTCTAGATAGACTTCCTTTTCAATGGTCCCATTTAGGAAGGCAGTTTTCACATCCATTTGATGGATCTTGCAACTTTTTGCTGTTGCAATGGCTATCACTGCTCTCACAGATGTGTAACGACCAACAGGTGCAAATGTTTTTTCATAATCAATGCCTTCCTTTTGTGAAAAACCTCTGGCCATAAAACGTGCCTTATGTTTTTCTATGTTGCCGTCAACAACATGTTTGATTTTGAAGAGCCATTTAGAAGAGACAACAAATTTCTCTCTTGGTCATTGCGTCCTTCTATACTTGATGTCTGAAGGCTTCTATAACACTGGCGGGTTCTGAATTTATGATTTTATTCATTAGAGTAACATAGCTTGAGAATCGTTTGGGTCTTTTACTTTCCCTAAAGGTTCCTTTGGGTGCTACATGATTCTCAACTTCTTTGATCATCTTTCTAGCCCAAAGTGGCCTCTTCTTTCCGTTGTCATTTGTATTCTCATCTGAAGTAGATTGAAGTTCATTTGGGATTTCCTCAAGATACTCCCTCTGAATCTCGTGAGTAGGTTCCACTTCTAAGACTCTAGGGGAATGAGTTTCTATCTCACTTGAACTTCTTGCACTTTTGAATGCAATGTTTTGTTCAAAGATGACATCTTTGCTCAATTCAATTTGTTTTTGCTCGGGTATGAATATCTTGTAGGGCTTTGGAGGTTTCACTATTTCCCACAAATACCCCTTTCTTTCCAAAAGGTTCTAGTCTGAATCTCTTCTCTTTGGGCAACCAAAAATCCTAAAGTGACTAATATCAGGTTGTATGCCAGTAAATGCTTGTTCAAGAGTTTTGTTATCTAGATGAGAATGTGGACATCTATTTTGGATGTAGACAACAGTTCTAGAGGTTTCTGCCCAAAAGGAGGTTTCTATGTTCTGGTCAAGTAACATTGTTTTTGCAGCTTCTACAAAGGTTCTATTTTTCCTTTCAGCAACACAATTTTGTTGAGGGTTGTAAGCTACTATAAAATCCCTCTTAATCCCAACATTCATGCAAAATTCCTTAAAGATTTCAGAGGTGTATTCTTTTCTATTGTCTGTCCTTAGAATTTTGATTTTCTTCCCAGAGAAGTTTTTAGTAAGAGCTTTGAACTCTTTGAACTTTTTAAGGATTTCTATTGACTCTTTACACTTAAGAAAATAAATCCATGTCTTCCTAGAGAAGTCATCTATAAATATAACATAGTATAGGAAGCCTGCCATGAAGGGTACAGACATGGGTCCACATAAATAAGAGTGAACCAGTTCTAACACATTTTTGGTTTTACTCAAGCTATTGTGAAAGGACCCCTTTATATTCTTTCCTAGGGCACACCCTTTACAAGCTCCTTCATGAGTTGGTTTTAACTAAGGCAACCCTGTTACTAGTTTTTCCTTAGAGCGCAGGGCACGAAAATTAAGGTGTCCTAATCTTTTATGCCAAATTTCATTTGAATCAGAAGTATCAAGGGTAAGGGCTTTCTTGAATTTAGTGCATAGTTTATAAAGATAACCTTGTCTTATACCTATGGTTTGAGCTTTCTTTATAGTTGAGTTCTTAGGCCATGCCAAAACTTTCCCATCCATAAAGGTAACCCTATATCCATTGCCTTCAAGAGCAGAAATGGATATTAGATTTTTCTTTATTCCAAGTATGAATAAAACTACAGTGAGTTGAAGGGAGAGACCGGATTTCAATTTGGTGGAGCAAGTTCCAACCCCTTTTACAAGATGTGCATAATCATCCCCAATAGTTACTTCTTCATCAGTCTCTTCAGTCATAGTGTTTAAGTGTTCTCCGAACCTTGTGATGTGCCTCAAAGAACCACTATCAATTACCCAGTTGTTGATATTGTTAGATACTTGACTTGATAAGGCTGAATAGAATACAAATTTCTCAGACTCATGATCTGAATTTAACTTTCCTACTTTAGCAAAGGATGCTTGTTGTTTTGATCTGTCAAGGCACTTCATTGCATAGTGCCCATATTGATCATATCTAAAACATTGTACTTGAGAGATGTCTTTCTTCTTCTTGAATGATCCTTTTCCATAGGAATTTCTTTTTCTCTTAAATGATCCTTTCCCGTAAGAGTTTTTCTTACCCCTTTTATTAGATGTTGTGTTGAGCACATGAATGTCCTCATCTATGGATTTTTCTTTTTTTTTCTTTTGTTGAGAGTCTTGTTTCCTCTTGTAAGCAGTCTGTTCTTAGTCTATCAATCTTGGGGAGTTTAGATCTCGCACTTAGTCCTTGAACAAATGACTCCCATGAGTTTGGTAGGCCTCCTAGTGCAATTAGTGTTAACTCTTTGTTATCAATTTGATATCCAATTGTTGATAATTGATCCCTTAGTTCAATGATCCTCATGAAGTATGCATTAATAGTTTCTCCTTTGTTTATTTGGACATTGTTGAGTTGCCTCTTTAATGCAAGAGTCCTAGTGGTGTTGTTTATTTCAAAGATGCTTTCAAGGGATTTGAACATTAGATATGCAGTCTCATGTTTTGCTAGAATGGGTACTATATGGTCCCTAACTGTATCTACTAAAATTTTCATGGCCTTTTCATTGTTCTCAATCCATTGAGTTTTCTTTGGATCATCCTCTGGTTCCCTTTTGTTTTCTGTCACAAATGAGTCTAACTTATTTTCTTTAAGAATCATCATGATTCTAAATTTCCAAGATGTGAAGTTGTTTGCTCCTTCAAGACGGTCTTCAAATCTGATCACAGTTGACATTATGAAGAATGTGATGAGAGTTTCAATTTCTCTAAGAGATACGATTTTTTTAGGTAATCTGATATCTAGATTTGATTTTGATTCACTCGACTTGGCTTTGATACCAAGTAAATGTTAATCAAATCTTATCAAATTGTATCCTTTAGGACCTATGGAATTCTAAGTCTGAAATTCTATGCAAGTATTCTAAGTCAGATTTTTATTCTTGGATTTCAAATCTTCTGATTGCAGAAAATTTATATATTTCGATGTTTGCAAATAAAGGAATGAATTGCCATTTATATGAGGGAGACATGCCTCAAGGAGAGACGCGTCTCATGAGAGGATGTGTCCCTTGGGCGCGCAGGCTCCCTTAACAAACCAAAAGAATATTTCTCATAAACTAATATGCGTGCTTTAACAAGCAACAATCATATAATATGAATTTCGATTTTATTCATTTGCAAATTTCGATCATCATGTAGAAACACTTGTTTCCCCGTTTTCTGAATCTGACTGTTTTTTGATAGTTTTGTTTGTATTTTGATATTTATGTGGTTTTTGCATGAATAAGAAAGAATGCGATTTTGCAAGAATTGAATATAAAATTCAAATAAAATCATATAACTCTGGAATGGATAGAATCTATTGAGAATACTGATGCCGAACTATTTATTTATCTTCTGGAATGATTACAAATAATATCCAATAACATGCAATGTGAGAATAACAATTTTTATATTTAAAAACCTGGAAGTTTGCAGCCGCCTGGAGTCATCATGAAATGGTATGGCTGAGATGAATCTGCACTTTTCCCTGTGTCTGATGCTCAAGAAATAATCCAGAGGTTTGGGCGCCACCAAGGAAGAAAGCAGAAGACCAAAATGATAGGCGATTTACCTTGCACAAAAAGGTACAGCCTTTGTAGAAATGTACGACTTGCAGCTCAGATGGTACGGCTTTGTACAGCAGCAACCAAACAAATAAAGTACGACCTTTCCTTAAATTGCCAGATCTCAATGAAATAGACGCATTGATTGAAGAATCCCTGCTTGAGGAATATCACTCTAGAAACTCTGAAGGTGAATCAACTATGAATGTTCTGTGATCACTTCTGAATGAAGAAATCTCTCTGAAGTGCAATAGATCAGTTGGTATCTCACAGCCTCTGAATCACAACACTGAAGATGGCTCGTTCTCCAATGTCTGTAGACAACAGAAACCCTAGGCTTCGTTCTCCGGAAGAAGACTTGTTCAAAAATCTCATAATCATCATGATGGCTCGAATCCCAAGGAAAAACCCTTATATTCTTGAAAAGTGCGACTTTTCTCAATTCAGCATCAATTTTCTTTAAATTATTTCAATAGTCTTCAATTGAATTTTTGATTATAAATTATAATTAAAAATGACCCCTTCCATGATGGGCGACCCCCTTCAGCAGTTCACTTAAGTTATAATATTAAAATATTATAACTTTATAATATATGCTCCAATTAATTAATATTTAATTAATCAATTAAATATTAATATCTCCCTCAAGAAGCGTTCGATTCACAGATCGTCTGAAGCTGGCGAAAGAGTGAATGATTCTGCACATGATCAAACCATACTGCTAAAAATAGCAGGGGTGCCTTGCTGAGTGTCAAATATTGCTAAAAATAGCAACTCAGGCAAGTAGTGTCTGAATGAGCCCGAATGAAAGCCAACTGGAGAAATTCTGACAACTGAAGCCAAGCCACGCTTCGTCAAGACCCTCTATCCATCCTATCAGCCTACGAGGGTCGCATAATAGGCTAATCATCAGCTCTGAGAGATGTCAACGGAAAGGGGACATGACAGTCCGCCCCTCCTGAAATTGCTTGTCCTCAAGCAATCTCAACTTTGGATGCTGGAGAATATCCTCGCCCTCCCATGTAGCATCCTCCACTAGCAAATCTCTCCATTTCACCAAATATTCCCTGATAGTCCTCCTACGCAACTGTCTCTCTCTGTACTCCAAGATAGACTCAGGTACTAGAATCAACTTTCCCTCATCATCTAAGGGAGGTAAAACTGCAGAAGGTACGACACGGTGACCCAACGCCTTCTTGAGACGTGATACATGAAAAACATTATGTACCCTGCTCTTTGCCAGAAGCTCGAGCTCATAGGCCACCTCTCCAACTCGCCTCAGGATCCTGAAAGGATCGTAATATCGTGGCTTAAGCTTCTCTGAACCACTCTTCCTCAGAGTAGACTGACGGTAGGGCTGCAACATAAGATAAACCATGTCACCCACCTCAAAAGACCTCTCCGTCCTCTTCTGATCTGCGTACTGCTTTTGCTGATTCTGTGCCTTGGCGATATTCTCCTTGAGAGCCTTCATAGTATCCTGACTCTCCTGCAACAAGTCTCCAGCACTCGGCACTCTACTGTCACTCAGTAGCAAATCCAAAAAACTTGATGCCTCATAACCATACAACGCCAAAAAAGGGGACATCTGAATGGTCATGTGGAATGTCGTGTTGTAGCAATACTCACACAAATGAATCCACTTGACCCATGCCTTCTGCTGCCTTGCAATATAATTCCTGAGGTAACCTTCCACCCACTTATTCACTATCTCCGTCTGCCCATCTGTCTGCGGGTGGTAACTGGTGCTCGGTGTAAGCTCAGTCCCACAGAGTTTGAACACCTCCTGCCAGAAGTGACTCAAGAACCGACTATCCCTGTCGCTCATAATGCTCCGAGGCAACCCATGTAGTCTAAATACCTCACAGAAGAAGACCTCTGCTACCTGTGTAGCTGTGTAGGTGGTGGTAATCGGAAAGAAGTGGGCATACTTCGTTAGCCGATCCACAACTACATATATGCAATCTCGCCCCTGGGCTTTAGGCAAGCCCGTAATGATGTCCATCAACAGGCATTCCCACTTCCTGTCAGGAATTGGAAGTGGCTGCAATAATCCTGCCGGGTAAGTGTTCTCCTGCTTGTTCTGCTGACAAACAGGGCACTCACACACGTACTGAAGAACATCTGCCTTAAGTCCTTTCCATGTGAATCTCTCCCGAATCTGTCTATAGGTTTTGAAATACCTGGGATGTCTTGCTGTAGGTACGTCATGAAAGGCTCGCATGATAATGTTCTTCACCTCTGATCCTGGGATCAAATAAACCCTGTTCTTGTAAATGATCAAGTCATTCACAAGTGTATATTTGGTATCAATCGTCGATCCCTCAACAATGCTTGAGGCCCAAGTGTCCTTGGCATACTCTGCCACAATCATATGCCTCCAATCCTCTGTAATGTGAACCATAGAGCTCAGATAAGGCCTACGTGAAAGAGCATCAACTACTACATTCTGTGTACCTTTGATATACGAGATATCAAAGTCATAGGCTTGCAATTTACTTACCCACTTCTGCTGACGATCATTGAGATCTCGCTGCCCCAAGAAGTGTCTCAAACTGTTGTGGTCAGTTTTAATGCAAAATTTGCTGCCAACAAGATATTGCCTAAATTTTGCTAAGGCATGCATTATAGCGAGCATCTCCTTATCATAAATGCTGTAGAGTCTCTCTGGCCCTCTGAGTTTACGACTCTCATACACAATAGGGTGCTTGTCCTGCACAAGCACTGCTCCAATGCCATCACCTAATGCATCGCACTGAAGCTCAAAAGGCTTCGAAAAGTCTGGTAGTGCCAACACCGGGCACGTAGTCATCAACTCCTTAAATCTCACAAAACACTCCTGTGCCTCAGGAGTCCAACAAAATGCACCCTTTTTCAGCAAATCTGTCATAGGGGCTGCATGACGTGAATAACCATTCACGAATCTGCAATAGAACCCACACAAACCTAGAAATCCTCGCAACTGTGTAAGGTTTGCCGGTGTAGGCCAGTCAATGATAGCGCAGATCTTTTCAGGATCCATCCGCACTCCCTCTGCACTGATAATATGACCTAAGTATAACAATTCGGTCATCCCCAAATCACATTTGGATTCCTTGGCGTACAAGGACTCCCTCTCCAGAATACTGAGCATGGTCTCCAAATGAGCCAAATGCTCCTGCCAAGTCCTGCTGTAAATAAGGAATCATCGAAAAAGACCAACACAAATCTCCTCAGCAGTGAATGAAAAACCCTGTTCATGGTGGACTGAAAAGTAGCTGGCGCATTAGTGAGCCCAAATGGCATCACCACAAACTCGAAGTGCCCACAATGACAACGGAAGGCAGTCTTCTCGATGTCCTGCTCACGAACCCTGATCTGATGATATCCTGACCTTAAGTCAATTTTAGTGAAGTAGCATGCACCATGGAGCTCATCAATAAGCTCGTCTATACGAGGTATTGGATACCTGTTTTTGATAGTCCTCTTATTCAGGACTCTATAGTCAATGCACATGCGTAAGGTGCCATCCTTCTTCTTACCAAAACAACTGAAGAAGCGAATGGTGATTTGCTTGGTCGAATGTGACCCATAGCAAGTAACTCCTTGATCGTTTTCTTGATCTCATCTTTCAGCCGATTGGAATTTCTATAGGGCGTAATCATAGCGGGCTTGGCGCCCTCCTCAAGCTCAATAATATGCTCAATGCCCCTGTCTGGAGGTCTCCCTGGTGGAATATCACTGAATACCTTATCATGCTTGATTCTCAGTTGCTGTATGTCAGGATGATATTCAGTCTTCTGCTGTCCCTCCTGTATAGGTGCCAATGTGCACTCGGCAACCCACTCTACCATGTCGTGTCGCATGAGTCTCTCCATCCGACGAAAAGAAATTGTTTTGATGTTGCTGTCCCTAATTGCCTTTTGAATGTGTGTCTTCCCATCAACATCAAAACAGATCTCCATGTCCTTAAGACGAAGAGTGACTTCCTCAAGTGAATGAAGCCACTTCATACCCAAGACCAAATCAATATCTCCCATGTTCACTACGTAGTAATCAGCCTTGAACTCATAATTGTTCAAGCGTAAGGGGAGATCCTTGATCATGCGTTCACACCTAAGAGTGTAACTGTCGGCCACCTTAACCCTAATGCCTTCGAACTCCTCAGTGGTGAGTCCGCGTTTCTCAACAAATCTAGCATCGATGAAATTGTGTGTGGCTCCTGTATCAAGAAGGGTAATGACCCTTTGTCCTGCCAACACTCCACGAATCTTGAATGAGCCCTCCTGCTGAATGCTAGATAGGTGTGCCTCCTGTATCTGAAGCTCTGACTCTACCTCTACCTTAGGCTCTGTAGCCTCTGACTCTGACTCCTCAGAACTCTCTTGCTGTTCGAAATTTTCAGATTCTGAATCCTCATAGTAAGCCCAAATCACTCGATTCGCCTTGCCCTTAGGCCTCAAAGGACAATCGTGATTGGCGTCATAGGGACCTTTGCAATAGAAGCAAAGCTTCTTCTTGCGTAGATCGTTAAGAGCCTCTCGATCCAAAGGTGGTGCTGCTGATTTACCCTTTGAATCATTCTTAAAATCTGATTTTTCTTTGTTAAAATCAGACTTCTCTCTGTTTTTGTTAAAGCCCTTATTGTCCCTGAAAGAAGAATTGTTTCTGGAGTTGAATCTATAGGACGGTGCTACCAACTCCACACTACGAGCTTTCTTCATTGCTTCTTGTAATGAAGGGGGATCAAAGGCTTTGATCTAACCTCTCAATGGTTCCGTCAACCCCTCCATGAAGAGCACTACAAGTCGCCTCTCTGAAATATTCGGAACCATAACTGATAACTTCTGAAAGTCACCAATATAAGACTCCAAACTGCCATTCTGTTGTAACTGAGCCAAATCTCTGAAGTAGGATTCTGGATCCTTCCTGTCAAACCGCTCCACCAACCTATCAACAAACTCCTGATATGATGTGATCCGGTCATGCTGTAGTGTCACCATCCTGTGGTGCCACCAGTCGTAAGCCACCCCCTCGAGATGCAGTGTCGCATATCGGATAGAATCTCTCTCAGCCATCGGGCGCAATGTGAGGAATGTATCTAGCTTACTAATCCAGGCCTGAGCTGTGACCTTACCACTACCATCGAACATCGCTAGATTGAGCCTGTTTGTTGCATGCTTCAGATCATTATTTTGGTTTTGAGGCCTATTCCCCTGTCGAGACCGATAATATTCAACTCTCGAATTCACAAATCGATCAAAATGCATGCGCTCGCGCACTTGTGGTATCAATATATCCCACTCCTCGTTGGCTGCCATAACTGCATCAGCATAGAATGTGTTCCCAACTTCTTCAACATTCTCCTCAACCTGTTCTCCTCTTAGGAAAGTGGGTCTGGTAGGTCTATTTGTTGTTCGTGAAACAGTCCTGGGTACCCCCTGTGAACCTGCATCACTCCTGTCCTCATCACGATGTGGTGATGGTCTCCTTGGCGTACCTATCCTCTGTATAGCCATGGTCAACTGCTGTAATACATCAGTTACCTGCTGCTGACCTATTCGCAAATCTCTAAGAGTCTGTCTATCCTCTGCATCTTCCTCCTGAGGATCTCGAGGAATCTCTGTTCTGTCACCCATGCCTGTATCCTGTACAAACATTCCAGACGAAGAACCAGACTGAACACCTATCAAGCCTGTAGCCGTCTCACCTGCCGGAATAAGTGGTGGTTGCCAAGTTTTTCTATTTTCCCTCTGATAATATCTCTTCTCTCTATCACTCTGGTGCATGAACAAAATGTTTTTTTCAAACCCAACAAGGATGGCAGGAAACAACTCTGATACCACTATAGAAACCCTTGTTTCCCCGTTTTTTGAATCTGACTGTTTTTTGATAGTTTTGTTTGTATTTTGATTTTTTTGTGGTTTTTGCATGAATAAGAAAGAATGCGATTTTGCAAGAATTGACTATAAAATTCAAATAAAATCATATAACTCTGGAATGGATAGAATCTATTGAGAATACTGATGCCGAACTATTTATTTATCTTCTGGAATGATTACAAATAATATCCAATAACATGCAATGTGAAAATAACAATTTTTATATTTAAAAACCTGGAAGTTTGCAGCCGCCTGGAGTCATCATGAAATGGTACAGCTGAGATGAATCTGCACTTTTCCCTATGTCTGATGCTCAAGAAATAATCCAGAGGTTTGGGCGCCACCAAGGAAGAAAGCAGAAGACCAAAATGATAGGCGATTTGCCTTGCACAAAAAGGTACGGCCTTTCTAGAAATGTACGACCTATAGCTCAGAGGGTACGGCTTTGTACAGCAGCAACCAAACAAATAAAGTACGGCCTTTCCTTAAATTGCCAGATCTCAATGAAATAGGCGCATTGATTGAAGAATCCCTGCTTGAGGAATATCACTCTGGAAACTCTGAAGGTGAATCAACTGTGAATGTTCTGTGATCACTTCTGAATGAAGAAATCTCTCTGAAGTGCAATAGATCAGCTGGTATCTCACAGCCTCTGAATCGCAACACTGAAGATGGCTCGTTCTCCAATGTCTGTAGACAACAGAAACCCTAGGCTTCGTTCTCCGGAAGAAGACTTGTTCAAAAATCTCATAATCATCATGATGGCTCGAATCCCAAGGCAAAACCCTTATATTCTTGAAAAGTGCGACTTTTCTCAATTCAACATCATTTAAATAAATTCGAACTTTTCTTTAAATTATTTCAATAGTCTTCAATCGAATTTTTGATTATAAATTATAATTAAAAATGACCCCTTCCATGATGGGCGACCCCCTTCAGCAGTTCACTTAAGTTATAATATTAAAATATTATAACTTTATAATATATGCTCCAATTAATTAATATTTAATTAATCAATTAAATATTAATATCTCCCTCAAGAAGCGTCCGATTCACAGACCGTCTGAAGCTGGCGAAAGAGTGAATGATTCTGCACATGATCAAACCATACTGGTAAAATTAGTAGGGGTGCCTCGTTGAGTGTCAGATATTGCTAAAAATAGCAACTCAGGCAAGTAGTGTCTGAATGAGCCCGAACGAAAGCCAACTGGAGAAATTCTGAGAACTGAAGCCAAGCCACGCTCCATCAAGACCCTCTATCCATCCTATCAGCCTACGAGGGTCGTATAATAGGCTAATCATTAGCTCTGAGAGATGTCAACTGAAAGGGGACATGACACATCATCTGAAATTTGAATAACTTATTTAAAGGTATTATATTTTAAGAACAATTTGATTAAATATAAATGATGATGCTGCATGAATGCAATCGTTATTTATATCTGACTGAAGCTATGTTAAATCAACACATACACATCACTTCAAGGGAATAGGATCTTGCTTGCTTGATTTTGTTGAATGCTTGAATGCTCAAAGACCTAAAACACTTGGATAGCCTTCACAAGACAACATGAACACACAAATTATGACATTATGTTAGGATCTTCATTGCTGCTTCAAATGATTGATAATGTTGCTCTTGAATGCTCTTTACAATAATATTTGATTTTCAAATTTGCTCCTTAAGTCTTAGATTTCAAATGATCAAAAGACTATGTATTTATAGGTGTTTATCTAATTTGCTAAAAATTAGATTCCAAAAGCCGAGACTTACAATTTGAATTTTAGTCATTAAAATGTTGCCAAAAAGATATTTTAAATTAGGTCCTGGCTCATTAAGGGGACCCATTCGCTCATGGGAAAATGGGTCCTTGTTGAAAACTGGTAGCTTCGGTCAGAGATCAATAATGATTGCTTTCATGCATTATGATTATTGATATCAAATCTCCTAAGATTAATCTGCTTTGAATAAATCGGATACATATGTATGTCTTGATTTATAAGCAATCGTCGGCTTTGTTAAAAGTCAAAAGGTTTAAATTTAGGAGACTTATCAATCGAAGGACGCATCTTTTCTCACCCATATATAATGGGGTTTTTGATCTTCAAAGTAGCATATCGAAATCAATAAATGTTCTGCTCTTGTGGATTAAATACCATGAAGTAAAGGTTCAGACTTACGAATTCACATTTGATCACTATCATCAACATGGTATCAGAGCCAAGTTGCAAGATCTGATCAGAGTTGGGTGTGCAATCAAGTCACTCTCTGCTATATTGGACAAAAACCCTTCACATTATTCTCTTAGTGTTGAATGCAGGAGTCAAATGATCATAGCCTGTAGCGGGTAATATTTATATCATTCGAGCCTCTTTTTTTTAGTGCCGTATAAGTCAAAGATGTTGAAGTGTCAATTTCATAAGAACAGAGGAAGCCGTCTAAAATCTTCAGTCATAGGAGAAGTCACATCCTTGGGAGAGGTCACCATCGTGGATAAAGGTCAGAGGCTACTAGCGACTGGGACGTAGATATTCTATATCCGACGTATGTGTAATCTCAATAGAGATCGAAAACCATTGTTAACCTTGTAAATGCATTGTGGAGTGATATACAATATTCATCTCTCTGATTTACAATCGAGAGACTCCATTTGGATTCATGGCTTCTTCAAGGTAAAGCTGTCCATCCCTAAGTAAGTCAAATCGGGAGTTGTTTGCATTTCCCGTGAGGAGTCGGGCTTCTTCAAGATAAATTGGCGAATGTCTTCCCTGCGATGGTTACAATATTTTAAGTCTCCCGTAGAATTAAATTAGTCGGGCTCTTTCATAAAGTGACGAATTTGTGAAGGAATCACGAAAGTTAATATTAAATTTGTACCCTCGGCGCTCACCATCATAAATCTGTCGATCACTAGGAGGAGTTCTCCTCATACTAGCTTTCTTCCATCTGGGTAGAGATCTTTGTGTAAAGCCTTGGCCGAGCCTCTGACTTTGGCCTTATTGAAGACTACGATCATGAATGATCTGTAGCTTGTCTTCTGTGCGTCAGTAAGGAGTAATTAGGATCATGGCTGAATGCATCTACATGGACTAAGGTCAGGGGCATCAAACATGTGATGTCGATCAGCTAACAGTAACCTCGATCTTGGTTGAAATTAGTTAGAGGTGACGCCACTGCTAAGGGCGGAGCAAATTGAGAAGTCCTATATCAGGAAAAGTGCAGACCTAAAAGGGAGAGTCTGATTTCATCAAGATAAGTATTTGTTTTTTGTTGTTGTGTATATTTCTATGTGAAACTCAGTCTGCTAAGCTGTACAGATCTGATAAAGTTTATGAGTGATGATCTTATCCATCTCTAACTCTCTGGGTGTTGCTAGTAAGCGTGCTGCATATGTTTCATAATTTGGTGGATTGCAGCTGAAAATGGAGTGCATTGTAAATTTGAACAATCAAAGACCATGTTCAAATTTAACCTTGCCAAGGGCCTGTGTTTAAGCTGTGAAGGTTGTGGACTGATCTGAGTGCAAGAGCAATGTATAATACTGTGTCCTGTAATTGCATCCATCAGAATATTTAAAGAGATAAGTATTCTTTGTTTTGTTTGAAATCACCTTTCTAGGCTGAATTTTTGTAATATCATTTATTTGGATCATGTGTGATTAGTAAAGAGAGATCGCGTTTTCTCTTGAAATGTGTTCATTGACATAAGATCCCTTGAAGATTCAAATTATTATTGCAAATAATTTTTCATGCTAGTTATGAAGATTTCTGAGTGTGACTCTGAAATATAAAAAGAACTGCAATTTCGATGGTGATAAGTTGGTCACATCGATATCATTCTCTAATGTATGAACTGTGATAGAACCTTGACTCTTGGAGAGGGTAGGTTTTTTTTCATGCTAACTGCATAATGCATTCAAGAAATCTGTAGTTGTTCAGATTGTCTTTTGTTGTGCTGAGTTTAGCACTCTCGAGAGGAGTAGAAGATGGAAGAAAGAGTTATATCAAAATTTAATAAAGATAAGCTTCCTTATCCCTTTGTTCTGATCTTTTGATATATATTTCTCTTATAAATAGATTTATTTATTCATGTTTTAATATTGTTCATAAATTCTTATGCATTTATGCTATAACTTGAGATAGTAAACCTTGTATGATTCTAGCCTTGATATTTCTTTAGTTATAAATTGTTAGTAATCTCTCTCTAAAATGCTTCTAGGACAGATCTAGGAACATCAAAGTGATGAGAGATTGCTTAGTGATGAAAAGCTTGAGGCATCTTGTAAGGAAGTCATGCTGACCAAAGAAATGATCAAACATGAAGTCACAACTTGCAGCCATGGGACTGAGTTGGTGGCTAGAGGGAGTTCACTTTAGAAGTCTTCCTTGCAATCTCTAAGGCAGGGATCAAGAAGGAGTTTTGTGACTCACAGAGAAGAAGATGCAAGGCCTGATGCTAAGATCCTCTTCAACAGTTGAGATAAGAATTGCTCAAGTCAGCCAGCCTGGATTCAACATTGGTAGCTCCGCAAACCTGTTCCGTATAGAGTGTTCTAGGATGAGGTTGAAGAGGACAGCCCTAAATCTCTACAGAGGTGTGCATTGGAAACCATTTCTCTAAAGCAAGTATTACAAACATTTTTGGAAGAGGAGGTCAGGAGGCTGATGCAAGTAATTAGAGCTTCAGAGGGAGTCACATACTTGTTGTAATACATAATTCTCTGAGATAGAGAGATATGAGGTGAAAGCCCTTGTTCATCTTTGAGACTGAGATGAGACGTCATGTTGAGAGACTCCATGACAACAAGTCCCAGGATCTAAACTTCAGAAGAGCCCCTAGCACCCGCAGTGTGGCTTAAAGGGGGGTGTTGGAAATAAGCCACACCCAGACTGACGATGGGTTGGCCACAAGGGGCCAATAGCTAAGTTGGTAGATCACTCCTGCTGCAAATGGAAGCTCTTAGTGAATGCTCTAAGCCAATTTAGGTGTGAGCCAAAGGAAATTCACCTTATGGCTGTAAAACATATGTTGAGATATCTTCAAAGGCACTATTGGATAGAATCTTCTTTACAGAAATGACCAACTAGATCAACCTGGATACTTTGATTCAAATTGGTCTATGATCTCTTGGATCTACAGAAAACAATCTTTTGTAGCACAAAAATCCACAGAAGCCGATTACAATACAACCTCTATGGGGGCAAGAGAAGCAGTTTGGCTTCGTAAATTGCTTGTGGGACTCCTTGATCTAAGCACATTGAGATCCCCTATCATTATGTAAGAGATATGGTGGAAAGGAAAGTGATCCAGTTGGAGTATATTAGTTCAAATGTTTAAATAACGGACTTACTCAACAACTTCTCTCCAAAGTTAAGGTTGAACTCTTTGGGAAGAAAACTTGGTATGTAATTCGATATTATGTTTGAAATTCAAAATTGTTTATAAGTTGTACTAATATATAAAGATGTTTAATGTGTAAACTCTTTTGTCATGTGTGTGACTCCATGACCTTATGGGCCTACTCCCCCTGTGTACATTATTGAAAGGTGACGATCTTTCTAATAATGAACACTTGTATGTAACATTGTAAAGTGACGACTCTACAATGATTGAACTATCATGATAGATATCATGTGACTTGATATCTGTGGACATGTCATGATAGTATCTCTTGGACACTTTGATGGATATCATGGGACTTGATGTCATCTGAAGATCATTGTGATCCTTAAGAGATAATCATGGTGGATAATTATATTCGTGGATATGCCATGAATTATGGTAGACATCATGTGACTTGATGTCAGTGTACATACCATAATGAAGACATGTTATGGAGAATGTCATGTGACTTGACACCTTCAGAAGCATACCATATCTTCTGATATCACGAGTTAGGTGATATCACTTTAAACTTGATGGAGGTTATCTTCCCTAGCTAAAAGGGAGTGTTGAATAGTGAAGATGTGTTATGAAGAATGTCATGAGACTTGGCACCTTTTATATCTTCTGATATCACGAGTTAGGTGATATCGTTATGCACTTGATTGGAGTTCTCTTCCCTAGCTAAGAGGGAGTGTTGAAAACTGGTAGCTTCGGTCAAAGATCAATAATGATTGCTTTCATGCATTATCATTATTGATATCAAATCTCCTAAGATTAATTTGCTTTGAATAAATCAGATACATATGTATGTCTTGATTTATAAGCAATCGTCGGCTTTGTTAAAAGTCAAAAGGTTTAAATTTAAGAGACTTATCAATCAAAGGACGCGTCTTTTCTCACCCATATATAATGGGGTTTTTGATCTTCAAAGCAGCATATCGAAATCAATAAATGTTCTGCTCTTGTCGATCAAATACCATGAATTAAAGGTTCAGACTTGCGAATTCACATTTGATCACTATCATCAACAGTCCTGACCTATACATCCAAGACACACATGATTCAAGGCTATTTAATTATTAAAAGCATTTAGTTAATGTTGGTTCACCTTTTGGAAAACGATAAGAATAAGGCTTTGGATTACATAATTTTTAAAATTAGAAGCTTAATTAAGTCCAATCAATTAAGGGACCCAAACATAGTGTGAAATTGCAAAGGTGTACAATTTTGTACACCACATTTAGCCTCCACCTTATTGAGAGTATGAACTTGCACTTAGACTCACCTAAAGTAGAGAAATATACCTAAAGGCAGGTACAATTGTAGAATTTTTCTAAAGATAAGATGACAAAGGATCAAGGAGAGTGATCAAGCCCCCAAGATCTATGATCTCATGGCAAACCAACATACGCACAAAAGAACACACACATGTGTAGCATTGATACAAGGTACACAAAAATTTAATGTCAAAGTTAATGCAAAAAAAGGAAATAGAAAGGACTAGCAAGCTATGTTATGTCGGGCCACCATGTTATTCCAATGCCACACTAGGTTCAACATCCATGAATAAAGTGAAACATAATACCAAACTTACCTCAGTGGGTGCGAACAAAACTCACCCCAAGGGGTACATTAACGACATTGGGATAAGGTATAAACACTAACTTTATCAACAACAATCAAAGGGGCTTTGCTTAATTCATGAAAGGCCACACTTTAAGGAACGCCACACAGGACATCACAATCAAGTGAGGTCTAATCGAGGAATAGATCAAACCTTAGGGAATACTAGCCATAGTATTACCACCAAGAGAAAGACGATATGCCAAGCAAGGTCACACTCTTATGGGACATCAAGTCTAACATTGCCACAAAAGTGATACTTCACATAGATCAAGAAAGCCACACTTTGATTAATATGGCCACCCTTCCTAGGAGATGTATGCCATCATCACTAAGAAGGGAACATGCAAACAATAAACGAGGGACTATATGTCCCCCCCCGTCCTCATTATAATGCTAGTGTAGACTAACATTTTAAGGAGATAGATAGGGATCTCAATAAGAAATACACCTAGGACAAGGCTACTGAACCCCTTGCCCCCCGAGTGTAAGGAAAAAAAGTGAGCCAAAGGGGTGATGATATGTTGCTCGATGTGGAATAAAATATGACTGCATAATGCCAAGTTTATACCCCCAAAATGAAATATAGAAAAAGGGATCCTAGGCCCTAAATGTAAATAACCTAGGATTCAATAGTGGCCTTTTTCCAAATTTCATTAGGATGTAGATCACAACGTGAATAGATTGAATTTCAGCCCTAACGGTGAGGCAATCAAAGCTTGATCTACATGTAAAGGGGGGTTGGAATGGATTGGAAATATTTTAGAATGATTAAACTATTGATCTTATATGCCTTAATACATAAAATGCAAGATCCTAACAATTGAGAAACAAAAACAATAGTTTGCAAATGCATATGAGAAGTGTAGAGGACAACAAACTTGCTCATAAAAATTGCTTCTGATGTTGCCATAAGGACTCAATCACCCAATAACGAATGGGTCTTTGAAAGGGGATCCTTATCAACTTTTTGGGTCCTCTAATGTCCAATCCGAGCTTCTATTTTCTGTGTGCAAACTTGTCAAAATGTCAGAAATGAATTCTACAACTTAGTTTTTGTAGGTTGAGAAGAATGATGACGAGAAATGCAACAATGGAAAATTGCTATTCAAAATCTCTTCAATCCTTCTTCAATTTGTAATCGACACATACACAAAGAGGGAAAAACGTTTGTGCCATATAGGGGGTTGCCTCAGTCAAACCCTATGGATAGTGTTCCCACTTTCACAATGGCAATGCTATCGATAAAAACTTGAAGGGAAAGGAAATAAATAATGAATCAACAATTTGCTGCAACTCACCACCCTTCAATGGCTTCATTGAAGGACTGAAGTCATACACATCACTTCAAGGGAATTGGATCTTGCTTGCTTGATTTTCTTGAATGCTTGAATGCATGAAGACGTACAACACTTGTTAAACTTCACAAGACTACATGAACACACAAACTTTGACATGATGTTAGGATCTTGGTTGCTGCTGCAAATGACTGATAATGTTGTTGTTGAATGCTCTTGACAATAATATTTGCTTCTCAAAAGCTGCTCCTAAGTCTTAGATTTCAAATGATTTGAAGAACATGTATTTATAGGTGTTTATCCAATTTGCTAAAAATTAGATTCCAAAAGTTGACACTTACAATTTGAATTTTAATCATTAAAATGTTATCAAAAAGATATTTTAATGTTGATCTTGGCTCATAAAGGGGGCTGATTCGCTCATGGGAGATTGGGTTCTGGCCTATACATCCTTGACACACATGATCCAAGGAAATTTAATTATTAAATACATTTATTTAATGTTGGTTCCCCTTTTGGAAAACGGTAAGAACAAGGCTTTCAAATGCATAATTTGGAAAATTAGAAGCTGAATTAAATCCAATAAATTAAGGAACCCAAACATAGTGTGAAATTGCAAAGGTATACAATTTTTTACACTACATTTAACCCCCACTTTAGTGAGAGTATGAACTTATGGTCAGAGTAACACTAAAGTAGAGAAATATATGTCAAGGGAGGTCCAATTGTAGAACTGATGGAAATATAAGATGACAGAGGATCAAGGAGAGTGATCAAGCCCCCAAGATCTATGATCCCATGGCAAACCAACATAGGCACAAAAGAACACACACATGTGTAGCAGCGATACAAGGTACACAAATATTCAATGTCAGATTTAATGCAGAAAAAGGAAAAAGAAAGGAGTAGGAAGTTATGTTATGTTAGGCCACCATGTTATGCTAATACCATAGTAGGCTCAACATCCATCAACAAAGTGAAGCAAAAATGCCAAACTCACCTTAGGGGGCACATAAGTGACATTGGGATAAGGTAAAAAAATGTTAACTTTATCAACAACAATCAAAGGGGCTTTGCTTAATTCATGAGAGGCCACACCTTAGGGAACATCACACATGACACCACCATCAAGACAGGACTAATCGAGGAATATAAGATCACACCTTAGGGAATATTAGTCATAGTATTACCACCAAGAGAAACGTCATATTCCAAGAAAGGTCACTCTTATGGGACATGAAGTCTAACATTACCACAAAAGTGATACTTCACATATTTCAAGAAAGCCACACTTTGATTAATATGGTCACACCCCTTATGAGATGTATGCCATCATCACTAAGAAGGGAACATGCAAACAATAAATGGGGGACTATATCTTCCTCCACCCCCCCTTAAAATGTTAGTGTACGTGCTACACTAACATTTTAAGGAGATAGATAGGGATCTCAATAAGAAATACACCTAGGACAAAGGCTACTGAACCCCTTGTCCCCCAAGTGTAAGGACAAAAGGTGAGCCAAATGGGTGTTGATATGTTGCTCCATTCAAAATAACATATGATTGCATAAACCCAAGTTTATACACCTAAAATTAAATATAGAAAAAGGGATCATAGGCCTTGAATGTAAAGAACTTAGGATTCAATAGCGGACTTTTTTCCAAATTTCATTAGGATGTAGATCAGAAGGTGAAATGATTGACTTTCAGCCATAATGTTTAGCTAATCGGACCTGGATCTACATCTAAAGGGGGGTCGAAATGGATTGGAAATATTTTAGAATGATTAAACTAACATTCTTATATGCCCTAATACGTAAAATGCAAGATCTTGACAACTAATAGACATAAACAACAGTTTGCAAGTGGATCTGGGAATTGCAAAGGACAACAAATTTGCTCATAAAAATTAGTTTTGATGTACCTACAAGGACTCATTCACCCAATGGCGAATGGATCTTTTAAAGAGGGTCCTGATCAACTTTTTGGGTCGTCTGGTGTTTGATTTGAGCTTTTGTTTTCCACCTGCAAACTTGTCAAAATGTCGAAAATCAATTTTGCAACCTAGTTTTCGTAGGTTGACAAAAATGATGACAACAAATGCAACAATGCAAAATTGCTCTTCAAAATCTCTTTTAATCCTTTAATTTGTAATTTGCACATACACAAAGAGGGAAAAATGTTTGTACCATATAGGGGCTTTCCTTAGTCAAACTTCGCGTATAGTTTTCCCACTTTCACAATGGCAATGCCAATGATAAAACCTTGAATGGAAAGGAAAGAAATGATGAATGAATAATTTCTCTAACTCACCACCCTTCAACGACTTCCTTGAAGGACATAAGTTATACACATCACTTCAGGGTAATTGGATCTTGCTTGCTTGAATGCATGAAGACCTACAACACTTGTTAGCCTTCACAAGACAACATGAACACACATAAATGTTGACATGATGTTAGGATCTTGATTGCCGCTACAAATGACTGATAATGTTGCTCTTGAATGCTCTTGACAATAATATTTCCTTCTCAAATGTTGCGCTGTAAGTATTAGATTTGATATGATCTAAATACTATGTATTTATAGGTGTTTATCCAATTTCCCGAAAATTAGATTTTAATTTAGGTTTTGGCTTATAAGGGGGCCATGGCCTATACATCCAGGACACACATGATCCAATGCAATTTAATTATTAAATGCCTTTGAATGCTTTTTAATGTTGGTTCCCCTTTTAGAAAACAATAAGAATAAGGATTTTGAATGCATCCAGGACACACATGATCCAATGCAATTTAATTATTAAATGCCTTTGAATGCTTTTTAATGTTGGTTCCCCTTTTAGAAAACAATAAGAATAAGGATTTTGAATGCATAATATGGCAAATTAGAAGCTTAATTAAGTCCAATAAATTAAGAGACCCAAAGATAGTGTGAAATTGTAAATGTATACAATTTTTTGCACTACACTGAATCCTTTGTATTGGCCCTAATGCTTTTAGTTGATTATAATGACTTCCCTTCCATAAAGTTGTATTGATGGATCCTATTGTGACCTTTTCACACATCACCCCATTTAAATGGGGACCCCCTAATTTTTGCTCCATTCTGGTCTTTTGGCTTTGGTTTTTGGGTTGTTTGGCATCTCTCTCTCTTTGTTCCTCGTGATCTTTCCGGGGATGTCCCTATCTTGGATCTAATTGGAAATTTTGGCTAAGCCTGAAGAGAATTTTGATGGATTAGGGTTTTCATTCTTCAAGCTTGTTTGAGGTAAATCAAGTTGGCAAATTGAAATCTGAGAATGGCATTGCAATCAGGGGGCTCTAGGCAGGTTCCCATTAAATTTTCACTGAATTTTGACAACTTACTATTTTTAGTAAGTACTTAATTTGGGGCTTTTTTCTCAGGATTTTGGAATTCCGACTACTTCACCATGTTTAGAACACTTCAAAGTGCTTGCACACAAAATTTGAGCAAATTTTTACAACTTTCTATTTTTAGCAGTTTTGGCTTTGGGAGCAATTTTTAAAGTTTGCATGTATGATTTTTCAATGCATGTCAGGATATTCTTTCTGGGTTTTTCAAGAGCTTCGCGGTGATATAACATGCAAGTCAAAATGATGACTTACTATTTTTAGCAGGTGCTCGCATGCAAACCAGTTTTCTGGGTTTTTGAGATCTCTCGAGCAGTATGACATGCAAATACATCTGGCGGTTAGTTGACTACTTTTTTTGGAACTTACTATTTTTAGCAGGTTCACTCCAACAGTCTAAGATCTTCAGTTTCGGGGGCAGAGCAATGTAGAACAGGAACATAGTTGAATGGAGGTCAATTGAGGCACATGCAAATGAGATTAGGGTTTCCAACTTTTATGCCTAAAATGGGGGGTGGAATTCGAAAGAATGTCAAACTGATGTATCCCACCACAATTAGCATCTTTCAGGGAGTCCACTGGTAAAATTTGAGCATAATCTGCATACGTAGTATTTATAGTAAGTCACTTCTAGAACAAGGCTAAAACTAGTAGATGTATGCAAACGATAAGTGTGAACACGTCAGATGCTCATGAAGATTACGTTGGGGAAATTTCAAGTCAAGAAGAGCTGCAAAAGTTAGGAAATCAAGGACTTACTAAAAATAGAAGGCAAGGGCAGGCTAGTCAAAATTGGCTAAGTTACCCTTAAAAGTCTCCTTGGCACTCCAGATGAAGAAAACGCCTAAGGCCTATAGGAGAAATGGAAACTCACTCTCAAATGCGCCCAAGGTCAACTAAAGGCATCCAAATTTCTCTAAGTCTTGAGAAATGGAAGCACCACCTATGAAATGTGCCCAAGTTGAGAGAAGGTGCAAGGAAAATGTTAAGGTATCGCAAAATAAAGTGAGACACCCTCAAATTCGCCCTCAACATGAAGTTCAAGGAATAAAATGTGCCCTAGGCATCAAGGTGGCTTGGAAAAAATTACTAAGTCATGAGAAAAGTGGAAGCTCACACCCCTATATGCGCCCAACATGGCTAGAGGGTTGATAATTTTCTAAGTGGTGAAAATAAAATTAGACACCCTCATATGCGCCCTAGGAAAAGTAAAAGGGCATGAGAAATATTTTAAGGTGTTGAATCTTGAAGCAAGGACCCCTTATATGTGCCCTAAGCAAGTGGGATGAGATGCAAAAATTTCTAAGTAAATAAAAATGGAAGAGCATGCACCTAAATGCACCCATGAGGGATGAGTTTATAAAAAAAATTCTAAGGCAAGAAAACAAGAAGCACAAGGTGATGAATGTGCCCAGAGCATGAAGCAAGTGAAAATACGCCTAAGGCATTAACATGGACGAAGCCCCTATCAAATGCGCCCTTGAGGTGATGAATGCACCCAGAGCATGAAGCAAGTGAAAATACGCCTAAGGCATTAACATGGACGAAGCCCCTATCAAATGCGCCCTTGAGGTGAAGGTGTTTGAAATTTTCTAAGTCACAAAAATGAAAGCTCAAAGGGTATAATATGCCTAAGGCATGTAAAGTGGAGTCATCACCTAGTAAATGCGCCCATGAAGAAAAATAATGTAGAAAAGTTTCTAAGGTAGGAGAATGAAAGCTAAAGGGGCAAAATGTGCCCAAGATGAGAAGGTGAACAAGATGCTAGAAGATTCTAAGGCGTTGAAAATAAAAGTGCAAGGGGTCAAATGCACCCAAAGCAAGAAGGAAATAATATGTTGGCTAAGAAAAACGCCTAAGGAAAAGAGGGTGTTTGAAAAGTTTTCCAAGGTGACAATGGATGCGAAATTTTTTCTTAGACATTAAAAAGAAGTTGACCCCTCTAAATGTGCCCTTGACATGAAGTGTTTGGAAAAATATTCAAAGGCGTTAAAAATAAAGAGTCACCTAGTGATATGCACCCAAGGTGGAAAAGGTTGAAGTAAACATTAGAGGAAAATGTTTTCAAGGGAGATAAATTAAGTGAACCCCTTCATGTGCGCCCATGAATAAGGAATGAAGGTCATTGAAAATTTTCTAAGGAAAGGAAAATAAAACAAGGGGTCAAATGCGCTCTTGATGGAGAAGTGAAGGAAGGTTTGAAAATTTCGCCTAAGACCCAAAGTGAGATGCCACATGGTGATATGCGCCCAAGGGGTAAATGTGTTAGGAAATTTCATAAGGCACGAAATTCAAAATCACCACCTCCAGATGCGCCCATCATGGAAATGAGAAGATAAAGTTTTCTAAGGCGTTAATTATAAAAAAGATTCTAAGCATGCCTATGTCAAGGGGATAAAATTTTAAATGTTGGAGATTTTAAAGGGTTAGATATTATTAATTCCCCATGGATATTTGAATTAACTGGATGTTGTGAGGAGTTAAGTGGGAAATTTTAAATAAATCAAGTGATCCCCTTTTGAACAGTTGAAATAACAAAGTGTCAACAGGTAGTTGAAGAGGGAAAATTCGAATTTTGCCTGGGAATGAATCCTCAATTATGGAAAATATTAGGACGATTGGTGACAACTTGCCCATCTCTTCGCCAAAGTTAGAAAATTACTAGGTAGTGGGAGTGGAGATTTAATGAAGTTGGCAAAATTGACTCCCTCATGAATTAGCAAGATTCTTTGGCACAATTATTTAAACAAGGAAGTTTTCATTTCTTCTCACCGTTAGCATGTGCGAGTTTGTGATTCTGAAAGTGAGAAGTAAAGTCTTGAGAAGTTGCTAAAGTGAGGAAGCTTGTGTGAAATTTTTCTAATTGTCGGAGGTCATATTGCTGAAAGTAGCGAACTTTGGAGTTCGAAATTTTGAGGTTTGAAGTTAGAGGTTTTTGTTGAAGGCTCTTATTTTCGAAGTTAGCTCCATATTTTGGCCATCCTGAGGTGATTTATTTTTCTAAGTCTGAATTTTAATGTCTATAGTTTATTTTGGAGGATGGCTGAAGCAGGAAGAGGAAATGTTGCAGGAGCGAGCAAGGCTACAGGCAAGGTTGCAAATGCTGAATCAAGCAAGGCTAATGCGTCCAGGCAAACAATATTAAAGAAACTCAACAAACCGATTCTTCCTAAATCAAAGTTTACTTCGAAGCTAGGAGGGTTGAGTGATACCAATCTTGGTTCATTTAACCTTCGAGCACTCAGAGGATGCATGCATGGGTTGGGAGATCATCTTCCGTCAGTCACAGTGCACCGGATTGTGAAAAGTAGACTTTATGTAGCTATTGGTTTTCCACCAGCAATTCAGTGTCCAAAATTAATCATGGAGTGTGCCAACTATTATAGGCCAGAGCGAAGGGCAATTGTTTCTCCTAATGGAAAATTGTTTGCCAACTTCATGCCTAATGCGATTAGGGAAGCGTTTGGGATTCCCACTTCTGATAGGATGGTGTACAAAACGAAGGATAGAGCTAATAGGATGTACGCATCCAATTTTGAAAGATGTGGCGAGATTATAAATTTAGTTTAGATGCATAAATCTAGGCCTCCTCGCACCAAGCTTCCTAAGCAGACTATCTTGGATGATGTGAAGCAAGAATACTGTGATATGATAATGATGCTTAGTCGAGTGAACGAAAGTCCTGAATCATGCCTCTTTGAGCCATAGATGTTTTATTACATCGGGATTGTAATGGAGGGGAAAGAATGCATTGACTGGGCAAGGATGATAAGTGATAATCTGGATAAGCAGTTCAAGAACCTGAGAAGAACGAAAACGTTCTACATGAGCTCATATGTTATATATATGTTGGCTCAGATGACTAAGTACAGAGGGATAAGCTACAAAGAGCCAATTGGTGTGGTCCTGAACAATTTAAAATCTATGAGGCTTGCTCGCAATTGCACCTGACCAACGCTACCCACTACAAAAGGGTGAATGATGCCTTCACGATGCATATAACAAGGACCCTTCAACGAAGAACTCAACAAAGAATTTCAAAAGAGGTCCAAGAGTTGATCGAAGAATATGGATATTGGCTTATCCAATTTCTGAAGTTCACCTATATCAGGCTATAGGGGTTCACGTCGTATCCATACAGATTACCGAGGCACCCCATTGACAGAATGGTTATGTTAGAAATATCTAGGCAACTCATTGCCTATGATAAAATCGAGAAGAAAAAGAAGAAAGGAGGATTAGACTTCCCAATCATTATGGGGAAATTCAAATGATGTTTGTCCTTCATTACAGGCAACTAGAGAGGCCGAGGACAAGTTGCAATTCTGTTACCATTCATACCACACCGACAGGCTGGATTTTGATCCTTATAATAATATCAGAATGGTGCAAGATGTGGACTATAGGCATAGAGCTCATATTGAAGATTTATGGGCTAATGCAGTGGATGATGCTGAAGTAAGGAGGAGAATGTTTACTAGGCTACCCCTGAAGATGATTAGAGAGTGTGAAATTATCCCAGTTCCAGATCAAGTGGATGAGGACGTGAATGTCATGCAACCGGACTATGAGTCAGTGGGAAACACACTGGTCCCACTACTGGATTGGTCAAAGCTGGAAATCACGGACTTGGACACGTTATGCATACCAGTGTTGACATTCACGAGGAGTTGGGTGGAGAGGCATGTGAGAAGGCTCAAAAGTAAGTCGGTTGCTCTCACTTATAATCTCATGGGTGACTAGAGGCAACCATCAACAAGGAAAATAAAGTAGGTTGCCCAAGGTTCAGAGCCATGGAGAGAGGTGCAAGTTCAGCCAGTGCCTCAGAGGGTAGAGCAGGCATCAACCATACGATCACAAACTCGATCTTCAAATGTGTGAGAGCTTTCACTATTTTAGGAGGTGAATCAACTACCACTTAGGGAGTTAGATAGCTTGAGTGTCAATGCTCCCAAAAGGGAAAGCCAACAGGAGGAGGAAGAGGAAGAGGAAACGGTAACAAACACTCGCTTCCAGCAAATGATTGAAATATCATTAGAAAAAGAGAATACTATAGGGCAAGAGGCTCGAGGTTCAAGAGAAGAGATTCAACAGATGGAGATTGACGAGCCTCAACAAAGTGTTGTTAGGGAAGAAGTACGTGAAGAGGAGGCAACTTAGGAACAACCCCTCGTTGTTTGTAATCTGCGGCAAGCAGTGCCCGATTGGCTCACCAAGAGGATGAGAAAAGATCCTGAGGATGACATTGACCCAACAATCAAGATGGATGAATTCCTCAGAAGAATCAGTGCGCCATCGGAGAAGAAGAGAGCCAAAAAATATTCAAAGATAGCAACAGATGGGTCTGGTTCTCGCACGCTTCATGTAGTTGTTCTTAGGGAAGGGTGTGACCGAGATGAAATGTTGAAAAATTATGCGATTACTACTGTTGAGCTAGGTTGCCCCACGAGGGCTCAAATAATTGAGAAATGTGACAACTCCTATTAGGCTTTGAAGGAAAGATTGCTCCATACGGAAGGAAAGTACAAAAGCTTGAAAAGGGAGCATAGGACATTGATCGGATATGTGCAACACCTAGCTCATCCATGTGGACAGGAAAATCCGATAGTCGATCTTCTAGCTGAGCTTCTGAGAGAATCAGTCATCGGATTGGAAGGTTTAAAGATGATGGCTCATGAGGCGGACAAGTGGGTTGGCAGTGTTCGTGTGGAGGCTGAGAAATTCATGGATGAGCTCGCCTATTCCTTCCAGTAGGCTTCCAACATTCTTGCTCGCATGGAAATTGGTGATCAAGCTTGGAGCGAAGCACACATTTATCAAGATAAAACTATCCCTCACTTGGCCGCCTTGATGCATCTACCCATGCAAACTCTGGTCGAGGGAGGAGTAATTCAGGAAGGTGATAGATATGATTTCCCAGGTTGTTATTCTTCAGCATTCATTGGCCAAGGCTTCTTTGATGCAACACATGCATAATCAATTAGAGTTAGGAAGGCTATGGGAAGTATACAGGAGAGAGTCTTCAACACACTCGAGGCCCTATTTGCTAAAATGATGATTCCAGAGTTTGCAATTGCAGACGACCTAAAAGAGAGATTGGAGCCCTTCTTCTCAGACATAAGATATTTTGTTTAGGTTGACTTTGAGAACATTTCAACCTTCTCCAACATTATGCAGAGTACCTAGGATGCCTTGGAGGCTTGGAGAAAATCTTGCACTCAGCATGGACAGGCAGTCACAGTGCTTGAATTCCATCTCAACCACATTCCACCCATTTTAGTGCAAAAAGTTGAAGTTGTGTTTGCTAGATTCATAGAATTTGCAGTCAGGGAAAAGAACAATGGGAAAGCGATTCTCAACGAGAATCTGCTAGAAGAGAGTGGGCATTTTATGCTCATTTATTACCCCGCTCCACTTTCTAGTAGTTTTTAGGGCAGAATCTTGACTAGGGCTTAAGTGGCTCAATCTGAGCCCTTCATTGTAATTCAATTTAAACCATCCATTAGACTGGGCCAACTATAAAAGGGGCATCCCCCCTCATTTGTATCATATAGATAGGATCATAAAGTAGAGTGAATAGCATAAAAGAGTTGAGCATAGAGGGATTAGTAGCATAGCTTAGATTGAAGAGGAATGAATGTTTTCAAGTTGAATTCTTTGTAAGAGATTGTTGTGAACACTCCTATAATAAAAAAGAGTGATCATTGCTTGTGGTTTCATCTTTTGTTGTGGGTAGCTAGCAAGGTTTCTTTGTCCTTCTAATTCATGTAGAATCTTAAAGTAGAGCTTAGAGTAGAATAGATTCTATTTCATGCACGCACATAGTTTTGGAATATGGTGGTTGAATTGAGCGAACTTCGTTAATCCATACCACTAGCAAACTCATAGATGGTGGGCTAGCCTTGAGTGGTCAACTGGAATATTATGTACTTAACTTCGATTGTGATTTATATGATATGCATTGTTGTGATGGTGTCTTCATGTTAAGTTGTGATTTGAATACCTCAAGTTGCTCCTTTGAAGATTGCACCAGTCCTGTGGAAGTTGTCCGAGTTGAGGCAAAGCAGAGCTTGGTTTAAGTTTGCAAGAGTTGATCCCCATGTCCCACTCTTAGATTAGATGATAGCTTTCCTTAGTCCTTGCATCCATTTTAAATTCGACATTTTCTCGGTTAGTTTAGGAAACTCGAGCTTAAGGATACATCTTCTTAATTTTGCAAGTCCCTTTCCAAGTAAGCAATCGCGTAAGTCCCCTTGAAATACTAGCAAATCACATCAAGCCAACTGAGTACTACGTCCACTACATAGAGGAACCTTGGAGTTGAATGCATTATCTTTCACAATCTTAATATGCAGGATATTTTGATCAAGAGAGGATAGAGTGACCATTGGAAACTCTATTTTGTGTTGGTGTGGTCATAAAACACCCATCAACAGGTCCTTTCACACTTATGGGAACTTTGAGGTCATCTAGTATAATGTGAGAATTTCTTTTCCATTTGCTTCTCTCTAAAGTTCCATATCCAACAATAAGTTTGCAAGTTCCTCATGGTCATTTGAATTTTTGTGGACATAATAGAGTGAATTGAATATTTACAAGTTAACAAACTAATTTAGATGAATAGTTTTGTCGGACGTAGCCAACTTCAGCAAGATGATGACATGACCATGTTCAAGTTGCACGGTTTTACCAACAGACTAAACTTGAAGTAGGATTTCATGTTTGAGCTAGTCAATTGCATAATTTTCACTTACAACATCATTTTTGGGTTTCCAACTTGCCATTGCACTTGTGGACTTTTGACTTGCTATACATTGATGTTTCTACAATGGATTGTTAGTTGTAACAACCAAGATCAATATGATTCATCTTCCAAGCCACATACAGATAAAATGAAGATCAATGCATGCATTTTGCAATCTTGGGGATGCTGCAGAAGGGTGATTGAGATCAAGAAATAATCTATTTTGTACTCTTGTATTGTAATTTGCTTCTAGACAATAAAATTAGGATTTCAATTGTTTTGTAAACACTATTATCTTATTGAATTTTGTATTTGTCCGTGAGATTGTGCTATTCAGTAGAATTCCCTGATCCTACATCATTATTATATTTGTAAATGAATTCCCTAGATGTCCCAAACCTTTCTACATTAAGATCATTGGGTAAGGAAAACAATGCTTGTGCATATGAATCTACGAGCTGACTAGAGATCTTGTATGAGAGCTTTGGTGTCCAAGAGGTTCCTGGTTCCACTTCATAAAATGTGATCTTTGCCAACCTCAAATGTGATATCATTCGCATACTTCCAGACCATGTTGTATGATATGCAGTCATGATTGTAGATCTATTGCTAAAAAGATTTGGAAAACCCTCAATAGATTGTAGTATTGAAGGTAGCATCCTTGAAACACTTGACATGTTCCCAAACCTAAACTCCTACTTGTATGGAATGGGTGTTTGCTTTAAAACATGTATGTGTTTTAAAATGAAATGAGGAGTTGTTTCTATTTACATTATATACATGTTCCTTTTTAGAATGGGTACACATTTTGGAGTGTACATGCATTTCATAAGAATTAATATTTGAAACCCATTGTTTGTTTTGTTTTAGGCTTGGAAACCCAACTCTAAACCTTGGACTTACAAATAGAATGCCATGAAAATAGCAAGAGAAAAATTGACTCTAGCAATATGGTTGACAACTTTTTTTCGATTATTTTTTATGCAATTAAAACCCATTATAGATGACAATGTTTAGTTTTCAAATATGAAATTAGTTTTATAATTGGATATTTTTCCATCTATTAATTAAATTAATGAGAAAAGTGATTTATAAACTTGAAGTAACAAGTATTAGTATTTTTTTAATAACTTTTGATTTTTAAATTTTTGTGAAAAATATATATGTTTGACTAATCTAGACATCATTCTTTATAGAACGAAAAAAATAAAATTATGATTAGTCTCAAACTATGTTGGTTGTACATGAGGGGTTTCCAAAAATAGCAATTAGGGCTAATTAAAAAATATATATCTTTAAAAAGTTATAAAATAATGTTTTGATGAAACTTCATCATAACACACATCTTTCTCTAAAAGGAATTATAAACATATTTTATTTAGGTCAAATTATGTTGGTCATACATGTTTGTATTGGCTCAAAACATAGAACTTAAAAAAAGTGATTTTTGTGCATTCTATTCAAAATCAACTTTTTTCATTTGGGTATTAGAATAAATTTTGTGTTTGGAAATTAGACACAAAATACTTCATTTTATATTGATGGACTGTGTTAAGATTCTATGTGTAAGAGCTTCAAAATTTTACGCCAACTATGCCAAACATTGATTTTCGAGAAAAAAACACTTCAATTTTTGGCCAAAAATTGGACACATTATCTTGCATTTCCCTTCCCCTTAACAATCATTTGACATGTAGTGAGAATCACAATGTCGGTCGTGGAGTCATCCCTATTCAAGTAATAAATTTTGTATGCAATGCCAATTATAGCATACAACACTGATGGGTTTGTGATCTTTGTTACATTTAATCTCCTACCATTTTAGGTAGTGCCAATTCAAGCTTAGTTGCTTTGTTGTTAGTTAGCAACTTCTTTGAGGACAACTCTCTTTTTTATCATAACCCTATTACAACCTAGATAGTATTCTTTGTGATTTTATATGGTTTTTATTCAAAGTAATCCTTATATAACCCTCCATATATCCAACTTCTGCTCTATAATTTGTTGGTATTTTTGCAATTATTGTTTTTGCCCTAGGTGTAATAATGTTTTTTTTAAATGACTTAAGTTTTGTGTTATCGATCTTTGAGAGTGAAGTATGAATATGCTTCCTCATGTCTTTGACATAGACTATTGGTTAAAATAATAATCTCTAATCCAATATTTAATTATCAAAGCTCCATTCATGCTATGATAGTGATGAGGGTTACACTGCCCAAACCCCACACAAAACACAATAACAATTAACAACACAAAAAATGCAAGATAGAAAACAACCCATTTTCAATTATTTTCCAAAAATGAAATTACAAGTTCAGAAATCACAGGGCTACAACCTCATGGGCTTGATTCATTACATCAAAATCAATTTTGAAAATAAAATCTATTATTTAGAGCCACAATCTGCACTAATGGAGCCACCTTCTACAACCTCCACTTAACTCTTTATTTTACCCAATAACCACCCTAGAATGTTCTAGAAAGTGTAACTTTCTCTTTTGTTTTGGCGCCAAAAATCTCACCGTTTGATTTCTTAGCTAGGAAGATATTTTAATGAAATTCACTTTTTATCGGGGCAACTTCGTGGGGCCATATCTTTTGATTCGGGTGTCCGATTGCTATTATAGTATATGGTTGGAAAGCTTTCGAAGAGATCTACAATGTTTAAACCATTAGAGATCGTTTTGTCCACTTTTTGAGTTGTTTTAGGGCTTCTAAGGGTTTCAAATTTGAATTTGAAGCTGCATTGGAGAAATTTCTTGGGACATAAACTTTAATATCTCCCAAATTGTATAGGGTATTGAGACGTCGGAAATATTTTTCAATTCCACTCCTTGGAGTAAATTTTTTAGGTGCATACCAACCTGTTTAGGATGACTTACTAAAAATATTACGTGACTGTTTTTCACCTTTTTAAATTTTTGACTGTCTTACACCCCTTAAGTGCCATCATGGGACTCAAAACAACTAAAAATAATAATGAAAGACATATTTTTTTGGGTGATGCAAGATTGCCCCTACACCACTGGATGCTCCTGCATTAGACACCTAGGGTAATTTGAAAAGTGACTATGTCACTTCTCAAGAGTTAGAGGGAAACCAAGATGGTTAACCTCCACCTTAGACAACCATGATGAGTCTTCAACAGGCCTTCCTCTCTATTTCACCAAGTACTCTACATATTGTTTGTTTTTTGATGTTGAGAACACTCATATGCTATATGCCCTTCTTCTCCACATTGGAAAATGGTTCCACGAAAGCCTCCTCTTCCCGGTCCTCATCCAAATCTTCCTCTTCGTCTTTGGTCTCCATTATTTTGATCACGAGGACGATAGGTGTTATCTCCTTTTTGGTTATGGTTGTTACTAGATCCTTCACCTTTCTTTTGATCTTCATTCCAACCTCCATATGACCGTCCACTAGTCTTAACACCACGACCCCCAACTCTTTGCTTGCTTTCAAACCTTATGTTCAACGTTTCTTCTACCTTCAAAGCAAACTGATATGCATCTTCAATGGTAGACATTCTTACCAAACTCAACTCTTCTTGAATACTCTGCTTCAACCCATTTATGTAACAAACGATTTTCTCCTTATTGGCCTCATAATGGCTTGTTCTAATTAGGACATGATATAATTCTTCTGTATACTCCTTCATAGATTTTCCTACTTGTTTCAACCCTTGCATCTTCTTTAACAAATCTAGCTCGTAGTTCACAGGAATGAACTATATTTTTAATTTGTCCACCATTTCGTCCCATCTGGTTATTTTCTCTTTTTGTCTTCAATTTCTTCCTAGTTGTACCTCTTTCCACCAAATATTCATACAACCCTTTAGCTTGGTCTTTGCAAACTTGACACTCTTAGGATCTTCCACCTCCTCATACTGAAAGTATTCCATATCGTTGATCCAATCAATCAACTCTTTTGGGTTAAGATTTCTAGAAAAGGCAGAAACATCAATCTTAGGCCCTTTTCCAATCTTGAAGATGGACTTAAATAATCTAACTTGCTCTGGATCTAATGCATCTTGTTCTTCTTCAAACTGTTCCTCATTCTTAGTTTCCTCTTCACTTTCATCTCCTCTTCTTGGCTCAAACCCTCGATGCAACTCCTCCTGCAATGCTTCAACTTGGCTCTGCAAGGCTCTAAAACCTTCTTCTTGTATAACAACATTTCTTCCACCACCACAATTTCTTCGTGGAGGCATTCCAATCACTTTTTCTCAGAAACCCACAACCACAAGTCCTGGTGTAAGTTGCCTCACGTTTGGCGATATAATTACACACTCAAAAAAACCCGCTCTGATACCACTTGATGAGAGCTACAATGCCCAAACCCCACACAAAACCTAGTAACAAATAACAACACAAAAAAATACAAGATAGAAATCAACCCACTTTCAATTATTTTCTAAAAATGAAATTATAGATTTAGAAATTACAGGGCTACAACCTGATGGGCTTGATTCATTACATCCAAACCAACTTTGAAAATAAAATCTATTATTCAAAGCCACTATCTGCACTAATCTATTATGTGAAAATAACCGCCCTAGAATGTTCTAGAAAGTGTAACTTTCCCTTTTTGTTTGACACCAAAAGTCCCAGAGTTTGATTTCTTGCCTAGGAAGATATTTTAATGAAATTCACTTTTTAGTGGGGTAGCTTTGTGGGGCCATATTTTTTGATTCGGGTGTTTGACTTGCTATTAGAATATATCATTGGAAAGCTTTTGAAGAGATCTACAATGTTAAAACCATCAAGGATCATTTCATCCACTTTTCGAGCTATTTTGAGGCTTCTAAGGTTTTCAAATTTGAATTTGAAGTTGCATTGGAGAAATTTCTTGGGACGAAAACTTTAATATCTCCCAAACCATATAGGGTATTGAGATGATTCTTTCGTCATCAAAAATATTTTTCAATTTTTCTCCTTGGGGGAAATTTTCAAGTCCATACGAGCCTATTTAGTCTGGCTTACTAAAAATAGTTAGTGATTGTTTTTCATCTTTTTTGACTTTTGATTTGTCTTACAGCTTAAGTGCCATCATGGAACTCAAAACAACTAAAGAAAATAATGAAGAACATTTATTGGGTGATGCAAGATTGCTCCTACATCAAATAGCACTTGGTGAGATACAAGGCTTATACTACTACAATATGAAAATCTGAAATTGTACACAAATCTAAAACTAAGTTGCCTCAATATGGAATTGCTTGGTGGAGGTTCAAATTCTTTATGATTCTTAAATCAACCAATTTAACATGCTTAATAAAACCATCTTAGGTGAATTTAAAACAACAATAAAATAAAGATAACATCACCATAAAATAGCAGCAACAAAGAGGCACAAATCAAAAACATCAGAAGATCATCTGACAACACAAGATTTATGTGGAGAAACCCTTTTGACGAAAACCCACTAAGAAAAGAGGCCAAACATGTATTATCTTCAATTGCAAGATTAAAATACATTCACTTCCATTACTCCTCTGTCTTTAATTCAACATCACATGAGTATAAAGTTTTTACTCTAATTCATCATATTACATTTCTACCACCATAATGTTGAACACACCCGAATATTGGTGGGGGGGTGAATTAGCATCATCAAAACTTAAACCCTTTAGCACAAAGCAAATTCAATCTTCTAACAAGATCAACAACCCTTAAATAGATCAACAATAATCAAAGATAAAGAAATGAACACACATGCACAAGATAACATCAGATATGCGTGGAAATTCCTAAAACGAAAAAACCATGGTGAGAAATCTCACAATATATGAATAAGATTATAGTTTGTTTTAAGGCTCATTGCTTAAAGAAGCACACTGCTCCCTGAAGGACTTATAGGCTAAGGCACACAACCTTAGGGCAAGATACAAGGACTTGCAAACTAAGGCACACAACTTCAAGGCAAGATACAAGGACTTGCTGGGGAGACTCACTATCTCCAAGCAAGATACATGAAGCTTTTGGATTTACAACATATGCCAACAATACACTCTACTGAATGATGCATTGAAGTGCATCTAATTTATATTTTTGACTTTTGCATTATTCCACTCTCTCACCTTGCAATTGATTTGTTCTTCCATTTATATCCCCTGCAAGTAAGGAAAACATCAAATTAGGTTGGCCAGAACAGGGGACAAGCAATGACTCCAAAAAGTTAGCCATAAAACACAATTGAAGTGAAAGTAGTCCTATCCGAGAGATAGATAGGACTAAAAACAACTTATTACATCTTCCAATGTGATCCCAAACATCAAACATGAGGGTGCACAACATCCGAAGTCGGCAACAAGGAAACATGTAGAAGAAACGTGTAGCACATTACCAATCAGCCCAAAAAAATATCTTCCAACTAAACTTACTCGATGTGGTTCTCAACAGGATAGGGCAATACCCAAACTCATCTTAACACAACCTCAATTGCTAGCACAAACCCTCAAGAACATAGCACAAGCAAGAAAACAAAGCCTCGTCGGGCAGGCATCCACAAATTACCTAGAAAACCACCTCAAACAATATGCAACACCAAAGAGATCAAGCATCGATGTGTAGATCACAGAGAAACATTCCAGGAACATCCAACAATACTTCCACATACTTCTTTCTCATTGTCATGCCAAAAACAACAAGTGCAAACCAAACAGAAACAAAACACTCCATCTTGGACGCCCAGAAGACACTATCATGAGATAGGACATTTATAAACCAACTTATGGTATACTTCATCACATGAAGGCTGAATTGAGATATTTCAAAAACACTGAAAGCACATCCACCAAGCCACAAGAACAAAAACAACAATGCAAAGAAATGCAGAACATTCTCCAGACCAGTCTAGACAAGCAACCAAATTTCCAACCCACTACAATTACTAGAGACCTCCTCGACAACATTGGTGACCTAAAAAGATAAGAGTGCAACATCCACAAAACATAAACACTGAATCCCAAACTGCAAGACCATATCTTCAAAAGCAGAGGAATGTAGAGCATTCTTTTGATTAGTCTTCAAAGCAACTACCTTCATCAGAAACCTTTACCAACATCCAGAGACCAACACTTCCTTGTAGCAACACATACATCCTTAGGAACAACAGGAGAGAGCATACAACATACTAAAGACCATCAACAACATATACCCGACATCAACATTACTTTTAATCCTCATCTTAATATATCATCATGATATCATCTTTGTTGACAACAAACATACTCAATACTAGTTTAATTGGCATAATAAGACATGACATCTAACTATGAACATCAGTAAAATCATTGTTAGCACATCATCACAGTATACCATCAACATACAAATGTAAGCATCAATGACAGCCCAAACTCAGTGTTGACATCAATGATAAACTTAGGTAACATATGTGCAACACATAACCCCAGTTTATATACCATTTTCAACCTCTTAATGGGGATCCAATATGGTTATCATATTCTAACATCTCCCTTGGATAAATCCAAGCATTAATGTCATATGATAATACAGGTTCAACCATTTTATTCACCTACATGATTTGGACACCTGGTTGTTTTTAGTGTTTAACCATCCTGGTGGTTATTGTTTATAACAAATTTTAACTATAATAATAGCCACACAAAGTGAAAACAAAAACTCATAATAACCTCATGGGAAGTTGGATACCCAAAACCACCATATCCTCTTGATTCTTATACAACAAATAGTAAATCTTTGTTGGTAAAAATTAGTTATTGACCCTTGGTAAAAGAAAAAAAATGTTGAATTTGTAAAACTTAATTACCATAACAATAAAACCCTAATGGTAAAAAATAATTATTGTTGACGGTGAATCCTTCATCCCTTATAAATGTTTTGCAAACAATGTTGGAAGTAATTGTATGTGTTGAATGAAATAGCTACGATCAAATATAAATCGCTAATACCAAGTATAATTCCTTGATCTGTATTAACAGAATATAAATGGATATATATTCAAATCAAATTAAATGATTGCATATATATAGATCTAAATGATTCTTAAATAAACCGATTAACATTCGGTTGTCTTAGTTAAGACAAAGGGACTCTATGACTAAATACACGTCCACTCATGGGACATGTCTCCCTATCTATGTATATATGGGGAATTCGATCCACTAGAAGAATATTGAAATCATAAATGTTCTGCTCTTGTAGATTAGAATTGAATAGCTAAATCAAATCTGAAGAAATGTAATCATCCTCAACATGGTATCAGAGCTAGGCTCTTCAAATTTTATTTGGCATCGTCAAGTATTGATAAGGGGTAGACCTTTATCTATATCAAATTCCTTAAGGAAGGATTGCATCCAACCTAAAGTATCAACACAGGCATACTGGAGGAGCAATCATGCTTTGTGGCCGCACCTTTGGGTCTGGCCACGAGCCTACATTACCCGCACAAGCAAGCACACGAGAATTCGCGGGAGAAAGATTTTTCCAGTGCTTGGAGTAAATCATTGGCATATTCATATGATACTTCGCCGGAACAAGAACCTTGGCATGCATTGATTAGTCGGGATTGTCTGAAGCTACACAACGATCCTATCTTGTCATCGCACCTATTCTGACACATCCAGAGAGCTACAATTGATCGAAACAAGTCAAGGCGATCATTTGTAGAGGCGACAACACTCTCAGGATTCTATCTTTGCATATCTCAGTTGAAGATGACACATTCTCCACTATCAAACATTGCAGATTGTGAGTCGATTGAGTTATGAAACTCTTGGCTGGCGATATCGATGGTGCGGGTGGTGAGAGCCGAAGGCTATGCAGCCGCCAACAGAGAGATTTGCCTCAGGGGTCGTGAGAGTCTCCTTCAATGATCGGGCTTCCCAACTCTTAATATTAATCAATCTAATTGATGATCACCTTCCTATGTATGATCTGTGAGCAAGAGCATGGGAATGGCAGAGTAGTGATTGAGTGAATAGAGTGAAGAATCAAAGACAAGTGATTGATTAGCTTTGGGCGCCAACCACATAAATTTAATTGTTATTTTTAATAGTTTAAATTTATTATTAAATACTTAATAAATTCTTATTGTTTATTTAAAAACTGTTTTAAATGAAGGCTTGGTGTTTCAAACACCGTTATCATTTTCCTCCAAAATACTCAAGTAATTTCAGGGACATTACACAAGACAATTGGACTAGAAGTCAGGAACATTCTCAGAACCGTCGACGGACTCTCCGCTAAATTCTTGTGAGAATATTTGTGTTCTATTTGGGAGGAAGATATAAAACATCGATTACACTTATATGATCAGACTCTGTAGTGTCTGGAACAAAACAAGTAATATAGCTCCGCCCACGAGTGGCATTGCTATGGCATGGGTGTTGATTATCGGCTAATTCCCTATCAGTTCATGGGCTTCCAATGTCCTCAAACTTAGACAGAAGAAACCACTGTGTTACTCACCTTCTCTGGATTTGACCCTGGCTAGAGAAGCTATGTGGTAATGTCTATGGCTCGATATGAATCCAATGCACACCAGATAAATGAAAGTCTCAACTTAAAGTCACAGGAGAAGTGCTGGAGTGATCAATTGGTATGCAACCCGATGATGGAAATCTTCATGAGCACTGGTCAAAGCCATCGGCTCTACTTGGCCGACGGAGGCAATCTTGGTCTCGATTGGTTGAAATGCACCTATCTTTAGAAGAATTTCATACTCAAAGATTTGGAGTTTTCACCTAAATATATCATATTGGAATTTTGTGTTTGGCATAACCGGTAATTGGTATAGTCTAGAATTCATCCTTCAATTATTTGCTTCGGTGTTGACTGTGCGTAAAATAAGCCATTACCACATCGAAGGGAAAGTTATGGAGATTGAAATCTGACTGGCACCCTTGATTAAAGAGATAAGTATTTCATGTCCTTAATAATGCTCATGAATTTTTATGTAGTCATTAGTTCATGATATAACATTGGATAAATGAATCTTGTATGCTTCTAGCATTTGTATTTCTCTTCAGAATAGTTGACTCATATGAACTATTAAGGAATCTCTTCTTAATGTGCATTAGGATGGACCAAGAGATTGCTCTCAAAAGAAGAAGAGAATGGAGACATGAATTGCAACCATGAAACTGAATAATTAGCTGAAGACATCTCTCAAAGAGGAAGAATTAACCTTCAGAGGGAGTTCTATGATTCAATAAGGGTTGCAGTGTTGATACTAAATCCTTGAAGTACCTCTTCAGTAGTTGAGATCAGAATTGCTCAAGTCACTCAACTTGAATTTAACATTGGTATCTCTACAAACCTATTTATAATAGAGGGATCTAGGATAAGGTTTGAATTTGGACAACCCTGAATCTCTAAAGAGGTGTGCATTGGAATCCATTTCTCTAAAGCAAGTGTTGCTAGCAATCTTGGACGATAAAGTCAAGAGGTTGATGCAAGTGCTTGAAGATTCAGAGGGAGCGGGAAGCAATCTTCTATGGCATTGAGTACCTTTGGATGTTGTTTTAGGTTGAGGTCTGCAATGATATCCTAGTGTAGCAGGAAGCAATCTTTTGTGGCACTAAGTACAACATAAGCGGAATATATTTCAGCCTCTATGGGAGCAAGAGAAGCAATATCGCTCTGGAAATTGCTTGTGGTATTATTTGATCAAAGCATATAGAGATTCCTTACCACTATGTGAGAGACATGGTAGAAAGGAATGTGATACAGTTGGAGTATATTAGTACAAATGATCAAACAATAGACATTCACCAAAACTCTCTCCAGAGTCAAAATTGAACCCTTCGGGAAGAAACTTGGTATGGTTGAAATGTAAGTTTTTTTTTAGATTGAGACTCAAATTGTTTATTTTGTACTAATATGTTTTAAAGATGTTTAATGTGTAAACTCTTTTGTCATGTGAGTGACTCCATGACTGTATGGGCTCACCCCCTTTGTGTACATTATTGAAAGGTGACGATCTTTCAATAATGAACACTTTGACATTGTAAGGTGACGACATTAGAATGATTAGTTTCAATATCATGATAGATATCATGTGACTTGATATCCGTGGACATGTCATGATAGTATTTTTTGGACATTTTGATAGATATCATGAGACTTGATATAAATTTGAAGATCATTATGATCCTTATTCATGGTGGATATGTATATATATCCATGGATATGCCATGATTTATTATGGTAGACATCATGTGACTTGACGTCAGTGCACATACCATAATGAAGATATGTTATGAAGAATGTCATGTGACTTGACTCTTTCAGAAGCATACCATATCTTCTGATATCACGAGTAAGGTGATATCACTTTATACTTGATTGAAGTTATCTTCCCTAGCTAAGAGGGAGTGTTGAATAATGAAGATATGTTATGAAGAATGTCATGTGACTTGACTCTTTCAGAAGCATACCATATCTTCTAATATCACG
The DNA here is from genome assembly GCA_007115665.2 of Sequoiadendron giganteum. Classification (NCBI taxonomy): domain Eukaryota; kingdom Viridiplantae; phylum Streptophyta; class Pinopsida; order Cupressales; family Cupressaceae; genus Sequoiadendron; species Sequoiadendron giganteum. Next base: position 634,376,016 of record CM021108.1, read on the forward strand.
AGTAAGGTGATATCACTTTATACTTGGTTGAAGTTATCTTCCCTAGCTAAGAGGGAGTGTTGAATGAAATAGTTACAGTCAGATATAAATCGCTAATACCAAGTATAATTCCTTGATCTGTATTAAGAGAATATAAATGGATATATATTCAGATCAAATTAAATGATTGCATATATTTAGATCTAAATGATTCTTAAATAAACCGATTAACATTCGGTTGTCTTAGTTAAGATGAAGGGACTCTATGACAAAAGACACGTCCACTCATGGGACGTGTCTCCCTATCTATGTATATATGGCGAATTCGATCCACAAGAAGAATATTGAAATCATAAATGTTTTGCTCTTGTAGATTAGAATTGAATAGCTAAATCAAATATGAAATAATGTAATCATCCTCAACAATATGGCATAGGATTTACAAGGTTGATGGCACCTTAATTCTAACATAAAATACATCTTCTGAAATGAATGAGAATTCCCCATTAGGGTTTATCTCCATAACATTGTATGGGAGCTTCTTGTGTTATGGTTTCTGAGAAACATCTACCAGAATCAAAGCAACCATTCTTGCTTGCATCTTTCTACTTTTCTTACTTTGATTCACCACACTTCTTGGCTTGAATTTTTTGGGTAGTGTTGTGCTTGAACTCTTGGAGACAAAATTTCGGTGAGGGTTTGGAAAACAAAGCTTGACACTTAGCAAATTTCTCAAAATTGAATGTTTGGTTGCTTATGGTTTCCTATATAGGTTTTTGATATCGAGATTTAAATTAATTGCCCCTTTCTACTCTTTATTTTCTCATGTGATTTGCTCATTATGTTTTTCCTAATGCCTTTCATGCTTTTATTTTTCCTTTATGATATTGTATAATATATTACATATGATACAATTTTTTGCAAACATCCACCACTTAAGTCTTCTAGCATGAGAAACTCTAACATTACCTTCTAGAAAATATGTTTGCGCATCATTCCATACAAAACAAATCTATCATCTACCAAACAAATTTTAGCATTGCTACAATACACTTCCTTCTTTTTCTCTCACAGGTTTCAATTTGTGTCTCACTCCATATTTTTTGACAAAGAGTACATGTGTTAGCACGACCATAATGAACAACATACCTATCATATTGCCACAACCTTTCCAATAACAAGTAACATACATCTATTGGCATAATTTCACATAACACTTCATCATGAGAATATCCAATCTTAGAATTTACCAAACGCTATTCTTTAACCAAAGCCTTATGCTCTTTTTGTAACCAAACAATCCTATATGGATGCGGATGTTCTAATCTTTTCAAATTCAATTTTGTAACCATTTATTAGGAACTAAATTATTTGTACTTCCACTATCAATGATTGCAATACAACACTTGCCTGCCGATTTACACTTTGTTCTAAGCAAACTCTTTCTTTGGGCTAGTTCTTCTTCTCCTTCTTCCTTCAACAAGACTCCTTTGATGGTAAGGGTTTCTCCTCTTTGAACTTTTTCTAAATGTTCAGATCTAGCCTCCTCATCTACATGGGAAACTCTAACATTACCTTCTAGTCTTCTATTTGTTCATCCTATACTTTTTTTGGCAATCATAAGATCTCTAGCCTTTCCCACATTTGAAACATTTTCCTCTAAATCCTCCTCTTCTAGGTTCTCTTCCAAATCATTCCCTTCCTCTTTAATATCCATCATTTTGGTCTCTAGGGTTATATGTATTCTCACCTCTATTATTTTGGTTGGTTCGTGCATCATCATTTTTCTTTTGCTCATCGTGTTGTCCATGGCCTTCATATGGTATTTCTCATGTTCTTCCACCACAACGTCTTCTTCTCTGTTTTCTTTCAAATCTCCTATTTAATTTTTCTTCAGCTTTCATGGAAAATTGGTATGCATCTTCAATAGTAGTTAATTTTACTAGGCTTAACTCTTCTTGGATATTGGATTTCAATCCATTGATATACCTAGCTATCTTTTCTTTATTAGCATCTATGTGACCTGCTCGAATGATAACTTTGTAAAACTCTTCAATGTATTCTTTGACTGTTTTGTTCATCTACCTTAAAATTTGTATCTCCTTTAGGACTTCCAACTCATAATTTACTAGAATAAATTGTCTCTTCAACTTATTTGCCATTCTATCCCATCTAGTCTGATCTTCTCTTTTCTTCTTCAATTTCTCTCCAATTGCACTTCTTTCAACCAAATGCCAACATGACCTTTGAGCTCAGTCTTGGCAAATATGACCCTCTCAAGATAATCTATTTCTTGATATTCAAAATATTCTTCCATATCATTCATCCAATCTATCAATTCTTCAAGATTGAGACCTACCTATGTATGTTGAGATATCTATCTTTGCCTCTTTTCCAATTTTTGTTATGGTCTTCAAGATTTTTACTTGATCAAACACTTCTCCATAATCTTCTTCAACTTGTGCATCATCTTCATCTTCACTTTCATCTCTCCTCCTTGGTTCAAACCTTGTTCTTAGATCCTCTTGGATTGCATTAATTTTCCCTTGTAGGGCTCTAAACCCGTTTTTTGTCACTACAACATTTCTACCACCATGGTTTCTTCGAGGAGGCATCTTACATTTCTCCTCATTTAATATAAAAATTCTTAGTCTAAACCTATCTCCAATTGATGATTCTTCTTTCACTTTGAAACACACAACCTCAAGGTCTTGGTGCAAACCACCTCACTATTTGATGATTTGTCTACACAGTTAGGATAGACTCACTCTGATACCATCTAATAGGAGTTAGCTCAAACAACACACTTACAACAAAGATTTCACACATGAAAATATGCATTCTTTTATTGAGAATAATCATTGATTACATAATAGGAAATATAGAACAAAATAGAGGATGAAATTCTCAACAGGCTACCACTCATTACAACTTCAACCCCCTTCTTTTGGATCCTTTTTCCTACCCTTAACTTCAAATTTGATTATATATTTTCATCTCCCTCCTTATTATGATCTATCACCTCCACTATTTGTTTCATGCTTTGGAAATGCCAAAAATGTCGTAATTACCCTTAGGTGCCTCCTTGCATGTTTGGAAAATGTAACTCCCATCCCCAAAAATAGCTCAACTTTTAGGAGTCATAACTTTTGATCTTGGCACTTGATTGAGCCCATTTTTTTTTTTTTTAATTGTAGTGCTTAGAGTGTTTTAGGCTTCTAAAATTGACTTATCCAATTTCGCCAATTTTATGGGCCCCAAACCTCAATTTTGAAGTTTTTTTCAAGATTTTTGGAAACTTAAATCTTTAATATATTCACTTCCAAACCTGATCTTGGCTTGAAATTCATCCACAATATGCATTTTTCAATTCTGGAGCCTTGGGTAAAATTTTAAGTCCATACAGGCTCAAATGCAAACTTTCTAAAAATAGAGGCCTTACCATGTTTAGCCCTTTTTGAAACTTTGAAATTTTTGAACCAATTTTTAGGACTTTTTAGAGGAAATAATCTTAATGTTTCATTACAAATTTTCAAACCTATCTTGTTGAAATACTTTTCTTCACTCAAAAACTCTAAAAGGTTGTCCATCCTTAGCAATTGAAATCTATACTTTATATTGATCTTGTTGATAGGTCATCCATCCTTGGCAATGGAAATGTATACTTTATAGTGATCTTGTTGATAGCTCTAGAGTCTATACACATCCTCCATTCTTCTCCTTCCTTTGGCCCTAACACAACTAGTATGACACGTGGACTTGAACTCTTTCTAATCAGCCCTTGCCTTGGTAACTCTTCAACTTGCTTGTGTAAATGCTCATTTTCAATTATTGTCAACATATGAGAAACCTTATTAGGCAAAATTTATCCTAAGATCAATACTATGTGATGACATATGCTTCTTAGTAGAGGTAACTCTTCAAGTAGATTATCTAATATTATGTCATTGTACATTATGTCAACAACTTTGTTTTTGAAAAGTTAAGCAACATTTTCAGGGTGTCGTACCCTTCACAAGGGGCCCTAGGGGCCAAAAAGAAAAAACATAGTTCAAAACAGACTTTGAACTATAGAACAGCCAGAAACAGTTGTTAGACAGCTGTAGAAACCAAAGAAATTAAGCAGCCCCAGACATAGAGGGGTCCAAGTTGGCTCCACGAGCCCGAGTTCGAGGAGCCGACACAAATTTCTTCTTTCGGAGAACGATCGACCAAGGAGGCTTGGAAGCAGGAAGCGAAGAGAACGGAGAGAGGAGCAATTCCGCCACAACCACCACAGGACCACCAAACAACGAGGTAGTCGGCAGTGAGGCAGACGAGGAGGAAACAACCAACGGAACAATAATATTTCCCAACAAAGGGGGTTCAGGGTCAGTCAGCGCAGTGACAACAAGGGACTCTGGCACAACAGTGTCAGCAGAATGGACCAAAGGAGGATCCACAACAGAGAGGTTCAGGAGAGGAGCAGCAACAAGATGGACGACCTCCTCAGGAGAAACCTCCGAAGAAGACCCAGGTGGCTGCAAAGAAGAAAGGTCCGAGACAAGAGCAATAGACAGAGGAATGACCTCCTCAATATCCGAAGAAGAACCAACAGTGAGATGATCCAAGAGGGCATCCTTCCACCAAGTTGCAGCGCCCTTGCGGCGAGCATGAGGACAGGCAGAGGCCAAATGTCCCACCGAAAAGCACCTCCTACACCGAAAGGGGAGAACCTCATAGTCCAGGAGTTGCTTCCACGGTCTATACTCCACCAGCAAAACAACATCAGTAGGAAGAGGTTTGGAGGTGTCAAGATCGACTAAGAATCGGGCGACCGTTGTGTGCCCAAATTCCCTGGTTATGGAATCCACCATAAGGAAGCGACCAATGGAATTGCCAATGGCCTCGAAACATGTTGCCTCCCAGAATTGGAGAGGAAGATTTGGCAGACAAACCCAAATAGGTCTGGTGTTATCTAAGGTTGTTGTAACACATTGGCATTTGTGGCTTCTTGTACCTACATATACTTGGGAATACTAGAAAACCAAGCACCTTCCTTAAAATCTTTGGCTCCATGCTTGAAACAAGTGTCTTAGAGTATTGCAATCTTCTACCATATCTTCTTCTAAAGTGTTAATAATGATTAGATGTCTCATTTTGGTAGAAAAAAATCGTTCCTTTTCATGTTTTGTATTATCAAATTTTCATTTCCACCTCTATTTCCTTGATTTGTACTACCAACTCTCTAAAATCAGTCTCCACCTTGTCTTTATTTACTCTGTTTGATATGAAAATTATTGTTTGACTTGTCTTTTTCCTTTAAGGTAAATTTATATGCATCTTCAATATATTGCATTCTAACCATACTTAACTCTTCTTGAATACATCATCTCGAACCAATAATATACCGTGCTACATTCTCTTGATCAATTGCATGATGACCAACCCTCATTATCAACTTGTAAAATTATTTTTCTTATAATCCTTCACATTCATATCCTTTTGCCTTAGATTTTGCAATTTGTTTAACAATTCCAATTGGCAATCTACAAGGATAAACTTAGCTTTCAATTTAAATAGCATCATATCCCATTTTCCAATCTTTTCTTTCCTTGTGTAATTGCTTTCTAATAGTACTTCTTTCCACCATATGGTAGCATGAACTTTCAACTTGGCCTCGGAAAACTTCACTCTTTCAAGATTTAAAACTTCCTCATACTCAAAATATTCTTCTATATCATTCAACCAATTTACTAACTCTGTAAGATTTAAATTACTAGCATAATTAGGGACAAATTATAAACCTCTTATTGATATTAGAAATAACCAACATTTTTCTCTTCATTTCTTCTTCTTCAATTTGTTTGTTGATTTTTATGTGACCTTTTGCATCTTCCCCATTAATTTCATTTTCTCTAAGGTTATGGTGTCTTCTTCCTTCTTCTTGAACAACATCCAATTGTATCTATACATTTTTCATGACCTCAATATTACTTCCATTCTTCCAACAATGTTAACCACTCCTTGATCTCTATCCACTCTTCATGGGGGCATCTTAACTTTGAATCCGATGCAAACTACCTTACAATGGATGATATGTTTACAACTCTAAGAAACCTTTTACCCACCATAGCATCTAACTCAATTCCAAGTTGTGGTACCATCTAACACTTGCAATTGGAGGGTCTAATTAAATACCATCTAACCACATAGAAATTAATTTAACACTTAACACATTCATAGAGTAGATGAAAAAATTCAGATAATGGAAACATATTTTATTACTTCAAAACATAGTTACATCATAGGCTTCATGAACTTCAATAGTATTCAAACATAGGTATTAGAAATACAAAATAGATATTTTGAGATCTTTAGCTCTTTCTAGCTTTTTGATCTATCTTACTACCTTCTCAAATGATTGTCCACTCTTGAAGACAGATGCGATAAGATGATACCAAGAAAGAACATGAGATAATGATCATGGGCACCTTAAATGATTTCAACCTTGATTTTGCCTTAGAATTGTGCACTCTTCCTTGAAATGTGTAAAATGACAACCTTTGATATATTTCAAGATGTGGATGTCATAACTTGATGACACTCATTACATGAACCCTCTATAGACCAATAAATAAATATGTAACCTCCTTTGGTGCAAGATTCAAATCAATTGACATACAATCCAATAAAGATAGCATCTTAAAGTGAAAATAAAATACAAAGTATGACATGTTAATCCTAAGTCTAACATTTATATAAACAAAAAGCATGCTAGTGACAAGAAAAAGATTAATCTAGTCATCATGCACCCCCACAACTTGTTGAAGTGGGACTAGAATAGGGTATGGAGCAAGACCAACACCTACAACCAATGTATTGCCACTATTTCCCCAATGTTGATTCCCTCCCCACCCATCATCCTCAAGAGATATTTTACTAACCTCTAGCCATCCTCATAGCCTTGACATTGTCCTAATGTGGTGATGTGGTGCAAAAGGGGCTTCACAAATTGGAGATATCTATGGAAGTATGAAAACCTTCCCCACCACCATTATTTTTTGATACTTAATTTCCTTTACAACACCTACTAACAGCATGAAGCTAGCTTCCAATTCACTAAAAGATGGCATTGACACAAGTTAATGAAATTCTTGTCCAAAATATGCAGAAGAGGGATGGACCTTAACCTCATTTCTAAGGCTTTCTCCAAATTACCTTTTATTCCTCCCGCACATAGTACCAAGGCAACGTTTTACTCATCTCTATCTTTGACAAAATCCAACACACTAGAGAAAAACATTAATGTCGTGTCTTTGTTGACTGTGATTTCTGGGCTTGTCTCCACATAATGTAACCCTAAGGCATCCATAATTGCCTTGTGAATGGATCCTAATTGGATTACAAACACATTTTCAACCTAACCTCTATAATAAGGCTATAGAAAACCATTTCTATTGTTTTTAGAGTACAAATGGAATTTGTGCTTGATGAGATAGCTACAAATCTCTCTACTCGACATGATAAGCTATCAACAACAATGATAGAAAAAGGATTGAAAAATCCCTTGCTATACTAACTCATTCTTGAAGTGGGTGACTATTGCTTGTGAGAGGTACCTACCCACGACAATTGAGTGGGAATGATTTTTCCCAAGATGTCCTCTAATCATTGTCAAAGGTGTGCAAATTTCATTCTAGTGGGATTTACTCATGCAAAGCCATCATTTAGATGTGAGTTCCAAAAAAGAAAAAGCATGCTCCTCAACAAATGAAGAAAAGGAGTTTATTGGTTCCAATAACCTTTTGGGATTCTAAAAGGTCCTGTCTTCAAGCCTTGATCACTTGTTAGCCTTATGGTTGATAATGAGATCCTTTAAGTATTAATGGCTTAATTGACCAAAATATCGGCTAAGTTGTTTGCCTCTCGAAAGTAATGACCCATTGTGAAGGATTCAAATTATCTAGTAAACGCCTCTTAGGATGCTTTTAAGTCTCCAATTTGGAGATCGTTTGTTTTGAATGGAATTACAAATGACCATCAAATTACCTTCTATAATGAGGTGTTTAATTCTAGCCTAGAAGGCCACTTGTAAGACCAAGAGAAGAGCTTGATCATGCTTATTCTCCAAGGAAACTTCTTGTAAGACCAAGAGAAGAGCTTGAGCATGAGTCTCATTGCTTATTCTCAAGAGAAGAGCTTGAGCATGCTTATTCTCCAAGGAAACTTCTTGTAAGACCAAGAGAAGAGCTTGAGCATGAGTCTCATTGCTTATTCTCAAGAGAAGAGCTTGAGCATGAGACTCATTTCTAATTCTCCAAGGCAACTTCTTTGAGGCAACTTTGACAATATGACCTAAAAAGTGTTTAATTATAATCAATCTTTCGGAGCCCAAGATTTTCTTTTGATGCTCCATCAAAATTCAGTTTTAAGAGCCCATTGGGCAAGGGAATCCACTTATCTTCTTTTATGTTTCTCTTTAAAGAATCAACTCTTTAGGCCCCATGAACAAGGGATCTTAGGAAGATAGTATTGATAAAAAATTAGGACAAAATGACTAAAAAATGTATATATTATAAATAGTATTAATGTAATGACTATCCATTAAAATATTTTTTTAAAAACTCCAAAAATTCATATATTAAGTGGCCTCCACAAAAAATTCTTAAAAAAATCATTAATACAAATTCAAAAAATGAAGGCACTATTTTATATTTTCAATAGTTTATAAAGTTAATTTGGATGACCATCTACTAATACTTCACTCCACAATAACTACTAGAAGTCAAACAATAGAAGACCAAGAGTCCCCAATTAGAATTCCACAATAGATGTCACTTTGGAGATTTATTATTAGTTTTGGTATTAAATTATGCTGATTAAACTAAGCAGCTAAAAAGCTGTGAAGACAATGAAAACCCAACATTTGAACACTTCATCACAATCCCTTCGACATAAATGACACTCTTTAAAAATAAAGGTGAACTGAATATCTTGCCAACCATGAATGGATATTCAAATTGTCATTACGGTCTTAAATTGTTATAACAGATGTGTGAAGAACACCTTTTGAAAGATTGAATCTGTTCTCAAACTGTCTCTTTAAGCTACATTGTGATAGCACCCTTTGAAAGAGAGGACACATAAACAACAATCTTGAAAATGTTAAAAGACACGTCTTGAAAAAGAGAGTGATTTCTTAAATATTAAGACGGGTGGTTTTTGGATCATGTCAAGCCAAGAAAATAAAAACCAGTTTAACAAATGAGACCCTACAAATATTCTTCTAGAAAATTATTTATAACTTATTACTTTTACGAAAATCTTAATTTATTCTTGTCATAAGCTAATAGCCTTATAAAGTAGATGGTTTGTCGCAAATGTTCAAAAAAAATTGTGCCTTAGTAGTAGTCTCCCGTCAACAAGAGTCTTTGGTATTTGAGCAAAATATAATTAAAAGAGATTGTAACTCCTTTGAAAATATTATATTATCTTAATTTTTCTTTTTAGTTTGTAGGATTAAAAGTCTACATAGAATACAATTCATTGGAATTCTGTCTATCAGTAAAACAAATTCAGACTGATCATCTCTTAGTACGCTTATGTCTGTGTAGAGTCGCGCTACTTTTTATTTGTTTAATTTCAAAGTTATAAGGAAGATTTATTTCGTTAAAGTTACACAACTTTCTTAAATTAATTGGAAAGATTTGAATCCTGACTAATTTATGTAACATTTGACCAATGTATTTTTATAATTAGACTATTTGAAATATATTTTAAGTCAACTTTAAGATGACATTCGGGAATAATTATGATACTAGTTGACACTTTTTTATTTACTGTAAATAATCATAAAGCAAGGGGATGCACCGAACATACAAAACACCTTTAAACATTTGTAGGTGATAAATAATAAATAAATAAATAATAACAGTAAACACAACCCATGCTTTTCACCCTCAACTTCTTTTCCCAACCTAGGTAAACCCTATACCTTTTTTTAATTAAACTGTTTTCTTATTATCTTTTATAGGACTCCGTATCAATCATAAGCCCAGTACGTTTCCACTATATTATTTTCTTAAACTTCATATTGACGACTTACCCAGCTAAAACTTAATTTTCCTCTTTCAGTTCCGACTCGTGGGTCATGGAATGAGGCCGCTATGTTTCTTTCGATTCTTTTTTATCGTTTGTAATCAGATGAGATATTGTCCAAATTCGATTATGCTCAACGTTGTATGTACTTAACCTCTCAAGCAGTTACTTTAAAGATAATTCCTTGAATAATCTACGCGCCTGTTTCGTTGAAGACTTGGCAAGCTCTATCAAATTAATTCGCTTATCGTACGCTTCAGGCCCCCTTCAGCTCTTTAGATGGTCTGTAATGATTTTTTAAGTTTTGGCTTTTCTCCCTTACTTCTTGATAGGCTAGATAGATAAGAGAACGTTTTCCTGGTTAGAGAGTCTACTCGGTTCTAACCATGATGAGGTAAGTTCTAGGATTTTTGGAATCTCACTATTGAACCAACATCGGGGGCAAAAGAGTTAAAAAGCCATTACCTGTGTACTTTAGCTTTCCTTGTTAGTTTGATGATGCGGGTCACCACTAACTATTTGACATATGTTCCTCTAGCTAGCTCATTTGGGTCCCACTAGTGCACCCAACATGACGGATAAAACAATTGAAGGATGGCATTTATCTATGACTGACTATGTAGTTTAACAGTTTAATTTTCCTTGTTCATTGGATTATGGGGGTTTCTGTCATTTATTAGCGGTGGTATTATTCATCGAACTAGCTCATTTGATTAGTTGGGTTTTCTGGGTTTTAAACATTCTACGCAATTTTTTCTCTACCTCTGGTATTATCTTTGGCAGGGTTTGCTTCGAGGCAAAATATTTTGTTTCGTAATTTTTTAACGTTAAGAAGGTCCATATTGATAGCCCGACTGCATTAAGCCCAGCTAACTTTCAAGTGGTGAATCTTTATAATACTTGATAATAACATTGGGGTTTAGATGAACGAGGCTTGGAACTATTGCAACTGCAAACGCTGGTCAATGGATCAAAATCCAAAATAGGTATAACATATGAGGCGTATGAGAAAAATGCTTCTTACGTGCTTGGCAATGACTAAAAAAGCTACCTTCATATTTGCTTTAACCTTGACCTGAAAATTCTTATAGTAATGAGATCTGTAAATAGTTTTAAGAAAATTACATGGTAGTTTTGGTTGGGGTAGTAACAGCAAATAGATTATCTGGCTAGAGATCGGATCAAAGTTTCTATCCTTAGGGAATGGAATACCATTATAAATGGGACTGAGTGTGACAGATTCCCAGAAGAAAGAATAAGTAGATAAATGACATTGAATTGGTATTAGTGTCCAAAGTTGATGAGGGTATGAAAAATGAAACAAGAGCAACATTGCAAGAGAGTTCTCAGCGAAGCAGGAGGGGGACAACTCCCACAAAAGAAAAGAAGTAACCAAGAAAAGAAATCCCCACACAGATATATACTATAGTACCAAATCGGTCAAAAAATCTCTCTGCCAGAAGGAAAACACTTAGGGTGATGTAAAAGATATGAAACGTAAATGGATGTTTTCACAGACAGCTAATTTTGTGCGTCCTCAAGAGAACTATAAAATTATTGTCAATTGGTTGAAGAGAATGGTGAGAGAATGTAAAACAAAAAATTCATGAATAGATAACTAATTTATTTCATCCACTCTGCTATACCACGTAGGATCTGTGGGACCACTAGGAAGAAGTTCATTTTCATTTAAATAAAACGTGGACCACATGATGAACTGCGAGGAAGAAGACACGCATTTCCGTTTTAATAAAAACCATATGTTTCCAGTGAGTTTGGTGTAAACCATATAAGCAAGGTGGGTATGGAAACTGACGTGTTATTTTTCTTTCCTTGTAGTTTAACACCCCAGTTATTAGGAAATCTGACATCAGAAATCAGGGAGCCCATCAGTTCTCACAGTGAACACCAATAGTCTTTGTATTCTTCTAGGTTTGTTCGCCATCCTAGGCTGACAGAATCGTTAATAACTTAATATCAGTGGACTTTCGATATGTGGGTAGAAATATTAAAAATTTAAGTCATTTTATGAATTGCTAATGTCAGTAGGTCCATAAAAGAGTTAGGTTTGCTAAACTTTGGCTTTTCTAAATGTTTGAAACTATATAGCATACAAAATTATGCATAGCCGCATAAAAATAAACTTGGCATTGAAAGATTTCCCAGATGATATAATACATGTCCATATCTTGGCCATGTTTACATAGACTGTGCTAGTAGATGTATCAGATATCTGTTCATGTTGGCAAATTGTTTACATTTTTTACAATTAATATAGTCATAGCAACTTCTTCATGTTAACAAGATGCACCTCTAATAGATCCGGTCGCTAACCGAGACTGGTCTTTTGAAAAAAATGAACCTTTTTAATTTTTGTTCTTTATGCCATGATACTTTTGTTCTTACATTAGAATCATGGTTTTACAAAATTGGAAATACTTAATAGAATATCTGCCTACCTTGCGTGCTTTGTACTTAGTGATTTTACTCCCATTATTGATAGATTGGAAAACTCGAGCTTGCTACTGAGCTTGTCACGAGTTTAAATCTAAGGGGCATAAAATTTAAACAATATGTAACTCGCTTGAAGTGGCCTGTAATACTATCTTTACTGTTATACCTAATAATCAGGGTGTGTGTTATTTAAAAGCCATATATATATGTATGCATAAAAGTTAAACAATATATAACTCGCTTGAAGTGGCTTGTAGAACTACCTTTACTGTTATACCTAATAATTAGGGTGTGTGTTATTCAAAAGCCATATGTATATGTATGTATGTACATACACACACACGCATATATATATATATATATAAATATAAAACATTAAATGCTACTGTTTGAGTGAAAACGCAGAACTTAGTACTCATATTGGTAAATTTTTGGCAAATATTGTCAGTTTTACTAACTGTTTTAGGAAAAAAAAATTGTTTAGTGAATCTATTTATGGAGGGAGGGTTAAAAATTAGGCACGTGACTTAAAAAGATCATACAATGTTTTTGCTTTATTTGGTGGCTGGTATTGCTTTTAAATCTATTGGAAAAAGAAAAACATGCTTACATGTCAATTTTTTGTCCAATTGCAGGGTCTACGTTTAAAATACCAATTATCTACGGAGTACATAAGAGATGTCTGTTAGATTTTCAAGAACTAAGGCACATACAAATCACAATAATCAGAACAAGCTTGTGGGAGGTCAGTCTTTCTGTCATGGAAAACAACCATGAAGAGCTAGTAAATGGCGCTTCTGCAGCAGGTGTGGTACCAATACGAGGTGAGCCTGCAATTATCATTAATGGGGTGCCAAATCCTTCACCAGGCTTTGTAAATGAACATGTAGCCAGGCAACCTGTGACAGAGTGTGCAGCTGAATCTACTGGACCTTATGGCCAAGGCGAATGGTTGAAAGGAAGGAAAGTCGTTAAAAAGTTCGGAAGAAAATATTACAAAGGCAAGGTCCAAAACTATGATCCTGAGACAAATTGGTACATGGTGATTTATGAAGATGGTGACAGGGAAGAGATGGAATTGCAAGATCTGCAGATGGTAATGTTACCACTTGACATCAGATCTCCTTTGAAGACATGGTTAATGAAGCTGGCAAAGTATAATACCCCAAAAGATAAATCCCAAAGAAAGGTGAAGGAGGAAAATCGGTTAAAACCAAGGAGTAAAACAATGAAAAAGAAAGCCAAGAGTCGGGGGTCACATTGTGCTTCTCATGGGTTCTGTCTTGGCTGTAAGTGACAATTAATATCATCAATCTGTAATTAATGCATTTGGCTGTACAAATTGGAGAATTTATTGATTAAGAATGATAAGAGAGAATTGCATGCATTTCATGTTATTGGGGCACCGTTCTTAAATATAAAAATTGATTTTTGTCAACCGTGAGCCTAAATCTTGTTGATGTATTAGTGCATGTTTCCTTTGTCATATTCTTTTGCTGTAAAGTATTTTTTTAGGCCATGAGGCCTAAATCTAGTTAATATGTTATTTAATACCATTTTGAAGTTTGGATATGAACAAAGTTACAAAATTGTTTCAGTAAAGTAAATTGTTTTCTTTTTATTAAGTTATGGACTCTAAATCAATATTCGCTTAAGTGATTTGAAATTCAGATCTTAACACAACTACTAAGAATCTTTCTTCGCCAAATTTATATGAACTTTGAGACACAATGATTACCTATAAATCTTGAGAGTTCATTGTATATGTTTATGTCCTTCCTAGGAGTAGAAGTTTCCTTAATCTAACGTAATAACCTTTAACGGAACATAAGATTCACATGTAGCTTTGATCTGAGAGATTCAACGGCTAGACTGATCAAACATTTATCTAGTGGTCCCATGGATGAGGTTTTACCGTATTTTTCTTAGCTGGCATTGCTGAGAACATTTTGGAAACTTTTCTGTTAACTTATCTCATGGCACAATTTTTGTTTCTCTGATACAAATTTTAAGGACTATGCTACTTGCAAATTTACCATAAAATTATCTTGGAAGAAGATAATTAGAAAAGTAAGATCTTAACTAGGCCGACATTTGCAAAAACTATCATAAAATAGGTGGCTTCTACAGACCTCAAGTCCACCGTGCTTATTAAGTCTTTGTATTTTTCTGTTGCAAATTTGAACCCTAAATTCAGCAGATCTTCAATTAGCCAATCTACAATGTAGAATGCTCAATTGAAGAAGATGATAAAATGGACACAAAAGCAGCAAGCATCAAAGATTGCTCACAGAGATGGTTGGTATCTCTATTTCCTATGATGGAGTTGCCAAGGCCTCAACTTCAGCCCAAAAAATCCAAAACAGGTGAAGGTTCATTTGCAGCTGTTACTGGGAAATAGAAACCATCATCCTCAGCAATTGGCTCGAGGAGAAGGAAAGAAAAGGAGAGAATTGTTATAGAGACAAGTGAAGAAGATAGTGAGGAAAACATTTCTCTCACGAGGAGAGTGAGGGGCTCATCCCAGACCACATTTGTCCAAAGGACTGGCTCACCCACTCCATCCTCTTCTCCTCCACGTGAATCACCTCTGCCATCTCCTCCTCCAAGTCCTCCACCACACCAACCTCATCTCCTCCCCCTTCTCCACCTCATATCTCTCCAACACCTCCACCTTCACCACATTCTCCTCCTCATTCCCCTCAAGTATCAACTTCCCCAATTCCTCCTCCTCCATCTCCTCCACATGATACTCCTCTTCCTCCTCCCCAAGAACAAGAATAATTACAAGTAATGGAGGAAGAAGTTCAGAACATGGAGGTAGGTGAAGAAGTGGTTAGCGAAGAGGAAGTTCAAGAAGAGGTTCGAGTAGAGGGAATTGTAGGATAGGAGGTTGAAGAGGGAGAAATAGAGCCAAGCGGAGAGATTTAGAATGAGAATATTATAGGAGAGGAAATAGAAAGAGAGGAGGCAAAGTAGGAACCGGATAATTCCCAAGCCTCACATAATATTGAAGTCATCTCTTCTCCTTAGTATGAGGTCTCTTCAAATCTCTGGGTATGGTTAAACCAAACCATTCAGAAGAGGAAAAGAACATATATACAGGAAGAAGAAGAGAATCTCACAATCCTTGGGGAGGCATTTCAAGCCCCTACTAAAGAAGGAAGAGATCAAGAAGGTTGTCTACCATCATAGAAGATGAGAAAAGGAACAAGATAGCTCAAATAGTTGTTCCTTTAACAGACAAACTTGAATCAGATATGTAGCTTGAAGACTACAAGCTAAGACAAGTCAACCTTGGTGCCCAAACCAAAGAAGGGGAGCACCAATCTCTACAAATGGTTGTGTCCACCATCTTAAAAAGGATGCAAAAGGACGAAAATACAAAAGAAGAATTAAAGTCTTAGGTTTCCCAACTAGAATGTGTGAACAATTTGATAGGGCTAATTGATGCTATTGCTTTTGAGCCAATTTTACAAGTTGCATTGAAAGGAAAAGTCCTACACCCCAACCCTAAGGGGTGGGTAATTTCTACTAAGGGATGAAAAGATGATTTACAAGCCCTAGCTAGCAGAATCTTGAGAAAAGTAATAAAGTCATATCACTGCATTAGTGATGAAGCTAGTCTGGCCCACCAAATGGAGATGGAGATAAACGAGGATTTGATGGTATGGGATGATTACATACCAATTTTGCAGAGAATAAAAGCCACTTCCTTAGATGGTTTGTTGAAGGCAACTGTCATAGAAGAAGATCAAGACAAGCCAAAGGAATGGCTAAAGGCAAAATAGTTGAGGGTGAAGACCTTGAACAAATGCAAGCATAAGTTGAGCAAGAATAGAAACCTAGCCAAACAAGCTATGGTAAAGATAGAGAATTTTTTGAAAAGTCTTGGTTGCACTTTTTGGGAAACCTCATCCCTAGTTGCATCCCCCAACAAGATGGTTAGAGAACTAGAAGAGTCTCTATGAGGTCAAATCACTCCTAAGACCATTGACCAAGCTATGACTCAAAAAATAGACTTGCGAGGTTTCCAAGATGAGTTAGTTGGCTTCACTAACCTACAAGAGAAGTTGGAAAATTTTGCGTTTTTGCAAAGGGCTAAATTGCAATACCATCGAGGTTCTCTGATGGATACTATGGATGATGTTATCATCGCTTTCTCTAAAAGTTTCCCTAGTGATTAAGTCAGACTTTTGAGTTTGGCTTTATTATGAATAAATTATATAATAAAGTAGACACCCAGATAATTAACTTTTAATCTGGCGCATTTTTTAAGTTGAACTTCTATTCCAAGTGAGCTATTAGCTTTAGTTGGAGTTCATTTCTCGATCAAAGTTGTGCGCTTCAATTAGACGTTTAGTTAACATTTTTTAGATACATGAATTTTGGGATACATGAGTCTATTAGTTGAGATAGTTGGTCATTGTTAAGGATCAAAAACTTTTGTATTTGCAAGGAAATATGCAATCTCAACGTGGATTTCTCCTACTATATTTTGTGAAGCTTTATAAAATATCAAAGGATTATGCCTATTGCATGCATATGAATTCTTGATCATTAGTGATGGTATGCTTATTTTGTTTATTTGAATTAAGTAAATTGGTAAAATCAATCATGTTTCTCTGTTATTGAATAGAGTTTTATCTCATATCTACACATGTTTTATGGTGATCTGATACGATAAAACTTCAAAATCTTAAAATTATGAATTTCCTTTGAAGATTGCATTGGTGTTAAGAGTGACTGAGTGAATACTAGTCACTTTAATATCGATTATTGTGATTTTGCTTAACCATCCAGAATTGATAAATAAGATAGATTTGCTATTGTCCATTTAACTTTAGTTTTTCTTTTAAATCTCTCCTAAACTTTGAAGTCTTTTTTTTTGTTTGTTTTTACAATATTTTGAACCTTTGAAAAATATAGGAATAACATAGATCTATATGAACATGCAATTGATTGTGAATTTCAAGAAATAAATCTTTATATTTTTGTTGCATGTTTCAGATATATGTCCAAGGCATCTAAAAAATTGCTTAGGCCCCTTGTTGAACAAGTTCATAAGAACCACTTAGCTATATCCATCATGATAAAGACCTGGCCCAAACGAAACTTTTTTTTCAAGAGGAATAATAATTTATTATTACTTAGAAGGTGCTTGTGCTAAAACCACCATCAACAAAATTGGCACTAGAAGGGGGGCCTCCTTAATTTAGGAAAATTAGAGAACATCATCTCCTTCTCCTCGAATAGGTGTAGAAGAGTCCTTAGATCTACCCCAAACAAGGGAGATCTCTTGGAATTATCTCAACATCGAAAAGAAGGAAGTGACAAAGGGAAGATCCAAGGTGAAACCTCAAATTCTATAGAAATACTCCAAATCCATGATCTACAAACCCTATCGATGAGCCTAACCTCACCCCAAGTTACAATAGTTGTTGCATCCCCACCATTTAAGATGGCCTTTTTCATAGAAAATGAGAGTTCTCCATTAAATATGGGAGGACCTCTACATGAATTACCAAAAAACCTTGAGAAGTTTTGCCCTAAATTCATATATGGGGAAACTAGAACAATGGAAGATCACTTAAGAACATTTAAGGAAATTTGCAATAGAGCTCAAATTGGTCATCAAGATGTAGTTTGTAGGTTGTTTCCTTTTTCTTTAAGAGAATTTTCTTACAACTAGTACCTAAACCTTCCTAGAGGAACTACTACCATGTGGCAAGGTTTGGAGACAATTTATAAACCACTTCAAAGTGTATATAGATCTTGCAATCTTGTATCACCAATTTATGTCATGTAGGAAAGATCCCAACAAGCCTATCAACATTTACAACACTAGGTTCCACAAGACTTGCAAAAGATTGGCATATTCATACCTTATGCCTAAGGTAGCTTCCATCTAGACATACTTCAGGGCACTAGATCTTTTGACCAACTTATTTATGAGAAGGTTACCTGAAGCAAGTCAGGACACTCTAGAAAAGGCATATAACGAACCAATTGTTTTCTCCCAACAAATGGATCCACAAGCAAGTAATCCTTCTAGATCATTGTCGTCTCTAGGACTACTAAGCATGCCTAATCAAATATCAACCATAATTAATGCATTGACTAATCTACACCATTGTTAAACCCCATCCCAAGCACAAGTTCACCTCAAAACTTGTTGCCATATCGACCCATGAATCATCAATCTCATACCATCCCTATGATTACTTGTCCTAGGAATGGACATAAGGTCAATGCTACAAATGAGGCATGATAGGCTGGACATGCATTCTTTGAGCAACAAAACTAGAGGCCCCATTTAGACCAAGGTCCCAATGCTTAGTTGACATATGAACTAGAAGCAATGAAGAAGATGCTATCCCAAGTTACTAATGAGTTCACACAATTAAGAATAAATCCCTCTCAAAGGAACAACCACAAGTAGCACCCAAATCCAAGTTACAACCCCTAGGGTAACAATCAAGGTGGCCAAGGTTTTTACGGAAGGAACTTTAACTCATAAAGGAAAAATAGACCTTGGAATACTAGACCCAACAATGGAGGGGTCCCCAACCTTTTAGATAACACATATGCCATAAATTGCTCTAATGTAAACTTAATAACCAACAGTCGTAGGTTTCGTGAAACTCTAGATCATGTTGAGGCTAACCGCTCATAAATGTAGAGGATATCTAGAATCATGCATGGTAATTCTCAATTTGGCCTCAAAAATATAAATACAATGATGGTTGATTCCTATGCTCTACTTAGTGAAGGAAACAAAGGCCAGTTTTTAGAAGAAGAGGAATTCACATTCCCTTTCGAAAATGAAAATGAACCAAAAAGCGTTGATATTTATGCTTTCCAACAAGGGAGGAACAACTATAATTTAAGGAGTAAATGGGAACCATTTACTGATGGGATCCCACCTAGATCTAGCCCCACTCCTCCAAACCCACTTGATGATAACAACCCAATAGCTCCTAAGGGACCTTTTGGGGTACCTTCAAGCCTACCAGTCCCTAGTTTAACAAAATTCCTAGTTCATATGAAGAAAAGTACAAGGCAATAGAGGACATAAAAAAGGAAAAACAAAATATCTATATTTACGACATGCTGCAAAGTTGTCCCAATTAGAAAGAGGCTTTATTTAAGTCCCTATACAATCCATGAACTAGACCTATTGGTAATCCTCAAAAGGATAAAGGTTAGGTTTTAAGTTCCTCCAACACAATGGCCACCATAGTTAAAGGTAAGATTGGAGTTCTGCCATTCCTGTTAAGCGTTAGAATGTTCGATAACTTACACAATTGTTTGGTTGAATCTGGAGCCTCTTGTAATGTGATGCCATACTCAATTTACTAAAAGTTAGGGACGACCCCTAAACCAGCCAATAGAGTAGTGGTACAACTTGACAAAGCTGAGGTCAAGGTCCTAGGGGAATTAAAAATCGTACTTATGTAGTTAGCTTTCGACCCTCGTGTCCAAGAATATATTGATATACATGTTGTGGACATCCTTGAAATGTATGGAATGTTGCTTATCCAAGAATGGACCAAGTGTCTAAGAGGTTGGTTCTCCATAGATTTTACTCAATTTTAGTTACTATGGAGGGGATTAAATAACCAAATAAAGATAGATGTGAAAGCCAAGCTAAAACACATGATCACCGAGTACAATGCACAAATGAAGTGGATTTCACATAAATGGACTTAAGAGTATAAAATGAATGGCATTATGATGATGTCTTTGTTTACTGATGAACACATAGGTGAAGACAACCCTATCAAAGGACTACAAGAGTTTGGATCTACTAACCACACCTTTCAATAATTTTTGCATAGGATGTATGACAATATGACTAATCTTGGAAATATGTAGATGCTTCAATACTCCTAGTGCCAGGATGGTGTTAGATCCATAACCAAGAGAGGATGCAAGTGGGGAAAGTCACCCCAAAAGGCTAGACAATCCATGACGGGATCATTGAAAATCCTAACCAGAAAATGTTATAAGTTGAACCAAATGTAGTAATAAATACAATCAGACCTCTTCTCAAAATACCACAAGAAGACTATCTTCTACCTAAAGATGCTAGACCAAGCAAATCTGAATAGAGCACCAAAAGAGATCTGCATATACTCATCCTACAAAATGTCTCCATTACAAAAGATGAATCAGTCTCCAGAATATGGAAAAAGAAATAATGTGGAAAATTAGATTTGATAGATCTAAGTCCAAGCAAGGAAACAATGTTGGGATTGAACTCATTAATCCACATGGTAAATAATTTTTAGGAGCATTTAGATTACAGTTCTCGCACATAAAAAATATGACTGAATATGAGGCATTAATTAGAGGATTGCTACTAGCCCACCAAAAGAAGGTTAAGTATACTTTTGTAGAAGGTGATTCATAGCTAATCATAAGGAAAATAAGAAGCCAGTACTATTGCCATGACAAGAGGTTAGCGGCCTACATAAATAGAGTTTAGGATTTGTTTGAAGATCATGAAACCTTCAATATACAATCAATCCCTAGGAGAAAGAACTATGTTGTAGATTCCCTTGTTTATGCTAGTTCTTTGCAACCAATGACTGGATCTCGATTAGAAAAAAATTATGTGGAGATGGTGTCCTCACCATCAATTTTAGAGAATAGCACAAAATTTGGAGTGTTCGAGGATGATCAACACATTGTCAAGTTCATTACCAACTCTAAACAATTTTCTACTCGAATTATAGATGAATGTGATAGAGATCCATTCGAGATGGTTGAGGAAAGTATTACAAACTTGAAGGCCAACACCATTCCTAAGGGCATGGTTGCATTAGAAAGAAGCTTTGACCAAGATAATACAACAAAAATGAAGAAATCTACTCCTAGTGTAGAGGTAATTATGATTCTCATAATTTAGGAAACGAACAAGATAAGAGGGGTGTTCTTATTTGCGGGACTTGTACACCAGATGAAGGAAATATCATAGTGATTTCCTTAAAATTTTATAGAGAAGTTATCTCTTGGAGTTACAAAGAGTTGAAAACATATGATACTTTGATGATTACATCTACCATTCCTCTAAACTAGGAAGCCAAACCCTTCATGCAGAGGCAACACTCAGTTAATGTGTTGCTAGAACCTTTAATACAAAAGGAGGTACAAAAGTTATTAAGTGTTAGGATTATATATCTAGTATGAAATTCAACCTAGGTAGCCAATCTTGTACCGGTAAGAAAGAAAAATGGACAAATCAAACTTTGCGTCAATTTTGAAAATCTCAATCGAGTTTCAGAGAAGGATAACTATCCACTACCTTCATTGGATGAAGTCCTTCAAATAGTTAATGGGTCACAAATGATGTCATTTTTGGAAGGATATTCATGTTACAACCAATTCTTTGTTAAAGAAGAAGACAAATTGAAAACAACCTTCACCACAAAGTGGGGAGCATTTATGTACTGATACATGTCTTTTGATCTCATCAGCGCAGGGGCGACATTCCAAAGAGCTATGGACATAGCTTTCAAAGGATTGATTGTAAAATGAATTATTATATATATAGATGACCTCATGGTACTTTCAAAGAATAGAGTCAACCATAGGGTGACTTGCACAATATCCTCTAGTGATGCAAAGAGTCGGGCATTTCTCTTAATCTTAAGATGTTTATTTTGTGGGTGACAAAAGGGAAACTTTTAGATCACATAATTTTTGAAAAGAGTTATCAATTGACCTGTAAAGAATTGGGTCTATCTTGAAATTTTCCCTACCCAATAGTAGGAAAGATTTGAAATCCTTCTTCGAAAAAATATATTTTATTAGAAAACTCATTAGTGGGTTCACAAAATTGTTTGTCCCCTAAGTGATATGTTAACGAATGATGTGGAAATTAATTGGACCTCAAAAGCCAAGGAGGCATTTCAAGAGATCAAGGAAGCTATAACTAGCACTTGTGTACTAGCCAACCCAAACTACACCAAGATTTCTAACATTTACACCTTTGCCTCAGACCACTTTTTTGTTGGTGTGTTGACTCAAAAGGTAGAAGATGGTGATGAGAGGCCAATACTTTTATGATATCCCCGTTCAAAAACGTAGAGATCTAATATCCAAATTTAGATGAGTAATCCTTTTCTATCGTAAAGGCTATAAAAAAATTTCGACACTACATTTTAAGAAGCAAGGTAATTGCAATAGTCTTAGATGCAAAAGTCAAGTCTATGTTAATGCAAAACAAGCCAGGGGAATGAAGAGGGAAATGGATGGCCATCTTTTAGGAGTTTGACATGGAGATACAACCTATGAAACTGGTGAGAGGCCAAGGGATTTTAAAGACTCTAGCTGGGGTGGATGGACACCTAGTGTGTCAACAATACTCTCGACACAACATTACTTTGGATGTATGGTATAGGGACATAGTTCACTACTTATTGCAAAATAGATGATGAGATAGCCTGAAAGTAACCTAGAGGAGAGCCTTGAGGATGAAGAGAAAAGCCTACATGATGAAGGTTGGATCTTTATATTGCAATAATTAGGAAGGGGCTTATTTAAGATGTTTGAACAAAGATGAGATTGTCTTAGTCCTAGCATAATTTCGTGATAAATTTGCTATGGGGCACAATTTAGTAGAATCGATGGCTCACCAGATATTGATAGCAAGGTATCGTTGGCCTACACTATTTAAAGATGCATGTCGACATTTGAAAACATGCCATGAATGTCAAACATGGGCTAATAAAATAAGAAATGCACCCATGCCCTTGCAGCCTATGTATGAGGTATGTTTTTTTTTCCAATGGGGTCTAGACTTCATAGGGATGATTAACACTCACTCTTCTATAAGATACAAGTCCATTTTGGTAGTAACTAATTATTGCACAAGATGGTCAGAAGCAATAGTCTACAAAGTACAAACGAGGTAGTGATCAAGTTCTTGGAGGATCATATCATGACTAGGTTTGGAATGTTATTTGCTTTGGTATGTGACAATGGCCCTTCCTTTTCATTTGGCCAATTATTGCAATGTAATTTTGAGAATAAGGTAATACTAAAATACCGATCAAACCATTATCCTCAAGGTAATAGATTTGTAAAATCTACCAACAAGAACTTGATAGGGGTCATTATGAAATTATTGGATAAAAACCCTAAAGAATGGAACTCTCATATCAAGTTTTGCACTATGGGTAGATATAATTAGGATAAAAAATACTTTAGGTACATCCTCGTATCAATTAATATATGGCTTAGAACCTATGATTCATATGAACCTCGGGATACCCACTTTAAAATTCATGGAAAGTTATCTAGAAATTGATGAGGTCCAGCTAAGATTAATGAATTTGTTAGACTTTAGAAGATAGAAGAAACACTGATCTAAAGAATGTTTCAAAACATCAAGTTGTTGTCGATAGATAGTTTGAAAAAAGAGACAAAGTCAAGTCCTTTAGGATTTCAGATCTTTTCCTACTTTGGGATAAGTCTAAAGAGAAAAAGGGGAACTATTTGAAGTTCGACCAACTTTGGGTGGGCCCATATCAAATATTTGAGATTTTAGGAGAAAATACATTTAGGATCAACACTATGATTGTGGAACCTACTCCATTGCCAGTCAATGGGTAGTTTCTTAAACATTACTTTGGATCCTAGAGGGACTCTGTCTCCTCTCTTGTATATAGTTAGATTAGTTTTATCCTTTTCTTGCCTTTTCATTTGGTGTTGTCATGTTTTCCTTTCCTCATTTTCTTTTGTGGGTTTATTTTCTTCTTTGTTCCTCCTCTTCTTTTTGGGAGGTTTTTGTGGGTGTTCATCTAGTTAAGGTCTCTATACCAATCACATAGAAAATACTCTTAATATTTCCTTATCAAACTTCTTGTGTACTCAATAACAAGGTTTATTAATTCTTTCTTATGTTTGAAAGTCTTAAAATCTCAAAGATGTGAAACCAACAAATCTTTGAACTAGGTAACATGAATCTTACTATCTATAAATTATAAATAATGTCAAAATTTGGACAAAAGGTTAGTGGTAATGGTCTTTTAGGTCAAGTAAAAAAAGCTAAAAATTGTTGTCTAAGTTCTCAGTGACCGTTGTGGTTCCCAACCTAATACCAAGTGAAAACTTGGGAATAAAAGGAGTAATTTTTTTTTTCTAAGATGCTCAATTAAGAGTGGGTGATCCAAATAACCTCTATCAGGCTATAGACGCTTGGCTAGTAGTAGAGCTATGTTTGAGGGAATGAGACGTATCTCTATCAGGGATATAGACACTTGGCTGCTAGCAAAGCTATCCCAAGTCAAACCAATCAAGTATTCATAAAATATATGTTGATAAAGATAAAAGTTGGGAGAAAGATATGGTCAAATTATTTTTTCTTTTTTTCGAAGTCATTCCATTTTACGTAGGTCTATTTTGAAGGAATACATCATCTGCACACACTATGAGGTTGATCTAACTTTGGGAAAATAAGATGGTTTTGTTACTTGGATCAATATAGACTTATTTCTCTAACAATGAATTATTATGTCCTTTAAGCTTAGGTTTTCAAGAAATTTATGGTGAAGAAATGCTTCTAGCATTTTGTTTGTTTGGCTGCTATTTGTTGTGCCTTGCACCCACACCCCATTCTATTTTCTAACAAAATGGGGACCCCTCTTTTCTTTTTCTTCTTTCTTTTCTTCTCTTTTCTCTTTCTCTTTCCTCCCTTTGTTTCTCTTTTCTTTCCCTTTTACCTCTGTCTCTTCCCCTTTGCATTTTTTGTCGCTTGTCAAAGTTTCGGGATCCTTAGGATTGGTATACCATCCTTGACAAGCCTGATCCTTGATACATGTTTGTCATCATCATTTTCCCTTTGAGGCTTTGATCTTTGAGCTTTCCTTTGTCGATATGCTCGCATTGTAACAATATCGATTCTAGAGGCTCAATGGCAACAATATCTTGTCATCTCATTTCTCCCACCCGTCAAAGCATTCAATAGTGTCACCCAACATCATTTAATGAGTGTTAATGAGTTGCTTTAATTTAGTTTAAAGGTGAGGTCGAGGGATTTTTATTGTCACTTGTGAATTGTCGAGTATACACTCAAAGAAATCTAAAAATCTCTCAAACTCTTTTGCAATTTTTTCATGTGTTTCCTCAATTTCCCTTGTGTTTAATTGTTGGTCACATTGCTACTAGTTTGTGCTTGGTCCATAGTGCTCTTGTTGGTGTTCTTCGTCATCACTTGTTTGCTTCCACCTGTTTCCTCCATTGCAATTTTTAGGTAAGCTCTAAGACTAGAACTACTATTTCAATTCTCTAGATTTTCTTGTTTTGTTGTGTGGTCTTCTTGTCTCCTTAGTTTGATTGGGGCCTGTTTTGTTTTGTTTCTATTTTTTGTTTTTTCATTTGTCATTTTTTTGTTTTTTGTTTCTTCCTTTTCTTCTTTTTCTTGTTGTACTATGTTGAATCATGTTTTATTTGGGTGCACCAATCAATGGAGTTTATGATTTCATTAAATTGGGCCTCGGGTTCCCCTCTTTCCATACTTTTCGAAGAGGCCTTTAACTCGCCCCAAATAAGTGTCTTTTGTTTGAGGGGTTTTATTATTTTCGCTTCTCTTTTTAGACTTCAAGGGTTTACAATGTGCATTAAATATTTTTTGGTAAGGGTTAGAGAACATCTTTGAACCTTGATGTTCAACAAATGAAAGCCTTGAAATATTTTGGATGATTCCACAATATTGGTTTACAATTTTTGGGCAAAATGGACACTGAACTGATTTTTTTTAACTAAATCTTCACTTTCGGGCTCCTATAGCGGCCAAACCGTGAGGAATTTGAAGATGATGCAAACTAGTGATTTGTGAGGTTTTGTCTAGAGATTCTAAATATATTTATTTCAATTTTTTTGGAATCAGATTGCACTTTATTTTCATCTCCTTCAAAAACTAGTTTTTATCAGTAAACAAAATTTTTAAAGAGTGATGCTCATCGTATACAACATAAAAAAAAATTGTATGAAGGACAAAATCCTATTTTGTTTGAATTTATATTTGTAACTACGATATCTAACCAATTCATTTGGTTTTATAGTGTTTTTTAAAATATTTTTTCTTTAATCAAGTTTTGAAGTCAAACCAATTACAATTAAGATATGCGTGGACTGTATACAACATAACTTTTATTGTATGTATCAAAATACAATTTTTTGTAATGGATCAAGGACATCAATACCCAACCTGAACATATTTTTCAAAATTTTATTGTGATAATCTACTATTTTTCCACATGTGCAAAACAAAGATCTTGATTTTTCGGTGAAAAACCTACATTCACAAGAAATAAAAAATAAATATAATAATCAAATTTAATTTAATTAAAATTATACTTTTTTGGAAGCTTATCATAAAGACTACATATTTGCAAAAAAAAATAATTAAATGAACTCATTTGATCCCTCAAAAGGTAAATAAAAAGTGGGTTTTTATCAACATTTTGATAGGTTTAAAGGAGACTTCATTATAGGTATGGTTTAAAACTAGCGGGGTTCTATCCAAGGGGGATTGGTCTAAGGTGGTTTGATCGATCCCTTTTCAATTGGAATCCTTTAAATAGAACTTTTCAAGGCTTAAATCATTATATTTTCTAAAAATATGTGATTTCAGCAGAAATCAAGATCTCTTAGAAAGTGTAAACCACTATTGTAGCAGCACTCTTTTCCTAGTTGAATACTTCGTACTTCAAATGTCAAACTTTCAGAGGTGTCATCTAAATCCTACTATAACTTAAGGTCAAAATTTAAATGTTATGCTTGACACCTAACTTCTGACAAAAGGTTCCTTTTGTGTTAACAAGTCAAAATTGTCGGTAATCGGGAAGGTTCATTACTTGTTAAAACTTTCAAACGATATGAAACAAGCATCACCCCAAAACTCGACTCCTGAAGAAAAGTGATAAAGAAAAACCTTGTGTTTTTGGAATCGAATGTCAGGGATTCATTTTACCAATTATCAAAAGAAATCCTTAAGATATCTCCTTTACTTTTGAAACTCAATCCTCAATGTTCAATGTAAATTGTTCTATCTATATCAAATATCAACAATCAGGTGTGTGTCCTGTGATGTCCCCATTTTTCATGAGCATCAGAGTTTGGAGGATTATCCTATCATTTGACTCCCGTAGGCTAACACAGATGGTTAGAGGGTCTTGTTTGGCAGATATCAGGGTGGTTTCTTCTCCAGAGCTTTGGGTGGTTTAGGATTAGCCTTCATTTGGTGATTTAGGATTTAGTTTCACATACTTACTATTTATAGTAAGTTAGTAGGTCATGAAGGTCCAGTGTTTCTAAATATAGTAAGGCACCTGGATAGATGGGGAGTTCAGCATTGATCCCAGTTTTCAATTGGCCTAGCGAAATAAGAATTAATGTGCAAGTTATATTATTTAATTATTATTAAAGACAACTTTAATAATAAATAATCATTAAAAAGCATATTATAACTTTATTTGATGAATTATTTTATTGAGTTATAAAGTGCACATTTAATATTATTTAAAAATATTAAAAAGAGAGGCTTCTAAAGGGTTGACCTCTTCTTGGAGAAATTATAATAGGGATCAACCAAGGCCATTGTATTCATCCAGTATTTGATATTTGATTTTGAAGAACTTTGCTATGGAGATGAAGAAACCTAGGGTTTCTGCATTTTCTACATTTTTTATCAATGGGAATGAAAACTCTAATTGATTGACATAACTGAGGCTGTGAAATTATCAGTTGAAGGGTTTCCTGTGGATTGGCTTCACCCAAGATTCAACATTGTGCGTCATCGGATTTACACGAGAGATTCAAAATAAGGGTTTCATCATCTTTTCAAGATCAGAAGATTGTTTTTGGTGTTGGTGTGAATAAATATCTTGTACCTAGCTAATTCACTCACTAGGTAACTAGGGGACATATTCACATGTTAAGTTTACTTAGGATAAAATATTCTTTCTAGAAGTCTTAGTTGGCTTTTCTAGAGCTTATCTTATCTAGCTAGTATTGCTTGATTCTTAGGTAGTTAGTTTGTTAGTTGTCACATGTCATAGGATTAAGACACTTGTCATGATCTTGTCTAATCCTATCTCTCTACCTTGCCTTTATAAGAAAGGCATCTCATGTACATTTGCATTCAATCAATTTAAGCTTATTGAAGCATATTCAACCATTATTCCGTCTTTCATTGTGAAGCAAGCTTTCTTGCTATTTTTCTCTCTTATGGAAGTGGTTTTGGTCTAACAACTATTCCTGGGGGTGTTGGGGAGTCACCATTTACTCCCACATGGTATCAAAGTTCCAGTGTTGCAGATTCCTTCCCTAGATCTAAGGGTTTCATGTTGGCTTGAAGATTGTGTTGGGTAGATTTTGGAGTTTCAAGGACCTCATGGTTGAATCTAGGGCGTCAAAGAAAGTCAAGTTTGTCTTTCATTTCGTCAAATTTGGATATGTTTTGGCTAATCTACAACGGTTTGAAGAAGTGTGAAGAGTAGCAGATCTAGGAGGTCACTAATTTTTCAGAACACTTTGGGCCCAGATCTGAATCACCATTATGCTTAGAAGGCCTCACTGATGAATTTTGATTGCCAATTCATCCATTTTCGATAATAAAAAAATTCAGAGGCAAAAAAAAATTCCCTGGACAAGCCATACGACCCCTAAGTCAATATATTTATTTACATAAACAAATTTATTTCCAAAATAATTTTTGTGTCATCGGGCAAAAATCATAATACTTTGAGAAAAAATTTATTGTTCGAGCTATGACTTGAAAAATTTGGGCTATTAAAAATTTTGGGCGAAAATTTTGTTCAACGACATATTCACAGAGTATATTCCCTGCAGATCGTACCTTGTCCACAGTCAAGTCACATCAGTTGGTTGGTGTGATCGGCGGTCACCTCATAGTCATAATGGCTATGTTAGATGGTATGAAGTCCTTTATATTCCGCAAAATTACTTGTATCTATTACTTGGATGTTGTCAGATCATAGTATGTGGGTTGTCATTGGCTACATCAACAAGTAATTTGTAGGTTCATTAAAGTCTTTTTATCGAAATTTGTTTAAGATTCAAAGGCAACCTCTCCTTGTCATATCGGCTAGAGTATGGTTCCATTAAAAACTATATTTAAAGTTTGTATTATTTGTTAAAAAAAGTCGACAGGTTTCTTTTATCAAAGCCTTTTTTAAGTTATGTTTACAAATTGTAAAGGCTTTCATATTCTAAACTTTGCATTAGCTTTTTTAAAAATATATGCCTGTTTTTTGCACCCAATTATCCTTTAGGTGCTGAAATTTTTTCCCCTCATTAGCCTTCAACTGTTGGTGTTTGCCCCCATGCTCTAAAATAGCCCTTTTTTTTTTCATTTTTCCATAAATTTCACATATGGAGGCGGAATTTTTGAAAAAAAAAATCATCGGAAATAGGATTCTCTCATCTTTTCAATGGTATAGATATTTTGTAGATATTTTGCAGCTTTGTGCCATTTTTTCCAAGTTGAAGTTGATCATTGTTTTCTACCTCCGAACTCATATCTTTTTGCTCCGAACTTCGATTTTCCCCAAATTTGTAGTATTGGGAAAGTATTGAGGAGCACTTCAGTTCTATTCAAGCAATTTTTGTAGATTTGTTTCCAGATTTTCATAATTTCAATTTGAAGCTGATTTAATAGTTTGGGATACTTTGTTGAAAATTTGCAAAAAAAAAGTGTAAAATTATTTGGACAAAGGAGAAAATTGCTTGTATTGTGAAGGGAAATTATTGTTCATTTCTTGTAATATCTGATTTTATCATGGATTTTCCAAAAGTTGTACTTCTAACCCCATTTAACTATCATGAGTGGAAATCACAAATGGGGATGTTATTGTTAAAATTGAAGTTACAAAAAATCACATATGGCCAAGATCCAGAACCCAATGGAGCTGTAGAAAAAAGGAAATGTCTTGATATAACAGATGAAGCTCTTGGTACTCTTATTTTTTCCATTTCTGTAGATCTTAGATATCATGTTGCATCTTGCACACATCCTAATCAAGTTTGGACTACTTTAGAGAGTCTCTTTGGTAAACCAGATAAGATCAGGAAATTTAAATTGGAGAATGAACTTGTTGGCAAAATAAGGATAATCAACTGAGAGGGGGACGGGGTGGGGGGGTTGAATCAATTGTTACCAAAACCAACCTTATATCACAGATCTAATAATTAATAGTGCAAACATTAAATCAAGAACACATCAGAGACACACGAACACCAATATTTTATACATGGAAACCCTGTTAGGGGAAAAAACCATGGTGGATGTTAGTCCACAAGATTATACCTTGTTAAAAGTATAATGAAGAATGAAAAGAGAATGCACTTGCATTCATGCACACTTCCTAGAGCATATTGCTCAAAGGGAAGGCTCATTGTCTTACATACACTAATTAGATTAAATCCATCTAATGAATTTGAATTGAGAAATTAGCTTCTACAAAAGCCTGATTACAATTCTAGTTAGGCGGACAAAAACTTCCACAAACTCTTCCACCCTCTTCTCAATTTCTTCCACACTCTACTCTAAATGATTTGACCTTTATTCAAACATGTACATCACTTGTACACTTAGCACTTTTTCTCTAAATGAGAAAAACAATCTCATATATATATCCGCTACATGGATTTACATCCACTATTCAATCGACCACAAATAAAGAATAAATTATAATTGTCGGCCTTGATACATGAATAAATTACAATGCGCACCAACACAAGTTGGTCACAACATAGTGAGGACCCAAATAAAAATCTCCAAACACGCCAAACAATAAAATATTAATCCTCATGGATCCGTAACACACTAACACCACAATATCGACCAAGAACATGAACACTCAGGCACACATTGGAAAAATATTTGTTCATGAACACTCCAATCACTTCATATGCACAACAAGGATAGATCACGATCTAGACTCATCCATGAACGTCACAGGTACACGCACAATACATGAAATCACCAGAATTTCATCCGCTTCAACCAAGAACACCATCTATAGAAACTGAATAACTATAGGCACAGATCTTCTTAATTTCCATAAATCTTCATACACACCTCTGAAACTTGCAGACAACATACTAGAAAGATTCAACAACAAACCCTTTGAAGTGCACCTTCAGATCTTCAACACACAGAGCTTTCCAATATTCTGACCTTCTCAGCTCCACTGGCTACCTGTATTATATTTTTTATAATTTTCTCAATCTCCTCGACATATTCATCCTTAAGTAGATTAAATAATAATAGTGTTGAGATCAATGACAACCAAATATTAGCAACACAACCACAACATCCAACAATCTCCCCCTTTGACATTGATGACAACACATGTTGTGAAAAATAATACCATCAACGTAAATAACTCTTCTTCAACAATATCCCTCTGAGATTGTGCACTCTTTCCTGTTTCCTTCATTGCTCTTCTTTCCCACATTTTTCACATTTCTTCTCTCCCCCTTTGACATCAATGGAAAAGGTACACATGCTCTGATCACAAGTTTGAATCATCTCGCTACTCCCCCTGAGTAGCAGTCACCACAAAATCAATCCAAAATATGATATGGAAATGAATTCACAGACTGATGCAAATACCCGCATCTTAGTCTTGATCAGGAGGGGGAATCACCCCTAACTTTCTTTTGAGGTACTCAAAATTATCCTTAGGCAACGACTTGGTAAACATATCTACAATTTTCTCTTTGGCAGGTATGTACTCCAATCTAACTTATTTGTCACTTACTTTGTCTCTCAAGAAGTGATACTTGATGGATATATGCTTTGTCTTTGAATGCAACACTGGATTCTTATAAATGTTAATGGTGCTTGAATTGTCACAGAATATTGCAACAGGTTCTTCCTACTCAATTCTAACATCTCTCAAAATTTGCTTCATCCATAATACTTGGGTACAATTGTTTGCAACAACAGTGTACTCTACCTTAGCAATAGATAATGAAAAATGATTTTTTTTCTTTTTGCTTAACCAAGATAGTGACTTCTTACCTAAGAAGAATGCACCACCACTAGTACTCTTCCTATCATCTACATCTCCTGCCCAATCAACATCAGTAAAAACACTTAGAGTAAGATCATCATCCTTGGGATACCAAAGACTAAGATCAACTGTCCCTTTCAGATATCTGAATATTCTTTTCACAGCAGTCACATGCGACTCTTTAGGATCTGCTTGAAATCTAGCAACCATGCACACAACATCCATTATGTCTGGCCTGGTCTAAGTTAAATAGAGTAATCCACCAATCATTGACCTATATCTTGTCTAATTTTCTTTGGGAGAATCATCTTTCTGTGTAATTTTTCATCTAGTCACCATAGGTGTACCAACTGGTTTTGAATCTTCCATGTCAAATGTTTTCAATAACTCTTTCACATACTTAGACTAAGATACAAATATTTCATCATCTAACTGAGTAATTTGCAATCCTAAAAATAATTTCAGCTCTCCTATCATTGACATTTCAAATTCACTTTTTATTTCATCGGAAAACTTCATACACAAATCATCATCACCTTCAAAAATAATATCATCAACAAAGATTTCAATGATCGGTTCTTTGCTCTGATCCATCTTGAAATACAAATTGTTGTCAGTAGTACCTTTATTGAATTTAAGTTTCAATAAGTACTTTTCCAATCTAGCATACCAATCTCTAGGAGATTGCTTTAGCCCATAAAGAGCTTTCTTCAATCAACATACTATGTCCTTTTCATCAGTCAACTAAAATCCATCTGGTTGTTCAACATAGACTTCTTCTTCTAGTTCACTATTCAGAATTGTTGACTTCACATCCATCTGATAAAATTTGTAATTCTTGAAAGTAGCATAAGCAAGAAATAATCTAACAGCTTCAATTCTAGCAACAGAAGCAATTTATTTTTTCAAAATCAATACCTTCAATCTATGAGTAACCTTTGCAAACCAATCTTGTTTTTTTTCTGAGCACATCACCTTGTTCATTCATCTTATTTAGGAACACCCACTTGGTTCCAATAAAAATTTTGTTTTGAGGTCTAGGAACAAGATTCCATGTATCATTCTTTTGTATCTGCAACATTTCTTCTTTCATGGCTTCCATCCAATGTTCATTTTTGCATGCTTCACTTATATTTCTAGGTTCAACTTTAGAAATTAGACAATATTCTTCTAGAATTCTTCTTCTAGTTTGTACACCTTTTATTTTGTCTCCTACGATCTAACTATCAAAATGATTTCTTCTTACATATTTAGGAGTTTTGAAGTTTTCCCTTACCTCTTGTTCTTGTGTTCTTTCTTCTGCACTTTTGTTGGTTTATGCTTCTTGATTTCCTTGGTTCAGCGAAATAATTTGAAGTTGATTCTGTGTCTGGATATTATTGTTAGCATCATCATGTTGATCATCTGAATCATAACCACTAGATCTAGATGATTTACCAATATCTTCATCAACCTTAACATTTGCACTTTCAACCATTTTCTTCAACCTTTTATTAAAGAACCAATAAGCTTTGCTTCTAGTAGAGTATCCTAGGAAGATTCCTTCATCACTTCTAGCATCAAACTTACCTATATCATCATCTCTCTTGATGTAGCATTTGCTTCCAAAAAATTTGAAATATTTGACAGTAGGCTTATAACCAAACCATAGCTCAAAAGGTGTCCTACCAGAATTACTGTTAACATTCATCCTATTAATGGTGTACACAAAAATACTTATAGCTTCTCTCCAGTATAAATGAGGAAAATTTTCTTCCAACATCATGGTTCTAGCAGTGTCTAGAATGGTTTTTTTCTTTCTTTCAAAAACTTTATTCTATTGAGGGGTCTGGGGAGAAGATAGCTATCTTTGGATTCCATGCTCTTCAGAAAAAGAATTGAATTCTCATGAAGTGAATTCACCACCTCTATCTGACCTTAGACATCAGATCCTTTGACCTGTCTCATTCTTTGCCATAGCTTTAAAAAAATTGAACTTTTCTAATGCTTCATTTTTTTCTCTTAATAAAGTGACCCATATCATTCTAGAATAATCATCAATGAGCAACATAAAATTCCTTTCACCTTGTAGACTTCTGATTCTGGAAGGACCACATAGATCAATATGTATCAAATCCAATACTCCATTAGAACTGTACTATTTTCTCTGGAAATAATTTCTTGTTTGTTTTCCCATTTGACATTCCGTGCACACAGTGTTAGTAGGCTTCACTAACTTAGGCAGATCTCTAACTTCTTAAGTTGATATTATCTTGAAACTTTCATCAAATTTCACATGACACAACCTCCTATGCCATAGATAGCTTACATCAATTTGAGCAATCAAACAACTTTCACTAGAAGCACTCAAATGAAAGATATTACCTTTTGTCTTTGTTCCTGAAGCAATCGTATTTCCTGAACTTCCCATTATTCTACACTGGCCATTCTTGAACTGCAGATTGTAACCTTTGTCAACCGTTTGTTCAACACTCAACAATTTATGCTTTAAGCCTTCTACATAAAGAAAAAAATCAGTATTGTGCTTACCACCAAAATAAATAGTGTCTCTGCCACGAATCACACCAGCAGTGTTGTCTTTGAACCTCAAAACACCACCATCATATTTTTCCAAGCTTACAAATTTTATTTTGTCACCAATCATATGATGTGAGCATCCACTATCAATCACCCACTCATCTTTCTCTTCAACTTTTGTTGAAAGGGCTTTCTCAATATTCACATTACTAGCAGATTTAGTGGACACCTGACCATTTTCTTTGATAGCAATAAATACCCATTCATCTTCATTTCCAGTTTCTTTATCATATTCTTCATCAGTTACACCTTCTTCAACATAATAACACTTTCTTTGAAATCTAGTGTTCTAAGGTTTATACTTTGAAACTCTTTCAGGACATCTAGAATAAAAATTACCTATCTTATTGCAAGAAAAACATTTAATAGGTAACTTTCCTTTGTACTTACCATGACCTCTTGATTATTTTTTCACAATCAATGCTTTCATTTCTTCTAATTCATTTTCTTCATCTTCATATCTGAATGTTCTCTGGGAACTCTTTCCTAAATCATATCTCTTTTTTTTGGATACAGTAGCCTTGAAAGAGGATTCAATCTTAGGAGCAGACTCGCCGAATTCACTCAGTTTAAATGCAACAAGTTTTTCAATCAACATGTCTTTTGTAATATTTGTTACTGTCTCGAGTTCATCAATAGCATGAGATTTTGTCTTGTAGGAAGGGGGCACAGATCTAAATATCTTAGCCACAATTTCATCATCATCCAAAGTTCCACCGACACATCTAATGTCCATCACCAATTCATTTATCTTATGCGAGAAGGAAAATATGTTCTCATCTTCACTCATCTTCAAGCTCTCCCATTTTCCTTTTAGACTTTGTAGCTTAGCATTTTTCATTAGTGCATCTCCTTCATACAATGTTTCCAGCTTTTTCCAAATCTGGTATGCAGTCTTCAATCCCATCAAATTTCTCATCTTTGAATCTGTCAAAGCACTCACCAGCGTTTCTACTACCCTGGTATTAATTTTTGCTTTCTTGATCTCATCTTCAGAGGAGGGACCATTCTGAGGAATAGTATATGCAATTTGTGTCATCTTCCAAAAGGGTTCACCAATACACCTCAAATGACATTCCATCTTGACTTTCCATAGAGAGTAATTTATACCATCGAATCTAGTACTATCCTTCTTAAATGATGCCATCTCGGATCACCTCAAGTTGTTAAGATTCTTTCAGAGGAACTAGCTCTGATACCAATTGTTGGAAAAACAAGGATAAGCAACAGGTGAATCAATTGTTACCAAACCCAAAACAAAATTAATCAAACTTATATCACAGATCTAATAATTAATAGTGCAAGCATTAAATCAACAACACATCAGAGACACATGAACACCAAGATTTTATACGTGGAAACCCTGTTAGGGGAAAAACCACGGTGAATGTTAGTCCACAAGATTATACCTTGTTAGAAGTATAATGAAGAATGAAAAGAGAATACACTTGCATTCAGGCACACTACTCAAAGGGAAGGCTCACTGCCTTACATACAGTAATCAGATTAAATCCATCTGATTAATTTGAACTGAGAAATTAGCTTCTACAAAAACCTTATTACAATTCCGGTTAGGCACACAAAAACTTCCGCAAACTCTTCCACCCTCCACTCAATCTCTTCCATACTCTCCTCTGAATGATCTGACTTTTATTCACACTTGTACATCACTTGTACACTTGAGCAATTTTTCTCTAAATGAGAAAAATAATCTCATATATATATCCGCTACACGGATTTACATCCACTATTTAGTCGACCACAAATAAAGAATAAATTACAACTGTCGGCCTTGATACATGAATAAATTAAAATGCACACCAAAACAAGTCAGTCAAAACATAGTGAGGACCCAAACAAACATCTTCAAACACGCCAAACAATAAAATATTAATCCTCATGGATCCACAACACGCTAACACCACAATATCAA
This sequence comes from Sequoiadendron giganteum, assembly GCA_007115665.2. Taxonomy (NCBI): domain Eukaryota; kingdom Viridiplantae; phylum Streptophyta; class Pinopsida; order Cupressales; family Cupressaceae; genus Sequoiadendron; species Sequoiadendron giganteum. Next base: position 634,413,093 of record CM021108.1, read on the forward strand.
CAGAGAACATGAACACTCGGGCACACATTGGAAAAATCTTTGATCATGAACACTCCAATCATTGAAGACGTACAACAAGGATAGAGCATGATCTAGAATCATCCATGAACATCACAGGTACATGTGCAATAAATGAAATCACCAGAATTTCATCTGCTTCAACCAAGAACACCATCTATAGAAACTGAATAACTGTAGGCACACAGATCTTCCTAACTTCCACAAATCTTCATGTGCACCTCTGAAACTTTTGGACAACATACTAGAAATATTCAACAACAAACCCTTTGAAGTGCACCTTCAGATCTTCAACACAGAGATTTCCAACATTCCGACCTTCTCAACTCCACTAGCTGTCTGTACTATATTTTTTACAATTTTCTCAATCTCCTCAACATATACAACCTTAAGCAGATTAAATGATAATAGTGTTGACATCAATGAAAACCACATATCAGAAACACAACCACAATATCCAACATAACTAATGGTTCTTAATCCATCAGATTTTGATAATATCCAAGACTTCTACTCTAGGCTCAATTCTCTAAGGTTGCAATTATCTAATTGTGGGACCACTAAAGAGGATGAACAATTGATACTTTCTATTCTTGCTAAGCTTGGTCCTGATTATTTAGTGTTTGTTTCTACATTCTATGCTACAATGGATACCCTTGGAAATGCACACAAAATGCCTTCTCTTGATGAATTTGTAACTCAGCTCACAAGGGAACAAGCAAAGTTGGTTCACATGGGCACATTGAAGTCTGCTACATCTCATGCTCTTTTTGTAAAGGATACAAAGGCTTCAAGTGGAAAAGGTAAGAAGCAGAACAATGCTACCAAGTCTAATGAGCAAGGTAAAGTTCCTCCTTCACATAACACTCCTGCATCCACATCCTCTTCTAAAGAGGAATCATCTAAAAAGAAGTTCAAATGTACATACTGTAAAAGTCTAGGACATGATGAGAATAGATGTTATAATAAGAAGATTGATGAACTCCCACACCTTCTTCAAAAGAATAGCATTAAGTTTCCCTCATCAATTTCTTCTTCTTCTTCTGTAGCATCTCAATCGGCAACCCCCTCATCATCATCTTAGTCAAAGAACACAGGATCTGCATCTGGGTTACATAAAATGAAAGGTCATGTACTCTTGGCCTCTACAAGTCTTGAATCTCATAGATGGCTTCTTGATTCAGAGGCATCTCACCATATGGAATCTTTTATGGATATGTTCTCTTCTTTTGAGCCTTGTAATTCACCTCATATTTTGATGGGTAACAATACCTATATGAAGGTAAGTGCGAATTTTTCTATTGATATGGGGGAAGGGACTTTCAATGATGTACTTTGTGTTCCTTCCTTGTCCACAAATCCCCTTTCTATTTATCAAATTACTCATGGGGGTCAAGGTAAAAAATTTAATTTTACTCTTGATAGGGTGTACACAAGGGACTTGGAGACTAGGAATATTGTTTCTATCAGGATGCTTGATCATTCATCTCATGTGTAGTCATTTTCAAACTTTTCTTCAGAAGATGACAATGTTCCTTTGAATGCATCACACACTCCATTGAGTGTGATCCATGTTTGCGAGGAGAAGTTTGGTCATCTACACCTTGGCATTCTAGGGACCAGTGTTGAGCTTCCTACTCCTCCACCTCCTACTTCTTCAACCATTGATGCTTATATTCAGTAGGATGATCATAGTTTTTCATATTTTTCTTTGTGGAATGAATATTTGATAGGCATTTCTAACTTATTTGTGGAGTCTCATACTACAAATTTGGAGGACACCCTTGAGGGTATCTCTCTCCTCTTTGATGACAGTTTTTGCACAACTATTATACCATCTACTTTGTTTTTGGAGATTGAAATTCATGAGTCTCATCCTTTACTTGATTTGTCATGTTTCTTGGTTGAGTTTGACCATGATGATGTTGTGACTTATTCAAGCTTGGAGACTCCTACTTAGTTTTTAGAGGCATAAATATTGAGAATTCATTCTTCCTCCTTTTAGTTGGACATGGAGTGGCTTCTTCATCAACTTATGGATATGTTTCTTCCTAAGGGAATATGTGTTGCTTGTAAACATTGGACATCTTTTGTTTTTAGGCATTCTTCATCAGAATTGGAGCTTCTTTATTATGGGGGGTATCTTATCTCTCTATTAACCTCTTATGGGGGGTTCATTGAATGTATATACATGATGGATGTAGTCCTTGGGGGTATCATTGAGTCCTTCATACACCATGTTTTTTTTTTTTGTTTTCTCTTTTTTCGGAGAGGATTTTTGTCCCACCAGGTTTTCTCCTTTTCTCCACTTGTGAGAGATTGGCTTGTTTCCATTTGCAATGTAAATGGGTAACTAACACGACCTAGTACCTGTGACCCATAGTCATAATCTTTGCATAGTTTACATAATAATCTTCTCCCTAAGTTGCACTTAAGGGGGGTGTTGGTGTGAATAAATTTCTTGTACCTAGCTAATTCACTCACTAGGTAATTAGGGGACATATTCACATGTTAAGTTTACTTAGGATAAGAGATTCTTTCTAGAAGTCTTAGTAGGATTTTATAGAACTTATCTTATCTAGCTAGTATTGCTTGATTCCTAGGTAGTTAGTTTATTAGTTCTCACATGTCATAGGATTAAGACACTTGTCATGATCTTGTCTAATATTATCTCTCTACCTTGCCTTTATAAGCAAGGAATCTCATGTACATTTGCATTCAATCAATTCAAGCTTATTGAAGTATATTCAACCATTATTCAATATTGCATTATGAAACAATATTTCTTGCCATTTTTCTCTCTTATGGAAGTGGTTTTGGTCTAACAACTATTCTTGGGGGTGTTGGGGAGTCACCGTTTACTCCCATATCTTGGTATGAATTTTTCCAATGTAATTTCACGATATTAATAACTCTAATAGAATATTGCATTTGAGCTTCAATGTTTCCTTGTTATGTAAATTTACATGCATTATCTGGTAAATATTTCAAGGAAACTTCAAAACACGAAAAAACATCAAACAAGAATTTACAAAATTAGCTCAAGAAGAACTAGGGTTCTTACATGTCCTGCCAAGTAAGATCTTTTAGGAATAAGAGGTATCTATTATTCTCAAACCCCAATGCCCAAAAATAATGTATTTTCTAAAAGGAAATTATCGAGATCAATTAGTAGGGTTCTCTCCTAATAATTTCACTTAATATGAAGTATGGAGTAAGTAGTAGGCCTAAACTCCAACACTCGACAAAACACATTAATACACATATCTTTTACAAATTCAGTGTTCAAAGTGAACTTGTTAGATTGCTTGGTCCTTTTAGTAAGCAATAAGGGTTAATCTTGAGACCCGACATCCAATGAACTAATTTTTTGTTTAAGTATGGATTTAGAGGGTCTTTTATTACCATGCATCCTAGAATGACTTGTCTTCGAGGTCCAATAGGGGATGCTATTTCACTCCTATTCTATTATTTCCTTCAAGGTTCTGACAAATGGTATTTTTATGTGTAGGTAATATGCCAAAGGAAGGTGGTGAGATGAAGTACCAATACAAAGGATATCATTCTCCTTCAAATATGTTCTCTCCATACATATAGATTAGAGATATTGATCTAGGGAATATAGATATGGATGAATTCCACAAGAGAATTCATAATGAAGCTGAAAGGAAAGTCAAAGCCACCTCCTTGGCTAATTCTAGGTTGGTGGTTGCTTTCCCAGTTTTAGTGCAGTCACTTGAGTTGGTATTGACTTGTGTTAAATACTATGATCACAATCAAAGGAGGATACTAGGTCCATCTAGAGAGGTGATCCTTGACATTAGCTCTGACATGATTGACAAGGAATTCAAGACCCTTGCCTTCCCTAAGTTTGAGACTATTAACATGGAAAAGGAAATGGATTATTTTGAGTCACACAATGTGAGTTGTCTCAATGTTATTAACACTCAAATGATGCTCAACGCAAGGAAGATAACACTCAAAATGGAAAGAGTGTAACATAGGATTAAATTCTGAGAAGATATCAAAGATCATATTGTGAAGCAAATAATTTCTTTAGTGTTTTTTATCTTCGAATTTTACTTTTGGCTTCAGGAGGATCCACACACAAAAATAATTTTTGGTTTTGAAGGGCGTGCAACATGCCACGTGGTGGCTACACACATTTTTTTTATTGATTTCCTTTCGAAAGGAAGTCGGGTCATGTGTCAGCTCGGTGGAAGATTTCTCAAAAAATACTTCATAAATTTGAGAATACTTGCCCGGTTGACACGTCATCTCTTCGTTGCATGAAGTTGTGCTTTAGGGATTTTTCTCTTTGAAGTTTGTCGAAGTGTGCTTTTCTTTGGTTTTCAGGAGGACTTGAGTCAGTTCTGCCAATCCATGTGATCAGTCAACAAGAATTTTTCCAGACTATTTTTTAGGATCTGAGCATTTATGGAGGGAAATCCTATTAAATATCTAAAGGATATTAATGCAACAGTTGAGAGTTGATGAACAAGGATTATCGTGACCTAATTTAAGATCTATGATCAGCTTTTGAGCTATTAGGTTTAGACACTTTAGACATTACTTCTAGGTGGAGGCGGCATTTCTCTCTCCTTAGTGGCTATAAATTTGAGGTGGCAATAGAAGAAAATGGTTCTTGAATTTTTCCTTTTGGAAATAGGTTCTTTAGTTTTTCCATAGTTATAGGAAATATTTTTTAAAAGTTTGCATAACATTGCTTCACTCTGGTATGTTATATCTATTTTAATTCGAACAATTATCATATTGGAATCTGATCTTTGTTTTAAAGTTCATTTAATATTTGAAGTACAAACTATTTAGGAGAAATATTTGAAATTGTGCATGATATGGCCTCTGTCAATGTTTCCTTCTTTATATATTTGTCTAGAATAGAACACCGTGTCTAGCTTAATTTGAATAGTTTGATTATTTGATTTTCATACTGTATGTTTGCATAATAAAGTGATAAACTCTAGAAGCTGGATTATGTCATTGGAATTCTATGTTTTCTTTGAAGGTTGTTATTTCTTTGTGCTATGTTGTATTAAGAGGAAGAGTTTATGTGACTTTTGAATGTTTTTTGTTAACTCATGAAAATTTTATGTTTGATTGAATCTTAACGAACACTTCCTACGGGTAGATTGAATGATTGTATTGTGCTTGTATCTAGCCTTTGTTGTTCCTTCTCTTTCCAACAATGAAGGGTTGTGGCATTATGTGTCTATCATATCATTCATATAAAAGAATTTGAGGTTTTGAAATGTTGTAAAAGCGTTAGTGCATCAACACTTTCATGTTTTATGTTTACATTTCTTTCCACCCCTTTTCCCAAACTCAAAGAAGAGTCGACTTTCTATAAAAATCTCAAAGTTATTCAGTGAGGTGCAGATTGGCCCCCCACTTGTTGAATTTCCCATAAGATTGTCGAAGAGGCGTAAGCTTTAATGATCAACACATATCACACTCTTTAGTAGAGTATATGGTTACCCAAATGCCAGATATTCTTACCCATGGTTGTGTCACTTTATCTTGCTCATCATAGATAAGAAATTTTATTGGGCAACAATAATCAGTGACAACTTACATGCACAACTCAAGGATGTGTTGCAAAGTAGAAAATTTTGCATGGCATCCTATCTAGTCTACTTGTTGGCATATTTGGCTAGCTTCCTGGGGCTCACCAGAGTAGGATCTCTACAATTGGGAGAGGTCAAGATTTATGAGCATTACCCATAATTGGAGTTGAATTCCAATTATAAGAATTATTATGTGCTAAATGATACTTTCATTTATGCCATCATCAGAGGGTTAGAAAATGATTTTTCCAAAAGAATCTCCCTAGAAGCTATGACAAAACTAAAGAATTGGGGAAATTGGTGTATCCAATTCAAGACCTTCACATATATCAGAGTAGTTGGCTTTCATAAGGCTCCCCTCAAGCTTCCAGGGTACCCCAAAAACAAAATGATCATGTTAGATCTATGCAAAAAAGTAAGAAATATCCATAAATTGATTGTTGGTAAGCACAAATCAAGATATTCTTTCCCTATGAAGATGGGAATATACTCTTGTTCCAACATGAAAAATGCTAAGATGGTAGAAGTAGAACTAGCAATGTATACCATGGAAATTTGTAATGACCCAAGGGCCAAATTCAACCTTCTTGGTAAAATCAGTAAGGTTATAGGATCCTTCTTCAAACATGAGATTTATTTGGAAGATCATTGGGAAAATTGTGAAGTAAGAATGAAAGATTACTATAGAATGACAATATATGTGGTAAAAGGAAAAAAAGTGGCTAAAATACCATATTATTTGAAAGAGAATGGGAAAGTTCTAGAACCCATTTATAATAAGTAAGGGATCTTCAATCAACCAATCTACAATGTAGATTGCTCAATTGAAGAAGATGATAAAATGGACACAAGGGAAACAAGTGTCAAAGCTTGCTCACAAAGATGGTTGTTATCTCCATTTCCTATTATGGAGTTTCCAAATCCTCAAACTCATCCCAATAAATCCAAAATAGGTGAAGTCCCATCTATTGCTATTACTAGGAAAAAAAAACCATCATCCTCAGAAGTTGGTTCAAGGAATAGGAAATAAAATGAGATAATTGTTATAGAGACAAGTGAAGAAGATAGTGAGGAATAAATTCATCTCACAAGGAGAAGCATAGTGAGGATATCATCCCATAACACTTATGTCCAAAGGACTAGCTCACCTACTACATCCTCATCTCCTCCACATGAATCACCTCTTCCATCTCCTCCTCCAAGTCCTCCACCACACTGAAACCCTACTCCACCTCCTCCATATCCCCCCCTTCTCCACCTCATGTCTCTCAAACATGTCCACCTTCTCCACCACATTCCCCTCCTCAAGTACCAACTTCCCCAATTCCTCCACCTCCTCCATCTCCTCCACATGATACTCCACATCCTCCTCCCCAAGAACAAGAAAAATTACAAGGAATGGAGGAAGAAGTTCAAAATAGGGAGCTAGATGAAGAAGTTGTTAGAGAAGAGGAAATTTAGGAAGAGGGTTGGGTAGAGGGGATTGTAGGAGAGGAGGTTGAAGAGGGAGAAATAGAGCCAAGTAGAGAGATTCAGAATGATGAGATTATAGGAGAGGAAATATGAGGATAAGAGGTTGAGTAGGAACTAGATAATTCCCAAGCCTTGCACAGTACTGAAGTCATCTCTTCTCCACAACATGAGGTCTCTTCAAATCGTTGGGTATGGTTAAACCATACCATTTAGAAGAAAAAACCCTATGTACAAGAAAAAGAAGAGAATCTCACAATCCTTGCAGAGGAATTTCAAGCCCCTACTAAAAAGAAGTGATCAAGAAGGTTGTATACCATCATAAAGGATGAGAAATAAAATAGGATAACTCAAATAGTTGTTCCTTTAATAGACAAACCTGAATCAAATATGCAACCTGAAGACTATCAACTGAGACAAGTCAACTTTAGTGCCCAAACTAGAGAAGGGGAACAACAATATATGCAAATTGTTGTGTCTACCATCTTAAAAATAATACAAAAGGATGAAAATACAAAATAAGAATTAACATCTTAGGTTTCCCAATTAACATGTGTGAACAATTTGATAGGGCCAATTGATGTTTTTTCTCTTGAGCCAATTTTACAAGCTTCTTTGAAAGGAGAATTCCTACACCTGAACCTTGAGGGGTGTGTAATTGTTGAAAGATGATTTGGAAGCCCTAGCTAGTAGAGATTTGAGAAAAGGAATAAATTTTTAACACTGCATTAGTGAGGAAGCTAGTTTGGCCCACCAGATTGAGGTGGAGATAGATGAGGATTTGATGGTATGGATGATTACATCCAAATTTTGTAGAGAATAAAAGCCACTTCCTCAAATGACTTGTTGAAGGCAACTTCCATAGAAGAAGAAGATCAATACAAGCCAAAGGAATGGCTAAAGGCAATATAGTTGAGGATGAAGACTGTAAAAAAATGCAAGCATAAGTTAAGTAAGAATAGAAACCTAGTCGAACATGCTATGCTAAAAGATAATTTTGTGGAAATTATTGGTTGCATGTTTTGGGAAACATCATAACTAGTTTCATCCCTCAAAAAGATGGTATAAGAACTAGAAGAGTCTTTATGAGGTCAAATCACTCTTGAGACCATTGACCAAGCTATGGCCCAAAAAATAGACTTGTCTTCTTTCCAAGATGAGTTAGCTGGCTTCATCGACCTACAAGAGAAGCGAGAAAATTTAATATTTTCATAAAGGGTTAAATTGTAATACCATCAAGGTCCTTCGATGGATACTATGAATGGTGTTATCACCACTTTCTCTGAAATTTCCCCTAGTGATTAAGTCAGACTTTTGAATTTGGCTTTATTTGCCCAAATAATTAACTTTTAATTTGGCATATTTTTTAGTTGAAATCTTGTTCCAAGCAAGTTGTTAGGTTTAGTTGGAGTTCATTTCCAATTTAAATATGGGTGCTTCTTGGACCTATTTCACATTCACACACTTCCTCTAGCTGGTGCACACTTCTCTTCTCTAGTGCAAACACTCAGAGGCTACACACACATAGCTAGTCAACATAGACAATACTCTATTACATCCAACTTTTTGTTTGCTAAGGCTCCAATTTAGGTTAACCTTTTCTTCAGATACATGAATTTTGGGATAAATGAGTCTATTTATTTGAGATTGTTGATCATTGTAAGGATTAAAAACTCTTGTGGTTGCAAGGAAATATATAATCTCGGCATGGATTTCTCCTACTATATTTTGTGAAGCTTTATAAAATATCAAAGGATTGCACATGTTGCATGCTTATGGATTCTTGATCATTGATTGATGGTATGCTTATTTTGTTTATTTAAATTTATTAAATTGGTAAAATTAATCGTGTTTTTGTATAATTGAATAGAGTTTTGTCTCAAATTTGTGCATGTTTTAAGGTTACCTGATTTAATAAGACTTTAAAATCTTAAAATTGTGAATTTCCTTTGAAGATTGCATTGGTTTTAAGAGTGATTGAGTGAATACTAGTCCCTTTAGTATTAGTTATTGTTATTTTGCTTAACCATTCAAAATTGATAAATGAGATAGATTTCACATTGTCCATTTAATTTTAGTTTGTCTTTTAAATCTCTCCTAAACTCTAAAGTCATTTTCTTTTTCTTTTTTACATTTTGAACCTCTGAAAAAATATAGGAATAACATAGATCTATATTAACATGCAATTAATCATGAATTTTAAGAAATAAACCTTAATATTTTTGTTGCATGTTTTGAATATATTTCCAGGACATCTAAAAAATTACTCAAGCCCCTTGTTGAACAAGTTCACATGAACCACTTAGCTATCCATCATGATTAGGGTTTGGCCCAGAAAGAACATTAGAGTAGGGAATCCTTCTTTTCAAGAGGAGTAATAATTATTATTACTTAGCAAGTTGCTCATGCTAAAAACACCATCAACATATACATTGAACTAAAATAGAACCCAAGAAACACAAGATATCTACAAAATAAGGGTTAATTGATACTCAATAGGTTAATCAAAACAAGAAATATCTTATGGATCAAAAAACACTCTAAAAGTAACTTTGAATATTTATTATTCTGTAAGAAAAACACATTAATAAGTGAATAATGCTAGGTCATAGTATTTTTAGATATGTTGTTTCATGGGTGGATATATTCAATCATGACGCATATATGTTGAAAATATAGATGAATGCACAAAATTGACAATCTGTAATACAAAAACTATAAAAAGATTCTTAGATTAGGGACATGGGTCCCACTAGGTGTGCCAAAATGTGATCAAGAAATATAAGATGAAAAATTTAACATACAAATTTAAACCTTTATCTCTTCCCCAATTTTTAGTTTCATTTGAGTTAAAGAGGCAAGCACGCCCAAAATGAAAAACTCCAAACAATCCTCTCGAAAGCCCCTTGTTGCACACTTAGAGCATAGATATTCTCAAAATTTTAGATGGAAAATTAATGGTATGTAGATGCTCATACTAGTAGCATAACCTTGCATTCATAAAGTCTATGAAAATAGCTCACACAAGGGCCTACTTATGGATTTGAGGGAGAAATTATCAATGAATATAATTGATTAATGGAGATCAAGTGTGGAGATTGTCTAAGAAGATTGGAATCATGAGAGACCTCCAAATGACAACTTGCAATTGGTGCACAAGCAAACCTCCATAATTTAATAAAATTTGATGGATAAGATCTTCTTTGGAGAATATGGATAGTAGAGACTAAGGAGGACCTTTTTTAAAACCAAAAAGTATTTTTTTAGATTTATGTGAAGGATCAAATATTTTTTTGATAAAATAGATGGAGAAGAATTTATGAAGGTAAATTTACATGCAAAGTCTTTTTTTTTTGACACATGCACTCTAAGGACCTGGAAAATATTTGTTTTGATTAATTATATTTTTAATTGAGCAAATAATTAGCCACATTAAATAATTTATTATATAATACTAATGATGTGAGAGGACAAAAGGAAATTAAATAAATAAATTTAATTTATTTAATTTTTTGGAATGGACATGATGGGCTTAAATACATGAATATATAATTTGTTCATTTAAGGTTAGACATTAGAAGGATGGTTGGTACTTGAATAAATAATCTTAATTTAATCAATTAATGTTAGAAGAAAGATTAGATTAATTAAATAAAATTATTTAATGAATTTTGGATAAATTTAGAAAATTAATTTAGAAGTGAGGACGTGAAGTGAATTGATGACAACAAAATTATTGAGAGACAATTTTAGATGGCTATAATTTTATTCATCTTTTATTATTATTACTAAACAATGTTTCATCTCTTGCAACCTTAGATTCGTTGACAATCTTCATACTGTATATATTTTCTAAATAATATAATTACTTATCATAAAAAATATTTATTTAAAAGAAAAATCATCTCTACTAAAATAATTTCATACATAAACCTTCATTTTGAAATTAATAATGACTCCTTACTTTTAGATCTTTTCTATCCATTTCAAACTCAACATTCTACTTATCCATACCTCCCAACCATATAACACCACCAATATAAAAAAATCCTTAGAAAAACACAATCCAAACTGCCTTAGATTTACTTCTTAACCTACACAACTTATTTCTAATAAAACTTCACAAATTTTCTAACATGTTTTATTCCAATAAAAAGAGATCTAGATGCAAAAACTAAATTCCTAGATATACTTCTACTTATTCTGCATATCTAACACCTTCCACCCATGTGTGGCATGCAAAGGAATTTGACAGTTGTAGACAATAGGCTAGGTGGATGATGGAAACATATTTACAAAAATACAACATTGTGTGAGGAAGGCGCACAAGAAAAGACTGCCATGAAAGGGAAATTGTTGGAATTGATCCACAAGTACAAGCTAGAGAAATGCAAGAGGTACCTGTAGGAAAAAGTTTGCAACAAAGGAAATGCAATAGCAATATTTTATAAAACATAGGTCATACCATTACTACCTTTTAATTTTCAATTGAAACAAATTCCAACCCATTTTTAAGTCCACTCCAAGTTTGTGTGACTGTTCATATTGTAACACCTCACCATAGAACCCAGAGAACAACACATAATGCAACTAAATAACCAAACACTTTTTTTTTAAACATTCAATTACAACATGTAAACAACATTCCCAGGGTTCCACAACAACGCTATGTAAACATACACTAGAATAATATCACATCTTAAAGCCACATACATAAAGCATATGCATACATCATATCACTGATGAATAATCCCATTTCATAATCATACAATGTTAAGTTACATGTTCAAGATACAACAAGAGAGATTGTGACAAATCTTGATACATCAAAATCATATTACAATAAAGTCTCTCATATAACCATCAATATAGTATACAATATGGATGACGATCATGTACAATTGTCAAACTTGTCCAAGAGCACACTCAACATCCAACTCATCAAACAATGTGAGACCAAGAACCTACCAAAAGAATCATATTATCTCGCACTACATCACCTACAAGGGGACCCAATGGAGGATAGAGCGTGTTCCTCCCAACCATGTGGTACTCGAAATTCCACCCCCATGCTAGGAGATAATATTAACTCCACAAGTCAAACAAACATACTAGAATATAGAACATAACATCACATGGCTGACAATCACATAACAACATAATGATATCTAAACCACAAGATAACAAACAAACTCCCAGAGGCATCAACATAACCAAAGGTGACTCTACACAAGCGGACACATAACATGTATAAGGATAAGAGTGTCATCACATAGCTGTTATAGGTTACCCTAGTAAATCTTTCTAGATTACCAGCCCTCATCCTGAGTTACCCTAGCAATCTCTACCAATTCTAGGCCCCTAAATAAACTCATGTGGAATCAAATTAATTTTCAAGAGGACACAGTAAATGACTATGCCATTTCAGGCCATCTCAACCTACCCTTAATCTATACAAGCACTAAGGTGTTAGGCGAGGCAAAATAATTATGTGAGTTATTATGTGAATACTACCCAACCCCTAGTACATTAAGTTAAGGTTTTGACTGGATTAACTACTTACGATAGGTTACCTTGGTAACCTATAAGGATTCCAACCCCTAACGAAAGCCACTCTTTCTATATACAAAAACCATACTTACTGACAACAACAAGGATAGCCATCATGCATGTAAATAAAAACCATGAATATACACAACATAAACATGACATAACCATATAACTTTCAAATGTCTTCAATGAGAAAACACAACGTGCATGGCTAATTTCCAAAATCTAGTCATTGCAAAGAACAACCATAAACAAGCATTATATTTCTTTCAATACGAATTACTATCTTAAAACTCTGGAATATTTTAAAAACACAACACCAAAAGTGCCCTTATAAGTCAATGACATATAAACAAAGTTTTCAAGCATAATTATCTTTTAATATATCATGAATTTAAAGTTCAATAATGATAATAGTTGACTAAATAAAAAGTCTAAATTATTATTTTCCAACATATTTGTCATTCAATTCACTGTAATCTTATTATTCATAAAGATAGTACAAATGACATAATAGAATGTCTAATTTAATGTTTTTCTAACTTAACAAGATAATTTAATAAGCCTTTATTAAAAAATGACAAATATTCATTCAATTATAAAGCATTAAGTCAATCAATTAAATTCAATATATATACACACACACACATATTTGAATTGGAACGCTATTATATCGATATACAGTTTATATCTAAAAGTCGACTCCGGAAATTACCATAACATGTAAAGTTTATATATATAGGTAAGATTAGCAATTATCGAATGGACAAATAATTTTAAATCGTATACATATATATTATATGCATTTTATCTAACCTCATAAATCTTCAATGATCTTAACTATTGATTTTGAATGCATGGTTCTATGCATGCTTACACATGTGTTTCAAGATGATACAAATCACAATATATGCAAACAAAGGTGTGATCAAGGAGAGGAACAGGTGTCTAAACTTCAGTTATGAGCTTACTAAAATAGTCAACCAATAGAAGCAACCAAAATTACCTAAAGCAACACGTAGAGCATGAAATCATGTGTAACTAAAACCTTTCATTCTGAAATATTTTACAATGAATGTGACACATATGATGCAGTGATCCAGTAACTAAAATTTGATTGCAATAAACGGAAAACCTCACGCCATGATCTAGGTACAAATACCACTAAATCCAAGGATAGCAATGATGGTAATTCCGAATGGATCAACGCGTGACCAAGGAGCAATAAGAGCACAACAACATAGAAAGAAAGACTACGGCATCACAAATCAAATCTTGCAAAGGAATATGTGTGGAGAGGTGAAGCAAAATTAAACATAGATATAAACTCTTCATTCCAATCAAAGACATGGTGAGGGAGAGTGAAAACACAAGAACAATGACAGATACTAAACCTCAAACTTGTATACACAAAAGAGAGGGAACATAAATGAGCAGCAATCAGCCTCCCAAATTGATGTAGGCAAGACTAAGAATGGATATATTGTAAGAAATCTAGCCGCACAAGCCTGGAAGAGATAAGACAAGGAAAGGAAGAATCGGCCAAGATAGAGGCCGAACACAAACTAGAACAAAGGTTGGTTGCCTGTAGAAAATACCCAAATTATAAAACTAACAGACCCAGGCTCAAATAAACGGCTGCCAAAGAGATATCGAAAATCCACCAAAGAGGCTTAAACCTGACAACAATATGGTAAAAGGGGCAACGATGTACAAATCAACAAAAGGTTGCTAATGATACAAGAAAAATTAACCAAATGGTTCAAAATATTAAATAATGTAGGCAATCTACCACAATGAAGGATTAAACAATCCCAAGCCGATAATGAAGATTTTAGCAATATTTTGAAGATTTAGGAATACAAGGCTAGGTTTCCGTGAATTTATATTACACTAAAATTTCTCTTCAATTAAATGAAATATTATCAATAACATTTTTGTTTTCTATTGTTTAAGCAGGTTATTCAGCATACAATCTCATCATAAAGAAAACCAAATACTATAAATGTCATTTAAAAGTTTTGAATTCAAGAAATAAAACTGAAATACAGAAGAAAACCTGGTGCACTTCCTCAAATTTCAATGAAGAGTGAAGACAAACACAGGATATCAGACACACTGGATTTTTCCAATCACGAGCAAAGCCTTTGAATTCACAATCTTCAATATTTTTCCAACCAAACACAAAGAGAAACAAAAATATTTTCCCCCAAAAACTGTCATGAAATAAATTTTTAGAAAAAAGCCCAATTATTGTGCACCCAATTGCATAACACTGCCTTTTAATTAATTTTCAATTAAATTTCATTCACAAATCTTAACCGACAATCTGCATGCGAATGAAATTAATCAAGTAGATCAAATTTAACAATAACTCAAGATGACACTTTGACGTTTTGAATCATGTTAATTTTCAATTAAATTTCATTCACAAATCTTAACCGACAATCTACATGTGAATGAAATTAATCAAGTAGATCAAATTAAACAATAACTCAAAATGACACTTTGACGTTTTGAATCATATTTTCAAATATTTTGCATAACTGTTGAAAACAACTCTTTTTTAAAAATATCTATTTTAAAAGAATTTAAGTTGCACAATCAATAAACAATTACATTTAATTAACATTCTATTTTAATAATTTTAATTTGATCAAATCTTTTAAACATTAAATCAAACTTTAATTGCAAAGTAATCTAGCATAATTATTTTAATCTAACATTATAATTAAATCACAATAAAATCAAATACTTATAAATCCAATTATTTAACTAATTAAACAAATCCATTTCCAACATGACGAAACTATAAACGACATGACAGAATGAACGAAAAATAATAATAGGTAACAATCGGGTACTCATTCTATCAAGAACGATGGCTTAAGAAAGAGGCCCTAACACTATCTCCAAACAACATATTTCCATTTGGTCATGGCACGCTCAGACCTAACAAAGTAGGTGGAGTCAATGCATGTACCTTTAGTTGCATAAAACAACATTACCAAACATATCAACATATATCGACAATCACATTGTGAAGGAAAGTCACAGTGTAGTAGGGTACTTACGGGTGAGTAATGCTACATTATCTCCTTCACCAAGACTGGCATGCATCATTACATCATAAACATCAAATACATCATGATAAACTCATTAAACTCAGAAACAACATGAAACCATAACACACTCAATGTCTACCATAATGTCATCACACGAACATAACTAGATGATCACAATGTCTAATGTATCATCAATAGAGTATAACAACCAGCATAAAATCTACGTCGTAACTGAAATAAAATAATATAGTATCCAAAACAACTAAACGACTAGAAAACAAACATAAGCAAATTGAAACAAATAGTAGCAACTGAAGGGACACTACACATATGGTAGGTGGAGGATGTTCATAGGAGAGTTGGTGCATAGAGTTTGATGAATATGGAAACACAACATAAAAAGTCCTTCCTATCTTCCATGTGACAATATGTCCAAGCTTGGCCATAAGATAAGATAAGTTTTAAATCATGTGCTTTTGAAGAAAAAGGAGTTAAATTTTAGTTTTTTAGTTTTTTAAATTAGCAACTTATGGTGAGTTGGTGTTGGTCAGATGGAGGAGGTGCCTTTCTTGAGTTGCTAAATATGTATCTCCTAGTCATATAGAGATTATGTAAATTTTTAGTAAGTGGTCATGTGATTAGTGTTTGAGGGCATAAGTCTTTCTTGTGATAACCCTAGTAGGAGTTTTGTCTTCCAACAGGCATAGTTGTGCAAACAAATAAGTTTTTTTATGGTTTCTTTGAAACTACATATTTTTTTGATCCCTCCATGGTGTGATAGATATAAATATATTTTGGAGTTATTATTTTTTTATAGGTGTTTTTAGACAAGTGATTTCCTTGAGTGTAAATAGGCATCTTGGATGAGTGTCTTGGATGAATGGCATATGTTTATTGAGGACATGAACTATTATTTCATACTATTTGTTAGATCATATGTAGGGAGAGATTTGTGGAGGTATATGGTTGTTTACTAATCTATCGGTTGAATATGGATGGTACTATGGTGTTGAGGGGGTGGATTATTTTTCCATGGTAAGACCTTGAATCTTGTAGTGTTACAATTGGAGAGTTTTTGCACAGGATATTTGTTCATTTATTTTTTGGTGTAAGACTTGTGTATCTTTAGATATAATTGAAGATGTGCTTGGCGATTTAAGGTTTTGTTCTTTCCACGGAGAATCCAATGAAGTAGGTTCCTAGGTACATGTTATTTATGTGAAAGACTAACCCTAGTTGTTTGTGTTTGTTTTGTTTTAAAATCTTATGCAATGTATACAACAAGTGAGATATTATAGGGGAAAACACCTTGAATAATAATATTATTGCAATATTGTTGTGTTATCCCTTAATTTTTGACTAGTTTATTTTTCAAAATATTCACATTAAATCATCACTTGGCTCATTAATAATTGGTGTTCCTATGGTGTTTTAAATAATTTGTCATTTGAGCATGCTTGAAGGTTGCCATTTTGGAAGCCCCATTGTCATTTGGTTAAATCATGCTCATTTTCACAATTCATAAAACTTAATCTATAAATCTCGAGTCTAATTGGTTAAAATATGTTGGTGATGTCAATTCCAACACCAATACTATTGTGCCTTGCATACATGCCTCATGAAAATGAGGGCCTTCCTTTTTCCTTTTTGTTGGCCTCATTTGGTTTTTGCTTTTAGGTTCACATTTTGCCCCTTTGCTTGTTCTAATTTTAAATTTGGGTCACTTTTTGGCTAAGTCTTTATCGATGTGAGTATTTTCATTTTATGGGGTTTGAGCCTAGAAAATCTACTAGAAATATCCTTTTGGCTTCCCTTGATCTAAATTCCCATAGTCACTAAATTCTCATTGTCATTTGAGGCTTGTAGTTTGTCAAGGTCTACATGGCTTTCATTTTTGCAGAGGGTTGATGATCTGCAAAGTTGTTTCCTTGCAGGGATTGCTTTGTGGGTTTCTAGAGCATGTATTTCTCACAAAGTCCTAGCATGACCTAATCCTCATAGGACTCACATCCCTGTAAACCTTGATTTTTTGCATTAGTCTCAAGACCCTGATTTTGTGCTATTAGTGCATGCCACATTGTCAAAAGGTGCATTTATTGCATCATGGTTTTGGGAAGGTATAAATAGAGTTGGTCATTGTCATTTTACGTAGCATGGGTAGCTGAGTTATCTTGAATCATTTTAGCATCCTCATGCCCATTTTAGTCAGGTATTTTTTATTTTGTGTGTGGGTTGGGTCGTTGAGGGAACACACTTTTGAATTATGCCAAATCTTTAGGTAGGTTTGTTCATTCCCTTAATGAATTTCTTGCATTCGAAAGTAGGCTTTGCATTTTAGGGTTTTTTTGTCAAGTGTGAAGCTTTATTTTTAATGATTCCTATCAATGTAGGGATCTTCCCTGCAAATTACTATGCCACCCTTTCCAAAACATTGAAACTTTGATCGACCTTTTCCTTGCATCATTTGAAAACTATGAAAGGCTCCTTGTAGAGATTTCCTTGTAGGAATCCCATTTCTTAGAATCCATGAGTGAAATGCTCACAATAATTTTATCCTCGCAGTGCTCTCATCCCTACATTGCCCTAAATTATACATCGGTGCACATCTCACAAATTTGAAACTTGCATTGCTCAACCTCCACACTTGATCGATTTTCATAAAGCTTTGCCTAAAAAAATCAAATTGCAGGTTTCCCAAAGATCAACTCCTAAAGGTTTAAAACTCAAAGGGCTAAGGTCCCCAAAGTCCTCGGATGCTTGAATTTCCATAATAAGATCAAAAATTTGTAAGCCAATGCTACTCCACTTTCTTGCAAAAAAACCCATTGCATAAGTCTTATTGAAGTTTTCTAGTGTTGGTTTTCCCATAGCAATTTAACAACTACCTGAATCATCCTTGAAGCTCGCAATGCCCCTAGACCCACAAAATAGAAAAACCCAAAAATGGTCAAAAATAGATTTATTTTAGGATTTCTTTCAATGTTGGATGATTTCATCCATGTACTAGATATTTTTTTATTTTTTGTACATTTTGAGAAATGTATATGCATAATTCGTGGGAGTGATGGTAATACCGATCCTCAAGGTTAGACTTTTCCATAATCCTAATTACACATTATCTTTTGTAGATTTTATAAAAAAAATAGATGGATCATCAAAGATGAAGTATGAATTCGACAGTGTTGGGACTACCTTGAAGATCACAACCACTTGGGATAAGGTTTACGAAAGCAACCTAGGGCATGTGGATATAGAGGAGTTCAAAGAAAGAATCTTTGGAGCTCCAAAGATCCACTTAGCAATGAAAATTAGACAAAGTGGAATAGCCCAAGTGATGGGATTACCACCTTCATTGGTTTGTCTAGAGTTGATAATGGGATCTTGAGAGTATTACCACAAGGATTCCCAAAGGATTATCATAGCTGAGGGAAGGGTGCTTGCTGATTTTTTTTCCCTTTCTATTGCAAGGAACTTTGGGATCCCATATTTCTTAGAGATGGTTGTCCCTAGACATGAATATGAATTCAAATTTTACACCACTGATCCTAGTGGTTGCCTTCAAATCATCAACATCCGTTGGATGAAGAAGCCCAAGGCAAGCATAGGAAAGCTACCCGAGACATTGTACAGGAGTGATTTTACTAATGAGGTGAATGACTTGGTTACACTGCTCAATAGATAAAAGGGTTACCCTTCGCATCTACCTTTGAGGAGTGGATGTTTTATTACATTGAAGAAATATTGAGAGGAAAGACCAAGTTTGACTGGTCTAAGATTATCAGTGATAATCTTCATGAGAAATTCTATGTGGTGAAGAAGTCCTCTACTTTCTACATATTTCAGAATTGAAGGCTTCTCCAAGGCACCTTATAGGCTTCCTAAATATCCCACCAATAGGATTGTGAGGTTGGAGTTAATCAAATACTTATGTACATTGTATCACTTGCTTCATGGGAAGCATAAAGAAGGGGTCCCCTATCCTTTAACATTAGGAAGGGGAATGTATGCATGTCCCTTAGCACCCTCGATAGAACATTCAAAGTTTTGGAATTCACTTTTATAGATGAAGGGGAAATTTTGATCCTCTTGATAAGATGAAAAATCAAGTAGGGAAACAATATGCACATCAATTGCATATAGAGGACTTTTGGGAAAACTACTTAAAAAATTACAAGGTTTGGAAGAGAAGCTACATGAGGGTGGCATTGGAGTACATCTACACCCTAAACCTCTTCAAAGCACCTGATCAATTGTAAGAGGATGAGTGACTCCTGGATGAGGAGGAATACAACAATGTCTCTGCTCAACCTCTCCCTCTACTAGATTGGAAGGAAGAAGAAGAAATAGATTTATATGTCCTCACTCTCCCGATCCCGAGGAAAAAGGGATGGGTCGATGCGTAGGTGACCCTCCTCATGGTGCAAAACGATGAATTAACATCTGAATAAAATGAGGGGCATGCCTCAATGAGTGAAGATGATGAAAATGAAAATGATGAGGAAGCTTTGGGCATGAGCTCCATAGGAAAGGAGACTGCCACCCCTCCAAAGACAAGGGGAAAAGGAAGGATGTAGAAGAAAGATGCTCGATGAAGAAGTTGAGGGTTTACAAAAGGAAAGCTAGAGAAGCCAATAAGCCTCTCACCAAGGGAACAAAGAAAGTAGGTATTGTGGCCATGGAGTCTATTCCAAAGGAGTCTTCTCCTCCCTTTCCTCATCCCATCAAAAATACTCCTTTTACTCCTCCAAATCCTCCTTCACCACCTTTGTTTGCGGCTCCTCCATCTCCCCCATATTTCTCCACTCTTATCTCTTTGCTTCTAGTCATCTTCTCATCCTTTCCTCTCCTCTGGCCATCGACATCTCGTTTCAACTCACTTCTTCCACTCCCTCCACTTCTACCATTTTGTATAATCTTCACCATTCACACATCCCCTTCTTCCGCTTTCCTTTCCACCCCTCAATTCACCATATCTACCTTGCCACCTACCATCCCTTCCACTTCTTCTCCCACTTCCCTTAGCCTGTTGGAGTCATTCATGTCGCATCTCACCAAATTTCTCAAACAACTTGCAGATATCTTGCTCTCACCTGAAAACAAACCTATTATTAACCAATTTGTGTATGATTCTTGTCATTCCGAGGAAATTCTAGAGTTGTCATCCATGGAGACCATAGATAAAATCCTAGAGATGCAGAAACAAGAGATAGAGGGCATGGAAGGTATGCCTACGATGGATGAGACTTTTGTTTCTCCTCATCATGAAGAAAAGTCGTTCAAGGAAGTTGTGGAGATGAAGATAAAAGATATAGAAGAGGTGAAAATTAAGGAAACATAAGATATATAGTAGAGAAAAGAAGTGGTTGTGAAGGATGGATTTGAGGAAATCCCCTCCTTCTCAAAGAAAATAGCACCTCCTGATTGGTTGCACAAACAATTGAAGAATAAAGGGCTTGCGATTGAGACTTCACAAGCAATTCTTGAGGCAATTTTAGCCTACATTGGGCAGCCCAAGGAGAAGAAGGATAAAATAAGGTCACATGTGACCAAAGATAATTTGGGTTTGAGAATTCTTCATGTAGCAACTCCTACGGTGGATAAAGATGCCACCTCAATATTTTGGAGGAATACAATGTTTCTTTAATCAACATTGGCCCCATCAATAGGGAACAATAAATTGATGAATTTTAGGGGTTTGTGTCTAACATTTTGAAAAGAATGGATAATGATCAAGCTACAAAGGTGGAGCTAAAAGAGAAAAATGCAAAATTAATAGCCTTCATTCAAAAATTGGTAACACCCATCCAGAGTATCCCCAAAAAATTCACTGCTCTGATTCTGCTTTCCTAGGGGGATTCTAATAAGATGGAGTAGATGAAGATGTGGGCTCAAACTATGCATGAGTGGGTAAACAACATTGCCAACACTAGAAGCAAGACATTATGATGGCTACGGAAATGGATAACAATTTCTTGATTTTGAAGGAAGAAATTGATAAGATGATGGAATATTCTGTAGCCTTCTCAAAGTATTAGGAAATAACATATCCTAAGTTGGAGGAAATACAGAGGCTACTGATGGAAATGATCGAGAAGGAAGAAATTTTACTGAAAGAGGAGACCATAGAACCAACATTTTGGATGCACACATTGGATTTCCAAAAGGAGGTACTATCTTAGGTAATGTCTGAGATGAGGATCATAATTGGATAGATGAATGTAGTTTTGTCTAACAACGACCAATTTTTGAAGGATATGGTGAAGCTACCAGTCAGTGCTTTAGAAAAGCTAAGTGATGTGGAGCTGAAACAACAATGGAAAAAAATAATATGAAAGGAGCCTACTGATAGCTTGGATAAAGGATTTTTGGACATTTACACATAGTTTTTGGTCCATTCAAAGGAGGTAATAAGGCAAAAAATTCTTGCATCAACATTCATAGTAGATTGATGGATTAATACAATGCTTTGGCTTACAAAGTTCCTGCTTCCCAAGGCCCTGTTGGAGTTGAGAAGATACAACACCACAGAAGTCCAAAAGATCTTTGCAAGCAAATAACCTGTTACAAGGAGAAACAAAGAGAAGTAACAAAAGAAATGCTCAAGAATGTGGAGCAATGTATTCACCTGAAAATGTAAAAAGAATAATGATACAAAAGATAGTTTTCAACTACATATAGATGAAAACCCTAAAAAGGAAAACCCTAGGCTTGCACAATAATAATTAATAAAGTAATTAATTATTATGTACCTAATGTTAGCTTAAGTGAAAAAGAGTTAAAAAGAAACTTTACGTAATTAAACAAATATTGTTTAATTAATAAAGTAAATGTCCAATTACTCTAACAGGCCCTCCAAATGATAAAATGATAGTCACACTTACTACTTTTGTTAAATATGTTGTAAAAGAAAGAGGCTAGAAAAAGTGTAATTGATGATAAATTTATGTAAATTCTAGCTAGTTGTAGTAGTTACCTCAAAGTGTGTGCACCTATACTTTATGGGATTTTGTAAGATGTATTTAATGTAAAATTTATATTAACATATTTTACATTCTCCTAGGTTCATATATAATTGAATTTTAAATTGGGGGATAAAAGGGAATATTTTGTATGCATTTAATGCACCTCCAATATTTAATGCAAATGTAATCTAGGCCATTGGTGTTGAGTTGATCTCCACCATTGATTTTGTAAGCGTTCTCTATAAATGGTAGCCTTCTCTCATTTGTAAAGGGTTAAACATGAGTTTTTGTAAAGATATTTTGAGATTAATACAAGCAATGGCATTGAAGATTCAGTAACTTTTCTTGTTATTTTTGAATGCATGCATGGTTCCTTCTTCTAGTTTTAATTCAGTTTCATTATAATAATGGAAAAGTGTTGAGGCATTTTGATAAATTTCCTGCTCATACCATTTATAATTTGTTGATTGTAAGTTACTTTGCATGGTAGTTTGAGATTTTTACAACATTAGTTCAACTATGGATGTTCATTCATATTGTGCCAGAAATTTGATAAATTTTTGAATATTTAAAGTCTGAAAATATTTAAGTTTTTCCTTTGAAGATTTCTCTATTTTTGCAGCATTATGGGTTTAATCCTGACTAAAAAAAAATCAATTTTATGGAGGATTTATTTATCTGTAGTATCAGCCATTATTGTCATTGACCTTAGGTTTTCAGATTTAGGAACTCTTAACCCTTATCTTTTGTATTTTATTTAAAAATATGGGTTAGTTTAGAAAGAAAATAATCACATTAAAGCTACCATATTAGATGTTAAGAGTCATTTTCAAGCTGCAAATCTGAAAATACAACTAGGGTTTATATCAGTCTTTAAATTTTGTAAAACCTTTATTTTTAGATTTCTAGCTTAAGCATAAGGCCCCTTGTGAAACGAACATTATATTAATCACTGAGTCATTTTTCAAAGTCAAGACCTGACAATCGAAGCCTTTGGGTTATCTTTCTAAAAATTTCTAAGGATATATTTCCTTTCAAGAGACATGGTACTTTGTTACTTTGTCTGTGTTGTGAATGTGCAAAAACACTCATCAACAAATACCATATGGAAAATTATCTTATGCATACTTTCAATTATGCTCAAAAGTATCCTCGTGCATTGGTGAAAAATGAGAAAACAATTAAGTTTTTAAAACTATGAATTTTTGGAATAATCTTAGGGGGATGTTCTTAAGGGTATTCCAAGAAATTTGGCTAATTTTTGTAGTGGCCCACTTCCTAGTTCAAGAGAATTTAAAGTTTCATTTTTTTGACCAAAATTTGGAAATCATTAATATTAAAGATTTGATTGTTTGAAATAAAATTATTTTTTGAGTTTTGGTTTTCACAGTGTTTTTATCATCCCAAAAAAATTCAAGGCAAAAGGCTTTACCAATCGGTTGTTACATGGGTTTCAGTTTTGTGGTGTTAAGGGTGATCAAGAGCTTCACCAAAAAGGTATGTGAAATTATTTTATAGCTTTTCCAAAGTTATAATGTTCATAAAAATGAGTTTCTCAAAAATTTAAATGTTTTATTTGGTTAATGGTGAGGGAGTGTGTTTTTGTATGCACAACCTTCACTAATGCTCTTATGCTCACTTTATAAAAAATCCTAACCTTTGTATTGCTTGTATGCTCAAAAAATTGAAAATCCTAACCTCTATTGCTCTTATGCTCACAAAATTGAAAATCCTAATCTCTCTATTGATCGTATACTTAAAAAATTGAAAATCTTGACCTCTATTGCTACCTTTCTCACAAAATTGAAAATCCTAACCTCTATTACTCTTATGCTTGCAAAATCAAAACTTCAAAATAATTAGCATTTATAACTGTTTAGAAGCATAGGGAAGGCACAAATGATTTCAAATAGATGTTATTTCATGGGATGTCATAATCGTAGGACATGCATAAACTTGATTTGTTGAGAAAATTTTAGAAATGTTCAAGCAAATGTGATTGGTATATGTAAAACTAAACCCCATAATTTATGCCTCAAGACCATAGTGAAAAATTGGTAGTTGGCACCCAAAAAGGGAAAATCCCAATTGTCAAAATTTTGTCGCAGGTCTTTATTGTTGGAATTGTTGTCATTGATCATGTCAAAGGGTAATCATGTTGATCATTGATGTCCATGAATGTGCTCTGAAAGTTTATTTGTAGTTGCAATATAATTTTTGAAGAGTTTCCTAAGTTTGGACTTTGGGCATCAAGCTTACCTTCTAATGCCTGCAAGAAGAATGAAAAGAGTTAGAGTGTTTGAGTGAAGTATGATCTAGTTTCAAACCTCAAGATTTGAGAATCCCTTATATCACATGATTACTAGTTGCAAGTGTTTTGGGAATTAGGCTCAAGAAACCTTTATTGTGGGGTTGAATTTGAGCAGTAGACTCAAGAAAATTTTCTCACCATTGTTTTTTCCCTTCTAGGGTTTTCCACATATATTTGGTGCCTTATGTGATTTTTTTTGTGGAATCTTAAATCTTGTCTACTGTTGAACTTGATAAAAATTTATATACACTAATTTACCCCCCCTCATAGTGTATTGGTGTTCTTTCAACAATTGGTATTAGAGCACATGGTTCTTTGAATAAAGTTTAATTAACTTAAGGTAGATCTAGTTTCAAGAATACTATCGTTGGACAAGAAGGATCATATTCAAACAAAGTACCATTGTTTGATGGAACGAAATTTGCTTTCTAGAAAATTAGAATGGAAACTTCTTTAACTTCTCTTGGATTTGATGTATGGCAATTTGTTGTAAGTGGTTACAAAGTACATGCAACTCCTCCTATAAATGCAGATGGTAAGAAAGCTTGTGAATAAAACACAAAAGATAGAAATGCTATATTATTTGGTTTAACCAATAATAAATTAGTAAAAGTTATGAATTGTCATTCTGCTAAAGATGTATGGGAGAAACTGAACGGTATCTATGAGGGAGATGTTAAAGTGAAAGAAGAAAAATTGCAAACTCATAGAGGAAAGTTTGAGACTCTTAAGATGAAAGATGAAGAAAATTTTGCAACATACTTGCTTAGAGTTGATGAGTTAGTGAATTCAATTAGAGGTCTCAGTGAGACTATTGAAGATAAGGTTTTTGTAAAGTAGGTGTTGAGGTCTCTCCCATAAAGATTTGATTCTAAGGTCTCAACAATAGAAGAAGCTAAATATTTGAATAGATTTTCTATGGATGAATTTTTTGGGTCATTAACTACATATGAAATGAGAAATGAGAATACAGGATCAACAAAGAGTCAAGCAACATTCAATACTTCCAAAATGAAGAATATTGGAAATGATTCAAAATCTAATATTAGTTCAAATGAGGAAGAAGTAATTTTTTTCAGAAGATTGAAGAAGGGAACTAGCAAATATAAAGTTAAGCTTCCTTTCAAATGTTTTAATTGTGGAAAAATAGGTCATTATGCCTCAAAATTTCCTCTAAATAAAAATGAAAAGGGAGATAGTTCCAAGAGTCAAGAAACTTCCAAGTATAAAAGGAGAAACTATGGTAAAAAAAAGAAGAGTCTTTGTGTTGATAAAGAAGTTAGTTCTTCAAATGATTGTTCTTTTGAAAGTGAAGTAGGTGAGATTGCATTTATGGCTGAAGAAATTAAAGAAAGTGAAGAATCTAAAGAGTTGGAAGAAGGTGAGGTAGATTTGGAAGGTGAACTAGTCTTTGTTTTAGAAGACTTGATAGATGAAAGAAAACAAAATGTAGAGTACAAGTTAAGGATTGGAGAATCTAAAAAAATTATTGTTGACTTAAAACCGTAGTTAGCAAAATCAAAGAGAATAGAAGAGGTAACTAGTTTGGATTTGAAGAAGAAACTAGAAGAATTCCAAAAGTTAGAGACTAAAATTGTCTCTCTAAGGAAGGAATTAGAGAAGGTAAATTCTTTGTTAAATAGAAGTCTTAAACTTGGAAAGAGTTTTGAAGTACTTGATAAAATGGTTGGTAGTCAAAAATCCATTTTCAAGAAGTTTGTTGGTTTAGGATATGAGGAAGACAATAATTCCAAAGATTATCTCTAAAAGGAATGCAGCAATTTCTAATAATTTTTAAGGGTCCATGAAGGATAAGAAGACCGAAGACCACAATAAAATTTATGAAGGATTCATTAAAGTGTACAATCCAAAGAGGAGATTCTATGGTCAACACGCAAGACAAACCAGGTTTAATTATGCCTTTCATGGTTATTTTTTTCATGTAATAAGTATGGGAATAATTCTATATATTGTAGGATTAGACTCTTGAGGAATGATAGACATAATTTTGTAAGAAAGAATCCTTTTGCTTCTCTGAGTACTCTAAATGATGTATGTTATAACTGTAATAACTATAGGCACATTGCTAAGTTTTGTAGAAGTAAGTTTATACATCCTCCTAGACAAGAGAAAAATATATTTAATTACCCTAAGAAAAATATATTTTCTCATGGTCATGCAAGAAATAAGAAATAATTTGCACCCCCTACACAAAAGAAAGAGTCTACATAAAGTTCTGATGGAAAGAAGAATAATCAAAAGAGGTATTGGAGAGAGAAATTTTGAGATAAAGAATCAAGAATCAATGATAGTTCAAACATTTTGTCATGCAAAAGGACAAGGAAATCCTTGGGTGATTGATAGTGGTTCCTCTAGTCATATGACTAGAGATAAGAGTAAATTCATGAGTTTGGAGAAATCGAATGGTGGTACAATCAAGTTTGGTGATACCAGTAATACTAAGATAACTAGAATAGGTACATTGTGCATTTATGGTAAAATAAATGCTCAATATGTGTTGTATGTAGAATTATTAAAACATAACTTGATTAGTGTTAGTGTAACACCTCGCCATGGAACCCAGAGAATAACACACAAAGTAATTAAATAGTTGAACAAAAAATAATTACGACATTTGATTACAACACGAGTACAAAGTAAACATCTACACATAAGTTCTCAGGGTTCCATGTCAACGCTACGTAGACATACACAAGTAAGAACATCTCAATATTAAACCATAGATATAAAACATAAGGATAAATCATATCAATGATGAATAATCCAATTACATAATCATAATGTAGCCAAGTTACATCAAGTGAGATTATAAAAAATCTCATTACATCATAATAATATTACAAGAAGGTCTCATATAATCATCAAGAATGTATACAATATAGATGACAGTCATAACACATTTATCAATCTTGTTCATGTGCACACTCAACATGCAACTCCACGAACAATGTAAAATCATGAACTTGTCATAAGAACAATATCATCACGTACTGGATCACCTACAAGGGGACCCAATGGAGGATAGAGCGCGTTCCTCCCAACCATGTGGTACTCGAAAGTCCACCCCTATGTTATTAGATAATATCAGGTCCACAAGGATAAAAAAACATGAAGAAAGAACATTAACATGTGTCTTGACGTACACATCACGACATAACAGTATCTAAACCACATAGTTATAAACAAAGATCCCATAGGCAATAACATAAAAAAGGTAACTCTACACACAAGACCACATAACATACATCGGGAAAAGAGTTTTATCACATAGTTATGTTAGGTTACCCTGGTGAATCTTCTTAGACTACCGACCCTCGTACTGAGTTACCCTAAGACTCTATCAATTCCTAGCCCCTAAACAAAATCATGTGGAATCGATCTACCTTTCAAGAAGACAAAGTAGACGACTATACCATTCTAGGCCATCTCAACCTACCTTTAATATATAAAAGCACTAAGGTATAAGGCGAGGCAATCGAATTATCTGAATTAATAATGAACACTACCTAACCCTTAATACATATTATTAGGTTTTCACTAAGTTAAAAAATCTTGATAGGTTACCCTAATTACCTCTTAGAGTTTTGGCCCCTATCACAAGCCACTCTCCTCAATTACATAACTCATAATCAATTACAAGGATAACCATCATGCACATTACACAAATTCATGAATGAACACATCACAATCATGAGATAAAGAAATTAACTCTCAAATACCACCAAGGTAACAAATAAATTGTGCATGGCTAAATCCCAAATCAAATCATTGCAATTGAATTATCAAAGTACAAACACAATAAACTTTACAAGACAAATTTCCTTTCGCAACCTTTGGAAGATATAAAAACCTAATAACTTAGAAGTACATTCTTAATTTTTTAACAAATAAAATATTGTTCAACATAACATCCATCAAATCATCTTGAACTAAAAGTTCATAAAAGATAAATCATTGACATAATTACAATTTCTTATTTATTTTGTTCTATTTTAATAAATTAATCAATATTCATACTTCATTGAAAACAAAATAAATTCTTTACATTTAATTACCAATTATAAAGCCAATCAATTCTAATTCATGAATATAAATATATATATGTATATTATATTTATATGTATCCATATTTACAATACTACTCCTAAAATAAATAATTCATAAAACCTATAATATATATATATATATATATATATATATATATATATATATATATATATATATAGATTTAAATTAAAAGTAGTTGTCAAAAGTAATAATCCATAAATAATCACAATAGAAGCATATCCCAATATATATATATAGAGAGAGAGAGATAGATTATACTACACAACCAAATCAAAACCATAGTTCAATTGATGGCTTGGATACAAGGGATAACACAAAGGCTACAGGCTTGCAATTTTTCCAAAGGAAATGAATATGTTAACAACCAGTTTACGCCTAACTACAACTTGCAACCTAAGATGAGGAATAATGGGATCAACAATTACATGCATCAAGAATATGTGATAACCAAATACTGCATGCATCTAAAGTATACGATAATGAATAGAAACACATGCATTTAGTGTGAATAAAATCATCAGTACATGCATTTTAAATAATACAATATTTGACAGAAAATGCATTAGAATGTGCGAATACAAGAAGACATAAAATTTCAATTTCAAGCGTCCAATTTACTAGTTGATGCTGCCACCAATAGAGGTAGTGTGTAAAGAATTCTCTCTAAGAGCATAGACACATACCAAAATAAAGGTTTACAATTAATCACAAATAGATAAAGCCGAAAACAATCAACAGTATATGCATTCTAACCAATGCGATAATTGACAATAGCTCATGTGTTTGAATGTGTGAATATAGCCAAACATTGTGTGCATTTCCTAAATGCAGTAAAAACATGCATGCATTGCATCTGATCATGCGACTAGAATAGTCATAACATGCATTTACATATGTGAATTGTCACGATTGAAACATGCGTTGCAAAAGTGCAACGATAAACAACAGTACATGCCCTTTTTATATGCCAAATCTAACAAGTAAATTCAATTGAATATCAAGCTAAAGTTTTTGATAGTTTAAGGGAAAGATTTAACAGATATAAGGCAATACTTTTACAGTGCATGCACAACATTCTCATAGAAGACTATAAGATTTTGAACTCAAACTGAATGTACAAAATTTTCACATAACAAAGTATAGGCAAGGGCCCAACAAGATTTTTATTAGATTAAAAAGTAAGGCTAAGAGCGAAACACAAAAGTATGTGTATAGCTCAAGCATCAAATTCTAGGCATAGTTAGCCTTTGAAAAAGTAAAAACGCAATAGAATCAATCCACAGAAAAATACAAGAATTTTAGCAAATGCCTTTCATAGTTTAAAGATTTGATGCACAATCAAAACCATTATCGAAAACCTGATAGGGCAACAACACCATATTTTCAAGAACTTGAAAGAACGCAATATCATACAAAAGACACACAATACTTGGAGAAATATTCCAGGAGTTCATTTAGAAACTTTTAAATATCATATTTCAAGTAAATGTAATCAAAGATGAAACACAGAGGAACCTCATTAGCTAAGTAGCAAATTGATGTTGAGAGTTTTTTCCCTAAATTTTCTGCTACAAAATTCTTCAGAGTTTCCCAACACTACAAACCCCAATTCCAATTTTCCTTTCCTAATCTATAAGTAAATCTTTCCAGAATTCCTAAACCAAATCCAAGAACCAAAACACAGAGAAGTAGCTTTTCCCCAAAAATTTCCATGAAAACTTTCCTTTCCCAAAAAAAATAAATCAATTCATGTGAACAATTTCCATAAACAAATATTTTTAATTTATTTTCAATTAACCCATAATTACAAAACTTAACTAACTGTCAGCATGCAAACAAAATTGAACAAATAGTTCTAATTAAGCAATTTTGTAAGATAACACTTTCTAACTGCAAGTTCAAATTTACTGATATTTATTCATAAACTATTGAAAAAAATCTCTTTAATATGATCTACTTTTCAAACATTTAAGTCTTCACATTAATTTCAACAGTCATATTTAGTTAAATATCTTAGCAAAAAAGAATTTGTGGATGACCTCCATAAAAAAAAAAAAATCTTATTTTAATAAGTTTAATTAATCAAATCTTTTAAAACAACAATCAAACATTAATTATTAAATTATCTAAACATAGTTATATTAATTTAAAATTACAATAGAATTATACTAAAATTAAATAACTTATTTAATAATCCATTTAACTAATTAATCAATTTATTTCCAATCATGATGAAAACATGAATGACACAACGAAAAATGAACAATGAACAACAATGGGTGACAAACGAATACTCATCCTATAAAGGAGCCATGGCCAAAGAAGGACCTAACATTATCTATGAAACAACATGTTTCCACTGGGTCATGGCACACTCAAACTTGACAAAGCAGGTGGAGTCAATGCCTAGTACCTGCAAACTACATGAAACAACACTGTCAAACATATCTACAAAAATCGACAATCACACCGTGAAAGAGAGTCGCAACATAGCAAGGTACTCATGAGTGAGTAATGTTACACTGTCTCCTTCACCAAGACTAACATACAGTAATAAATTATAAACAACATTAGATACATCATCATAAACACACTAATGCTTCAAACAACATAAAACCATAGCACACATAATGTATAGTAGAATGTCACCACATGAACATAATTAGATGATCAAAATGTATCTAATGTATCATCAACAAAGTATAAAAAATAGCATAGTATTTGTTTCATAACTAAAAAAGAGTAGCATAATATCCAAAATAGCTAAAGAAATAGCAACTGAACATAATCAAACAAAAAAAAACAGTAGCAACTGGAGGGACACTACATCCTCCCCCATAGAATAAGTGTTACTCCTGGAAGCCTGCAAACAAATATGGATAAAGCTCTAGCATGTGTGTTGCATCCTCCCAAGTAGTTGATGCCTCATCACTAGGATCCCACTGGACCCTCACATGATCAACGTCTTGACCCCTAAGGGTGAGCCTCATGTGCTGAACAATGCCCATGGGCACCAAAGCTAGCTACATGTCAACTACCTGTAATACATTCCAATTGAGCACATGTGAAATATCAGGATGATAAGGCCTAAGAACAAATACATGGAATACATCATGAATGTGCAAAAAATTGGGTGGTAAAGCAAGATGGTATGTTATAGGACTAATCCTCTCTAGAATCTCGAACGGTCCAACAAATTGAGGTACGAGCTTAGAGCCTTTTCCATAACGGATCAGACTCTTCCATGGATGCACCCGAAGAAATACCCTATCACCAACTGAAAATTGATGATCCACTCAATGTGCATTGACATACTTATTTTTCCTATCTTGCACCGCCACCAAGTGCTCTTTGATGTGATCAACTTGTTGTTCCATATTCTGAAGCATCTTAGGTCCAAGTATAACTCTATCCTCAAGTCGATCCCAACTCATCAGAGTTTGAAAAGGAGGAATACCTATGGAAATATGATACCCATTATTATAGGCGAACTCCACTAAGTAAAGATAATCTTCCCATTGCAATTGTTGATCCATTACATACATCCTAAGAATATCCTCGAGAATATGATTGACCCTCTCAATCTGTCTGTCGGCCTCTAGGTGATGAGCTAAACTGAAGTTCAACTGAGTACCTAAGGAATGCTGCAAGGATGTCCATAATGTTGATGTAAACACATGATCTCTATTTGAAATGATTTTGTGAGGAATTATGTGCAACCAAACAATATCCTCCATGAATATCTTGGCCACAAAATAGGCATTATAAGATGAATGAATCAGAGAAAAAATTTCTACCTTAGTTAACCTATCAACAGTAACCATAATAGAATCATGTAGATGAGATGACATAGATAAACCAACAATGAAGTCCATCGATATGATATCCCACTTCCATTCAGGAACAATATGTGGTTGCAATAGTCCTACAGGATGTTGGTGCTCAACCTTAACTCTCTGACACTCAAGATATCTCAAAACAAAATCAACAATATCACGCTTCATCCCAGGCCAAAATTAAAATTGTTGAAGGTCCACATGCATCTTCTTAACACTAGGATGAGCTAAACAAGGTGCTTTATGTGCCTCTGACATAATAAAAGTGTGAAGACCTTCTATATTTGGTACGTAAATACAACCCAAATGTCACAACAAACCATCTGACTCAAGAGTGTATCCTAAGAATCTACCCTCCAAGGGTCTCCTTGATCCTAACTCTATCTTCACCTCTTGATATAGTTTGTTTGTAGGAAGTGCTGCTAAAATCTAGCTCTTCAAATCAACTCCAAGAGTCATTGTAGAAAGCTCATGCCTTCACCAACTAAGAGCGTCAACCACTACGTTCTCCTTCCCTTGTTTAAATTTTACCACAAAGTCATACTCGCATAATAAATCCATCCACCATCTCTGCCTAGCATTCAAATTAGTCTGTGTGAAAATATACCGCGAACTATGGTGATCACTGTGAAGTTCAAAATGGTTCCCCAACAATAAATGTCTACATCGAACTAGAGCACAAACAACTGCAGCTAGCTCTAAATCATGAGTAGGATAGTTCAATTTGTGATACTTCAGTTTGCGAGACTCATAGGCGATTGCACGACATTCCTACACGAGAATGGCTCCTAATCCCACCAAAGACATATCAGTGCAAACAAAAAAATTTCTTAGTAGGATCAAGAATGGCTAAGATAGGTGCACTCGTCAACTTTTCCTTCGGTGTCTAAAAATCTGACTTACACTGATCTGACCAATTAAATTTCTTCCCTTTCCTTTGAAGAGAAGTAATAGGATGAGCAATCCTTGAAAACCCTTGAACAAACTGTCTATAATACTTGACAAGACCCATAAAACTGTGAATCTCAAGTACATTGGTAGGCATGGCCAATCAATGATGGCTTGAATCTTCGAGGGATCCACAACAATACCATCTCTAGAGATAACATGAGAAAGGTATTTCACCTCAGTTTGGAAGAACTCACACTTCGTCAAATTTTCAAACAACTGATTCTCTCTCAAGAACTGTAATACCTATCTCATATGCTCTTTGTGCTCCTTCATATCTCTCAAATAGATCAAAATATCATCGAGAAACATGAGAACAAAACGATCAAGGTATGTGTAGAAAAAACCATTCATCAAACTCATGAAAATGGATGGTGCATTTGTTAACCCGAATGGTACCACTTTGAACTCATAGTGCCCATAGCAAGTTCAAAAATTTATTTTATGAATGTCCGCTTCTGAAATTTGTAACTGATGGTAACCCAATTTTAGATCAATTTTAGAAATTACATTAGTTCCCTTGATATGATCAAAGAGATCATCAATTATGGGAAAGGGATATCAATTCCTAACCGTTACTTTGTTCAATTGATGATAATCGATGCACAATTTGATAGATCCATCCTTCTTCTTCATGAAGATGATAAGTTCCCCCCAAGGAGAAACACTCAAATGAATAAAACCCTTAGCCAAAATTTCTTCCAACTACAGATGAAGTTCTTCCAATTCTCGTATGGTCATTATGTATGGAGCTTGAGATATAGGCTATGCTCTAGGAACTAGGTCGATTCTAAAATCTATGTCACATTTTGATGGCATACTGAGAATATCATTGGGAAAAACATCGGCGAATTCCACAAGAATAGGGTAATCATCAAGAGATACATCTTGAATCTCTCCTACCTCCAAGTCATTAACTATTGCTGCAAATAGTTGGCAACCCTGACGAAATCATCTCCTTAACTACATACTAGATATGATCTACAAGAGATGGGTCTCTTCACACCAATTATTTTAACTTATGCACCAGAATCATCTAAGCAACGTACTATCTTCTATCGACAACCAATCACTACACTATGGGATTCCAACCAATCCATACCCAAAAAAATGTCATAAGAACCAAGAGGTGTAACACGAAGATCTACTAAGGTATATAGAAATCCAATCCTTAGTCTACAATTGCAAACAAGGGATTCTACTGCTAGCTTTTCCCCAGAGGCCAATTCAACCTGCCACCTATCACCTTGTTTTACTTCCATGAGTCCACATCGCTCAATAATAGATGAAGAAATAAACGAATCAAAAGATTCGAAATCAGAAAGGATAGAAACATTAATATCCTATAACTGACCTGAAGTCTCACCCACAATATTCTTATGATCAACATGATGGTTATCTACCATAGCAAAAACCTTGTGAGAATGACATGCATCTCCAATTGTCGGCTCTGAAGTTGTCGGTTGCTGACCAAATCCTAATGTACCTCTCATAGGACACTACCTCACAATGTGACCCTACTAACCACATGAAAAGCAACCAACACCTTTGCCACCCAAAGGTGCCTTCAACTACTGAAAACTACCTCTGCTAATCGTATACTGTGCACTCTATGTTGGATGATCTTGATCATTGCACTTGTTATGCCACCAGTTACGGTTCTTCCCAGGCTATGAATTGTTACCCGACTAAAATTGAGAATTCTTATTCTTCAGTGGGTAACACTGTTGTTGCTGTTGTTATCCACCCTTAGCAGGTGCCTATTGGTTCCGAGAGGAACCCCTTGTCTGAGTCTGACCACCTTGTGGACCAAAGCCTGCAGTAGGTGCACTACCTATCTACAAACTTGTATGTCCCCCCAAAGCCATGGTCAAATTCTCCTCCACAAGACATGCCTTCTCCACGGCTACTTCCATA
The DNA here is from genome assembly GCA_007115665.2 of Sequoiadendron giganteum. Classification (NCBI taxonomy): domain Eukaryota; kingdom Viridiplantae; phylum Streptophyta; class Pinopsida; order Cupressales; family Cupressaceae; genus Sequoiadendron; species Sequoiadendron giganteum. The sequence goes on from CM021108.1 coordinate 634,448,844, forward strand.
GTCTTTGGCTCGAAGACTCAGACTCTTCTGATACAGGGGTTCAAGCCCCTGATGAAGTGTTGTACCAACATAGCCTTGTCATCTACAATTCCAACATACTATTTGAGCTCATAGAACCTATGCTCAAACTTCTCAACTAATATGGCCATCTGATGCAAATCATGGAGCTCATCCACATGACACTATCTCCAATTCTCTGATAGGAAACATGGTCTGAATCACTCCAAGAATATATCCCATGATACTAAACCAATGTCTAGACACAACTTCTGCTCCTCCAATCACCACCATGTAGAGGCAAAGCCTCTAAGATGCATAATGGCACATCTAGCCCTAGTGTTTCTACCATATGGATACATTACAAAACACCGACCCAAGTCTATCAACCAAGTTTCTACCTCCAAACCACCACCAATACCATCAAACGTGGGAGGGTGTTCCATCAATAAGTCTCTCATATGCCCTGCAACAATGACATCCTACTCCATAATCCCAAAAAATCTCTTAGTTTATTTGTCTCATTCTCTAGCCACTTCCTATTCAACCTCCTATCTAGGACCAAGGTGAGCAAGAACTTCCTCAAGAAAGGGATGCAATAGAGCCCCCTATGAACCCAGTTGAATCAGATTTTTTTCCTCATCCACCTGATTAACCTGAGGATCTTGTTTCTCTACATGATCACTCTCATGAGAAATTTGAGGAGTATCCTCGAGATTAGCCATACAGACACCACCTCGGCCTCGACCATGATCCTACACAAAACCAAAGACAAGTATCGGTTTCAAGATGCAAAAATAAAATAGGAAAACACAAACTACAAAGTCTAACATCTAGGACAACCTAATGGGCTCACCAAAATTATAGAGTACCTAGTGTTAGAACCTTATTCTTTGATACCAAGTTGTAATGCCTTGCCATGGAACCCAAAGAACAACATAAAAATTAAATAAATAATCAAACAAATTTTTTTTTACGACATTCGACTACAACACGAGTAAAAAGTAAACATCTACACATACGTTCTCAGGGTTGTGTGACAACACTATGTAAATATACACAAGTAAGAACATCTCAACATTAAACCATAGATATACAACATAAGGATAAACCATATCAATGATGAATAATCCAATTACATAATCATAATGTAGCTAGGTTACATATTCAAGTTACATCAAGTGAGATTATAAAAAATCTCATTACATCATAATAATATTACAATAATTTCTCACATAATCATCAAGAATGTATACAATATAGATGATGGTCATAACACATTTGTCAATCTTGTTCATGTGCACACTCAACGTCCAACTCCACAAATAATGTAAAATTAGGAACCTATCATAAGAAAAATATCATCACGTATTATGTCACCTGCAAGGGGACCCAATGGAGGATAGAGCACATTCCTCCCAACTATGTGGTACTCAAAATTCTACCCCCATGTGCTAGGAGATAATATCAGGTCCATAAGGAAAAACAAACATGAAGATAGAACATTAACAACATGTGGCTTGATGTACACATCATAACATAATGATATCTAAGCCACATAATTACAAATAAAGCTCCCAGAGGAAATAACATAACAATAGGTAACTCTACACAAGAGACCACATAACATGCATCAGGAAAAGAGTGTCATCACGTAGTTACTTTAGATTACTCTGGTGAATATTCTTAGACTATCAACCCTCATATCGAGATACCTTGTCAATCTCTACCGATTCTCAGCCCCTAAATAAACTCATGTGGAATCTATCTACCTTTAAAGAAGACAAAGTAGATGACCATGCCATTCCAGGCCATCTCAACCTACCCTTAATCTATACAAGAACTAAGGTATAGGGCAAGAAAATCAAATTATCTAAATTAACAATGAGCACTACCCAACCCCTAATACATATTATTAGGTTTTCACTGAATTAAAAAATATTGATAGGTTACACTAGTTACCTCTTAGGGTTTTGGCCCCTATCGCAAGCCACTCTCCCCAATTACATAACTCATAATCAATTATAAGGATAACCATCATGCACATTACACAAATCCATGAATGAACACATCTCAATCATGACATAAACCAGTTAACTCTCAAAATACCACCAAGGTAACAAATAAATCATGCATGGCTAAATCCCAAATCAACTCATTGCAACTGAATCATCAAAGTACAAACACAATAAACTTTATAAGACAAATTTCCTTTCCTAGCCTCTGGAAGATATAAAAACCCAATAACTTAAAAGTACATTCTTAATTTATTAACAAATTAAATATTGCTCAACATAACATCCATGAAATCATCTTGAACTAAAATTTCATAAAAGATAAATCATTGACATAATTAAAATGTCTTATTTTTATTTTTATTTTTTTAGCAAATAAATCAATATTCATACTTCATTAAAAAACAAAATAAATTCTTTACATTCAATTACCAAGTATAAATCCAATCAATTCTAATTCATGAATATAAATCTATATATGTATACTATATTTATATGTATCCATATTTACAATACTACTCATAAAATGAATAATTCACAAAACCTATATATATATATAAATATATATACATATTATATAGATATATATATATATTTAGAGTAGAAATACTTGTCAAAGTAACAATCCATAATTAATCACAATAGAATCATATCCCAATATATATATATAAAGAGAGAGAGAGGGAGATTATACTACATAGTCGAATCAAAACCAAAGTTCAATCGACGATTTGGATACAAGGGATGCCACAAAGGCTATAGGCTTGGAAGTTTTCCAAGGGAAACAAATATGTTAACAACCAGTTTTACGCCTAACTACAACTTGCAACCTAAGACAAGGAATAATGAGATCAATGATTACATGCATCAAGAATATGTGATAACCACAAATTCTGAATGCGTCTAAAGTATGTGATAATGGACAGTACCACATGTGTTTAGTGTTGAAATGCACACAAGACAACTAAGAGGGGGAGTGAATCAGTTGTATCAAAAACCTTTACTTATAAACTTTACCAATTCCTCTTTATCCTTAATCTATTATTAAATATGAACATGAAAGGAAAATAACAGAAACACAATACCAGAGACACCAAATCTACATGGAAAACCCAATGAGGGAAAAACCACGGCGAGGATTAACTCACAATATAGTAGTAATGCAATACCAGATACATAGGTTCACTACTTGAGGGCTAACTGTCCAAATATAAAGGCTCACTACCCAGATTAAGGGCTCACTACCTTAGGACTCACTGTCTAGAAAAGGGAGGCTCACTGCCTAAAAAAGAAATAAGTAGATAATGATCAACCACTAGGAGTTACACACACTTCACAACTTAATCAGAAGATTATAAATACAATGAAGTTTTTCTGCCAAAATTTTTTCTTCCACACTCTACTTTTCACACTTGTTCGCACACTCTTCTCTTGCTCAAATCGAATGATGGATGGATATTAAATTCACTACAACTCAACTTTCTTTTATACCATCTTCAACCTTAGAAACATTCTCCAAGGTCAGCTTATACAATTTCCTTTAAAAAAATTTAAGCTAGGTCGACTACTCAACATTTTCATAGTGGATAAGAATGTGAGAGGACCAATTACATATTTAATTTAGGACCCAAACAACATCTTTGATCATGCACACCCTTCCTCAAGTCGATGCAAAAATCAAATGTAACGTGTAGACACTAGGTTGGTCAAACCTAATGAAAACACAGATGAAATTTGAAGTACACACATCATCAACAAGATAAACACATATGGATTGCTCAAAACACTTTATCAAGAATTTTACCATCTCTAAGAAAAACTCAAATGTATTTGCAACAACTTTAACAAAAATTATTTGTAGAGAACACCTCACTATTTTAACCGAGAAAACCAACAAAACATAGAGACTCCAGAGAGAAGGTATTCCAAAGCTCCAAACCACAAGAAAATTTGTCAGAGCATAGAAACCATCAGAAATAGTAATCTCCTAGATTCACAAGATCTGAAGTCAAACACAAGAGGATTGTGGATCCAAAACATTTCTCCCAATCAACAACCAGATAAATTTGACAAACCAATTCATACACTGGCGAACATAACTTTTACTTTCCATAGAACCAGAAGCTAAAACTTGAAATACTAAATTGATTTAAGCTCATGAACACACCATCAAATCCACATAAGCATTGATTCAACACAAAAGAAACGTAGACCATAATACTGGAGCATGCTCATAACACAATTCGACATAGCTTTCATTATTTCTCAAATTTTCTCAAAAGCACTTTGCAAATAACTTACTCAACCTATAAAGTGTTGAAATCAATGACAACACCACCAAACACATCCATAATTGCAACAATCTCCCCCTTTTTCATTTATGGCAACACATGATGTGAAAAATCATAAAAGACAACATACATGATTCTTAGAAGTGACAACCTGCCAAGCATAAAAGTTTCACATTATTCTCTCTCCCACATCCTACATGATTTTCAGAAGTGACAACCTGCCAAGCATACAATTTTCACATGATTCTCTCTCCCCCTTTGACATCAATGGAAAAGAACATACAAATCTCTATTCACTCCCCCTAAGGAGTAAATCCACATTACATATTGCAACAATGTACTTATCTACTCCCCTTGAGGAGTAGACCTCAATCATCAATCCAGAACAAAGAAGGTCTATGAATCCAATAGATTGATGCACCTCCATGTGCACTTAGTTCAAAGAAGGAGGGGCAGAAACCCATAACTTCCCTCTAAGATACTCAAAGGTATTCTTTGGAAGGGCCTTAGTGAATATGTCTACAACTTGTTCTTTGGTAGGTACATGTTCAAATCTAACTTCATTCCTCAATACTTTCTCCCTCAAGAAGTGATACTTGATAGATATATGCTTTGTTCTAAAATACGCCACTAGATTCTTTGAAATTTTTATAGCACTTGTGTTGTCACAAAAGATAGAAGTAGGTTCATCACTCACCATGACTATGTCCATCAAATTTGTCTTCATTCAAATGTAATGTGTAGACACCAGGTCGGCTAAACCTAATGAAAACATAGATGAACTTTGAAGTACATGCATCATCAAAAAGATAAACACATGTCGATTGCTCAACATGCTTTACTAAGATTTTTACCATCTCTAAGAACAACTCAGATACATCTGCAACAACTTTAACAAAATTTATTTGTAGAGAACACTTCACTAGTTCAACCAGGACAACCAACAAAACACAAAGACTCCAGAGAAGGTCTTCCAGAGCTCCAAACCACAAGAAAAAATTTCAGAGCATAAAAACCATCAAAAATAGAAATCGACCCAGATCCACAAGATCTCAAGTCAAACACAAGAGGAATGTGAAGCCAAAAAATTTCTCCCAATCAACAACCAGATAAATCTGATAAACCAATTCATACACTTGTGAACATAACTTTTACTTTCCATCAATCCAAAAGATGAAACTCAGAATATAGAAACCATTTAAGCTAATGAACACACCATCAGATTTGTATAGGCATTAGGTTAACATAGAAGAAACGTGGACCACAATACCGGAGAACACTCATAACACACTTCAACACAACTTTCATTATTTCTCAAATTTTCTCAAAAGAACTTGGAAAATAACTTACTCAACCTATAAATTGTTGACATCAATGACAACATTAATGACAATACCACCAAAGATATCCATATTTGCAACATTTCGTGTGTGAATAAAATCATCAGTAATTCATTTTAAACAATGCAATAATTGACAACTCATGCATTAGAATGTGCAAATACAAGAAGACATAAAATTTTAATTTCAAGCATCCAATTTACTAGTCGATGTTGTTGCCAAAAGAGGTAGTGGGTAAATCATGCTCTCTAAGAGGATAGAAACAAACCAAAACAAAGGTTAACAATTAATCATAGATAGATAGAGGTGAATTCAATCAACAAGATATGCATTCTAACCAATGTGATAATTGACAGTAGCTCATGCGTTTGAATGTGCAAATATAGCCAGACATTGCATGCATTTCCCAAATGTAATAAACACAGGAATGACTTGCATCTAATCGTGCGACTAAAATATTCATAACATGCATTTACATATGTGAATTTTCACGATTGAAACATGCATTCCAAAAGTGCGACGATAAACAACAGTACATGCCCTTTTTATATGCCAAATCTAACATGTAAATTCAATCGAATATCAAGACAATGTTTTGATAGTTTAATGGAAATATTTAATAGATATAAGGAATTACTTATAAAGTGCATGTACGACATTTTCATAGAATACTATAAGATTTCAAACTCAAAGTGCACGTATAAAATTTTCACAGAATAGAGTATGGGTGAGGGCCCAACAAGATTCTCATTTGATTAAAAAGTAAGGCTGAGAGTGAAAAAAAAAGTATTTGTATGAATCTTGCATCAAATTCTAGGAATAGTTAGCCTTTGAATGAGTAAAAACATAATAGAATCAATCCACAGAAAAATAAGATATTTTTGGAAAATTCTCTCCATAATTTAAAGATTCGATGCACAATCAAGACCATTATTGAAAACTAGATAGGGTAGAAACACCATCTTTTCAAGAACTCAGAAGAACACAATATCATACAAAAGACACACAATACTTGTAGAAATATTCCAAGAGTTCATTCAGAAACTTTTAAATATCATATACAAGTAAATGTAAGCAAAGATGAAACATAGAGGAACCTGATTAGCTGAGTTTCAAATTGATGTCTTGAGCTTTTTCCCTAAATTTTCTGCTACAAAATTCTTCAAAGTTTCCCAACACTACAAACCCCAATTCCAATTTTCCTTTCCTAATCTAGAAGTAAATCTTTCTAGAATCCCTGAACCAACTCCAAGAACCAAAACACAGAGAAGTAGCTTTTCCCCAAAAACTGTCGTGAAATTTTTTCTTTTCCCAAAAATCAAAATCAATTGCAATGAAAAATTTGCATAAACAAATCTTTTTAATTCCTTTTCAATTAACCCATAATTACAAAACTTGACTAACTATCATCATGAAAACAAAATTGAATAGATAGTACTAATTAAGAAATTTCGTAAGATAACACTTTCTTACTACAAGTTCAAATTTACAGATATTTATTCATAAATTGTTGAAAAAATCTCTTTAATAATATCTACCTTTCAAACATTTAAGTTTGCACATTAATTTCAACAATCACATTTAATTAAATATCCTATTTTAATAAGTTTAATTAATCAAATCTTTTAAAACAACAATCAAATTTTAATTATTAAATTATCTAAACATAATTATATTAATTTAACATTACAATAGAATTATACTAAAATCAAATAACTTATTTAATAATCCATTTAACTAATTAATCAATTTATTTCCAATCATGATGAAAATATGAACGACATGACGAAAATGAATGATGAATAACAATGAGTGACAAACGAATACTCATCCTATAAAGGAATGATGGCCAAAGAAGGACTTGACATTATCTCTGAAACAACATGTTTCCTTTGGGTCATGGCACACTCAAACCTGACAAAGCAAGTGGAGTCAATGCCCAGTACCTGAAAAATGCATGACATTGTCAAACATATCTACACAAATCGACAATCACACCGTGAAAGAGAGTCACAATGTAGTAGGGTACTCATGAGTGAGTAATGCTACAATGTATCCTTCACCAAGACTAACATACAGTAATACATCATAAACAACATCAGATACATCATCATAAACACACTAATGATCTGAATAGCATAAAGCCATAGCACATATAATGTCTATCAGAATGTTGCCACACAAACATAATCAGATGATCACAATGTATCTAATGTATCATCAAAAAAGTATAGAAAATAACATAGCATTTATTCGTAACTGAAATAAAGTAGCATAATATCCAAAATAGCTAAAACAACTAGCAACCAAACATAAACAAATGGTACCAACTAGAGGGACACTACAGTTAGCTAGATGTGTGAAAAAGGGTACAATTTTCTATTTTTTGCTAGTGGATGTGAGATAAGAAGTGCTAGCTCTGGTAGACTTGTTGTTGAGGCAAGTAGAACAAGTAGTAATTTATACCATCTGAATGAGATGAATATTGGAAGATTCCTATTAGAACAAACTGATGAAAGTTGGTTATGATACAATAGGATGGGTCATATTAACATTGATCATCTAGTGAAGGTCAACAAGAAGAATGCAGTCAAGCGTAGACCCAATATGGAAAACCTACAAATACATTTTGTAAAGAATGCCTTGAAGGAAAGGAAACAAGGTTCAAATTCAAGACAAAAGAATATTCAACTTCCAAACCCCTAAAATTGATACATACATACCTGTGTGGTCCAACAAGAACTAAAAGCGTTAATGGAGAAAGTTATTTCATGTTATTAATAGATGATTATTCAAGAATGACATGGGTAACTTTTCTTAAAGATAAATCTAAGTCTTTAGAAATGTTAAAAAAAATTAGAGCTATGTTAGAGAATGAAATTGGTTGAAGGATTAAATGTTTAAGGTCTAATAGAGGTGGAGAATTTAACTGTCATGAATTTGAAAAGTATTATGAAAACACGGAATTAGAAGAGATTTATCTACAACTAGAACACCTCAACAAAATGGATTTGTTGAGAGAAGGAACAAAACTATTTAGGAGATGGATAGAACAATGTTGAATGAAGCCAAATTAACCGATAGATATTGGAAGGATGTAGTTCATATTTTTTTTTTATTCTTAATAGAGCACAATTAAGAGTGAATAATGATAAGACTCCATATGAATTATGGAAAGATAGACCTTCATCTGTGAAATATTTCAAAATATTTGGAAGAATTTTTTTTATAAAAAGGGATGAAGATACTTTAAGTAAATTTGAGACAAGATCATATGAAGGAATATTTCTAGGTTATTCAACTACAAGAAACACTTATAAGTGCTACAATAAAAGGTTTCAAAAGATAGTTGAAAGTGTGAATGTCAGAGTGGATGAAGATTACTCTCACCTTTTACACAAAGATGGCATGTACTCAAAATTCCTTATTTATGAAGAAAAGGAAGTATCTGCAAAAGAAGAGCCACAAGAGGAAAATAATACTGATGAAGAAGAGATATAAATCACTACTCCAAAAGCACCACCCAAATGTATTAAAAGAGATCATTTTGAGAAGAAAATTCCTAGAAACAAAATTTATGGTGTCATGACTAAAAGAAAGCTTTCTCAACAAGAATAGGTAAATTTTTCTTTACTATTTGAAATAGATCCTAAATCTTATGAAGAATCTAGTAAATATGAAATTTGGATTGAAGCCGTGAAAGAAGAAATTAGTCAAATAGAGAAAAATCAGACTTGGGAACTTGTCCCTAGGTCTACTGATAAGAATTTCATAGGCTCAAAATGTTTATTTAGAAACAAATTGAATGAATATGGGAAGATAACAAGAAACAAAGCTAGATTAGTTTGCAAGGGTTTTTGTCAAGTTGAGGGTATAGATTTTGATGATACATTTGTACCTATAGCTATACTTGAAGCTAATAGAATGTTTCTTGCATATTAAGTTTATAAAAAATTAAAGTATGCTAGATGGATGTATAATTTGCATTTCTTAATGGCTATTTGGACAAGGAAGTTTATATGGAGAAACTTGAAGGGTTTATTGTGACTGAAGACAAAGACTATGTATATATAGATTGAAAAAGTCTTTGTGTGGTTTGAAATAGGCACTCGGCGCTTGGTATTCTAGCTTAAACAAATGTCTCCAACAACAGGGTATAATAAAGGTATTGTTGACAGTAATTTATATTTCAAATGTGAAGGTGAAAATATACTGGTTGTTATTGTCTATGTTAATGATATCATTTTTGGTAGCAACTGTGATGAAATGTGAAAAGTTTTTTCTACTGCAATACAAAAAAGAGTTTGAGATGTCTATGTTAAGAGAATTAACATTTTCCTTGGTTTACAAGTTAATCAAATACACATGAGAATATTCATTTCTTAGACCAATTATGTGAAAGAAATTTACAAAAATTAAAGATGGAAGATTGCAAGCCAGTTAGCACACCTATGTTCACTAGATTTAGGCTCAACAAAGATGATAAATCTGAATTAGTAGATCAATAATTATACAAGTCCATGATTGGAAGCCTTTTATATGTTACTAAAACACGGTCTGATATCATGCAAGCAGTTTGCATGGTTTCTAGATTTCAAGTTGCTCCTAAGGAGACACATGTTAAAGTTGTGAAGAGGATTTTCATATACTTGAAGAGCACATTAGATTATGGTCGATGTTATCCTATTGGTAATGATTTCACTTTAATTGCATACACTGATGTAGATTGAGTTGATTGGGTGGATGACAAAAAGAGCACTAGTGGTGATGCCTTCTTTCTAGGAGATAGATTGGTAGCATGGTTAAGTAAGAAAAAATAATCAAATTCTCTATCAATTGTTGAAGCTAAATATATTGTTGTTGTATCTTGTTGTACTCAGGTGTTGTGGATGAAACAAACACTAAAAGATATTAAGGTGAATTTTGATGAGTCGGTTAATATTTTTTGTGTTAATACTAGTGTAATACAGGTCCATAAGAATCTTGTTATGCATTCAAAAACCAATCACATATATATTAAATATCATTTTCTTAGGGAGAAAGTTGTTGTAGATGAATTCAAACTAGACTATCTTGCTACAAAGGATCAACTGGAAGATATTTTCACAAAACCCCTTCCAAAGGAGTCATTTGAACAACTCGGGGAGAAATTAGGAGTTGTTCCTTCTCCTCTTTTGACTTGACTACAAAAGGTATTCATTTAGGGGGAGAATCATAGTGTAATTCTTTATCCCTGGTATTTCCCTTTGTAATTGATGTCAAAGGGGGGAGTATTATTTGAGTAGAGGAAATATATCTTGATTTATGTTTGGTGAGAATAAAGTAAATGATGGAGTGTTATTGTAGGTGATAAATCATGTTGTGATGTTTGATGAATAGTGTTATCATTCATATTTTAGAGTTTCATAGGTTTTGAAAGTGTTGTCATTTTTAGAGGTGTTTCCATCAATGACAAAGGGGGAGATTACAAAGGGGGAGATTGTTGGAATTATTTTCATTGATGTTAAAGATCAATCATTTTTGCAATTGATTTCCATGGATGTGATTTGAAAGGTTATTTTCAATTCTAGTATAAGTTCTAAAAGTTTCCTAAGTTCAGACTTCAATCATTGGGCTTACCTCCTACTGTCTACAAGAAGAATGAAAAGAGTTAGAGTGTTTGAGTGAAGTCTGATTTAGTTTCAAACCTTGAGAATTGAGAATCCCTTATATCACATGATAACTAATTGCAGGTATTTCAAGCATCAGGCTCAAGGTCTGCATCATACTAACAGTTGTTGGATTTTGGACTTCAATCATACTTTATGTTGAATGTATTAAAGAAATGAAAAAGGAATGAGTTAAGTAAAAAAAGGTGTCAGGCGCCAGAGATAAGGCTTACACATTGCAATTTTTGGACATTGGTGGTCGGTATTAAGGTTTATGCCTTAAAGTAAAGTTAAAGTATAATATGTGTAGTAAACTTGAACCTTGACACCCAAAAAGGTTTCAGTGTTTGTGAGTTGGAGTTAAGGCTTATTCCTTAACACAATGTTGAGTATGAAGAAAGGAGGAAGCCTGAAGGCCAATACCTAAAAGTGTTAAGACCGTCACCTCTTGCGAAGAAAGAGTTTGGAGTTTCAGAGTTTGGTGTTTTGAAGGTTAAATTTAAGGTGTTCTATAGAAGTGGAAAGTGGTAGATGATAAAGGGTGATGCCGATGGCCAAAACCCGACAGGAGTAAAGTGTCTCAAACATCCATGTTTGATGTTGCTTCTTAAGTCCTTCAAAGCACTTCATGTAAAAGGTAAGAGGTATCAACAACTTCTAATCCATGAAGAAAAGGACACATAATTTTGGTGAAATAGAAGAAGTTCATTCTGCCATTCTACTAAAGATTGGTGGGACCTAGTGCTAGGCAGTGCAAAACCATGAGATACTAACACATGTTCTTTTGTGATGTCAATACTGTGAAGTATTTTAAATTGAATATCAACAAAACCAACAAAAAGGAAGTTTAATCTAATGGATTTGATTTAAATAATGTATTTTAACAAGTACCATTAGATCATGGCGACAAGCAGAAGATCAAGGTTGTCATTCAAAATGTACAAGTAGATATTTTTAGAGGTCAAAATTTGATGGGAAGCTACAAAATGGAAGTTGATTTAACTATTTGACGGTTTTCAAAGGCTTGCGATGCAGTTAGGGTTTATATAACGGTGAAATGGTTATTGTTGTAGTTAGAATATGTGTAAGTGGGTGTCGAATATAGTATCCTTTCATTACATGTGTATTGTAGAGATATCAACGGAGTATTAGTTGAACATATGTATGTTGCTGAATTGAATGATTGTTCAGGACTGTTATAGGATATTATGATATACAAAAAAAATATCAAAATGATGAACATTAAAGTACGAGTAGAGAGAAGCAGAGTGCAATGAAATACATGCAGTTTAATAATTTGAAAAGATGCATTCTCAGGTTGAAGAAGAACCAATACCATCACATATGAACTTGTAATGTTGTAGAGGTTGATGCCTTAGAAAGGTTGAGTTGATGCTCAATTAGGTGTGTAGTGTACCAAGAGGTTGGTGCCTCGAAACATTATCTTTGGTGTGTAGTACACCAGGAGGTTGGTGTCTCAAAACATTGTCTTGGGTGTAAATGTACTTGTAAGTGGGTGCTTACAAAACATATGTAAAATATTTTATTGTGAGGTTATATTTGAGCAGTAGACTCAAGCGAATTTTCTCACCACTTTTTTTTCTCTTCTAGTTTTTCCCACATATATTTGGTATCTTCTTTATGTGATGTTTTTTGTGGAATCTTAAATATTTTCTACTAGTTGAACTTGATAAAAATTTGTATATATTGATTCACCCCCCTCTCAATGTATTGGTGTTTTTTCAACACTTATTCAGTGAAGATGTTTCCAATATGGTGGTACTCCTAAATATGTTAATAGGGTATAAGGCTTTAAATAATATTGAAAGGTGGATGCACCTTTTTATTACCATCATATGTGCAGGCAATCAATTCATTGATTGGGGAGGTATTGTTAGTGATAAATTGCATAACCAGATAACTTAGTTTGAAAAAAATAAATATTTTTATATGTCTCATTACCTTAGGTATGTTATTGTGAGCATGAAGATTTGGCTAGGGCTCAGTATTTGTGGAATATTTGATAACACAACTCAAATCTATGAATTTTACTACTAGTTGAAACTAGAGGAAAGTTACAAGCATTTTCAAAGGGTAAATGATACTTTCACTATGTTGATGGTGAGAGATCTCCAAGGGATTACTGGACTTAAAATATCCCCAGAGGCATCAATTCTTATCAAGTTATATGGGAGTTACTTGATCCAATTTTGAGGTTTACATATATATATATATATATATATGGATGAAAGGTTTTGATGGATATGCTTATATGTTATCAATATATGTAGATGAAAAGCCAGTTTTGATTGAAGTATGCAAACATATAGGTCAAATTAACAAAACATGTAGAGATAGAAGGAAAAGTGGCATTCATTTTCCTATAGGCCTTGGTTAGTATATCTTTAAATATTTTGTAGATGCTTAGGACATCAAGAGAACAATTTCTAAACTAACTATGGGTGTTTATAAGATGAAATTTCCCTTCGATGGAAAATGGTATGTCAAAGGTAATCTACACCTTGGTGTAGGCTATTATCATTTTTTAGAGATCGAGGAGTTCTAGGAATATTTTGAGGATTGAAGAAGGGATTGGATGAGGTTTACTATTGATAAGATCAGGCTAGGATAGGGTGTAGCTATCATAGAAGATGATGGATCAGATTTAGTTGATCTTATTTATTTTGAGAAGATTTACCTATGTTACCATTACTACCTATCATTTGGGCAAGTCAAGAGTTGAGACAAATGGTTGAGAGGACAACTCACATTATCAAAATATTAGAAGAATGGTTAAGGAAGAAGATATTTGAAGCTACAACAATTGGGAAAAAGGATAAAGATAGTTCTTCAAGGAAAATAAGTGGCACTCAAGAAGGCTCTTCTTCTTCTATCATCTCACATGTTTCTATTTCAGCTACTAATTCTCAACATAATGTCCAAGGAGGTGGTGGTGATGAGTATTTGAATAGGAGGGGTAATATCACAAGATCATGTGAGAGTGATCCAAAAATAAGAAATAAGAGGTCAAAGTTGAAAGAAAAGGCATTGGACCCAATTCAAGAAGTTGAAAAAGGGGATACATAGATCCTAAAAGTGATCTTAATGATGAAGAATCAATTACCTCTATCTCACCCTCTATTATTCTCTTATCACCTTTTCAATATGATCTAATTTTTATTCCTAAAGCACCAGTCAATGGTGCATCTCTTGGTGAAGCTTCTTCGCTAGTTATCCCTACTATTATAGTATCATTAGTGCCATCATACATAGGTATTCTAGTTTCTTCACATATGCCTTCTTCTTCATGGTTGCAACAAAATTTACTAAATAAAAATAGATGTGTTCAATTCATTTCTCTTGAGTTTGATATAGTGACCAATTTGATTCAAAGTTTTGTGAAACCAAAGAAGGCTAAAGTTACATCTAGGCTAACAAATGACTCTTCTTCCAAAAAATTGTGTGTTGAAGTAACATATCCTACTTCATAGAAAAATTTAGATGAAGTTGATGAGTGATTTTTATATCACTAAATTTGATCTCAGGCCTTCAACCCACGATGGGGATATTCATAATTTCCAAGTATATATAGCCAAATTGATACAAAGGACTAAAAAGGAAAAACATTCAAAATATCAACTCAAATAACAAGTGCAAACATTAACATCATGCCTCAAGTCTATATTAGACACTTCTACTCTACCATTAGATGCAACTCATACCTTAATAGTTCCCATTATTCATGGAGAAATCCTTCAAAAGGAATTCATGAAAAGTTTGCAAAAGTATTAGTAATATGGGAGTGATTGAAATGTGGGTAGAGAAAATAAAAGAAAATACCTTATATTTTATTAGTAAGGCCAAAGAAGTTCATGAGAAGGTAAATGTTGTGAAACAAGAAATTACAAAGGAATTGAAAAAATTAAGAATCTGCACTTTGGATGGGGGTTACAAGAGATCTTCAGGAAAGGATAGTTCTTTCTTCTATCACATATTCAAATCATGAGTGTAGACATCTTGAATTACTCATCAAAGTTTAGGATTAGATAATTTTAGAAAAATGTTAGCCACTTTTTAACCCCTTTTATCTCCCATTTCCATCCACTTACCCCATGATATAATGCTTTCAATTATTATGCCTAGATAATGAAATATAGCTCATAATCATATGTTTGATTTTACCTCACAATTGTGGTTAATTTTTCATTGTAATAAGGAATCAAGTGACCATGTTGAGTGAGGAATACTACAAGTGTATATTTTGATGCTTCAATATTAATCTCAAATTGTTGCTAATGATCTAGTAGTGTAACTACTAGTGCATAATGGATTTTACATTTTAATTTCTTAAATAATTTGTGTTGTGTTGATGTCTAGATAAACCTTGCTTTGGTCTCACCTGTAGTAACTTGGTTTAGCAACCAATTCACTTGTGAAAAATAAAGTACAAATCTCTTATTGAAATTTTCCAATACCAAGCAGCTACAAAGATTTGTTGAATTATGTAATTTTTTTCCATTCCTAAATGACTTGAATATTGTTAAAAATTCCATGAAATTCTTGTACATCTATAATACATTCTAAAAATCATACCTCCTCCTTGGAAAACGAAAATTTATTCATTTAAATTAATATATCTTATGTTTTTTTTGTAAGGTTAATAACTTTCTCAAAATTTTGTAGATGCTCACCCTATTTTTTTCTAAAGACTAGAATACCATAAAGGTTGAAAAAATTATTTTTAATGATCTTAGAATACCATTCATTTTTCAATTGAATATGGTTTCATCATTGGTCATGCTAAAGGGAATGACTAACCATGCAAATAAATCTTCTCTTACATTGAATATTATTTTTGAAATGTATGTGGGATTTGACATCCAAACTTAAGAGCAATTTTAATAGGAACTTTTCACTACAAAGTCGGTCTAGTAAATAATAAATCCTTCAAAGATGGTAGTGATTCTTCACGATGATATTTTTAAATCTTCCATTCAATGAATAAACTTAGAGTGGCAATGTTCTTATGTGTAAGACTAATTAAGTTTTCACAAGTGATAATTAATGATCTAGGTTTAGTATATCCTTTCTCTATGGGTTCATTAATCTATCACTTAGATCTCCTCATTCTTTAAATATTATCTATATTATAAAAAAGTGTTAGGTAAAGGAAATATAAGAATCAAATCAATAGTAATTCTTACCACATGGTGTGTAGACACTTCCTTTAGTGGAAAAATATATCCTTATAATCTACTAGATTTTGGTTCAAATTTAATGTATATCATTTTTGAAAGAAGTGTGGTATGTTTTATTGTTACAAGGGTGTTCTTAAATTTATGTTTCATTATCAAGAGAATATTTTTTTCTTTAAATGGTTAGATTCTTACACTACTTGATGATAATGAGTAGAATTTCAGGTACTACCTCCAATATTTTGGTATCTCTTTTCACCAATATCTATGATAATACATGTTAATGATAAATATATGGTTTCCAAAGTAAAACATCATATACCTATAATTGCGAAACATCCCAAAAGATTTTATATTAAATGTCTTGACATTGTGTACTAGTTGACATTATTAATTTATATATTTTTTAGAGCCCACACTATGGTGTAGGAGGATCTAGACCACTAAGTTGTACCATAAATATTAGGTACTACATGAAAACCTTTCCAATTTCATCAACAATATCCTAATCCTATTTAAAACCATTGGTCCAAATAAAATGCCATAATTTAATGCTAACTTTATTACAAAACATAATTGATCATAAATGATTGTGAGTGCTTGTGACAATTATAATAGGAACCTAAACTATCATGATTATTTGTGTCGAGCTTGTATAAAAAATCATAGCTATTATATTGAGTTTTCTAATAAATTTACACTTGGAAATTAGATCCTTAGTATCAAATACATATCACTTCATTTCATTTCTAAGTGACATTAGAGTGAACTATAATTGAAAAAAACATCTAGATATTTGTATGTCACACAAGGTTTCAAAATGTGACCCTTCATTTTACCTTCATTCATTTCCTTATATGGGAAATAAATCTTTAGTCATGTTAAAGGAAAGAGATGTTCTACTATATGATAGATGATTCTATATAAATATAATAGTAACAATTGGAGGGTCACCAAACACTTGAACGAGTGAGCATCATTGATCATCTTTAAAAAAAATAGATAATCTCAAAAACTTACCAGTTCTTTGAAACCATTTTCTTGTCACACATCATATAAGGTAAAATTCAATATAGACATACCATATTCAAAGGAAAGATATATGTGGTTACCATATAATTTTTTTTTAAACTAGATTTACTCATATTGCATGGTTAATCAATGTTATAATAAAGTGAAATCAAATTTACTCTTTTGAAAGTTTCTTTCTCAAATAAGAAATTGTTTAATAATTATTACACAACTCATCTAAATTGTATAGATGTATCTATAGACATTTATATTTGTTTTGTTACAATTCTTAAAGAAATCGTATACCTTATTGAAAACTATAATGACCAATATATAAAGTTTTCTCAATTGTACCGATCTTGACACTAAAGAGTATAATAATAAACATACATACTTTATATGTTGGTATCTAAAATAGGAATCCAATATTCTAAGAAAAACCTCTTTAATTACAAGTTAGAGTTTAAAGCTCATATTCAATTTGATATATATTTCTATACATTTTATTGGAGAAGATATACATTTGGTTGTAAATTTGAATCAAAGATAAAGTTCAAGAGCAAGAGCATAATAAAATATTTAAATTATTATAGAAATAAAAAATCCAAGACCTCAGAGAAAAAATATAACAAGGTAATGGATCTCAGATGAAACAACCAAAACATGATTTTAGTACTAAGTAGTCCAAGATTAAAAAGTGGTGTATAGTTCACAATTCTAGCACTCATTCCATACAATAATTCCATGCCAAGAAGAATTTGCTTGCATAATTTGAAATAAAAGATACCAACACTACTATAGCACATGTAATAGGTAAGAAAATTATGGAGACAAATACTAGAGCCATGGTACATATAAAAAATATCTCTAGTTTCCTTGTAGACACTAATGAAGTAGAAAGATTATTTCACTCTTAGATGTGCATAAATATCTATATCCAATAAATTTATAATTTTGACAAAGAAAATGATAAGAAATTTACTTCTCCTTAAGTAGTTTGGAGTTTGAGCTTGTTGTTGATACCTGACCTTCAACCATACTCCACTAGATGGTTTAATGTGGGATTTTAGAAATATGCCACTCAATAATATCAACTAGTGTACAATATTAATCCCTTTCAAGATAAATTTTGTGCCATTAAAGGTATGTGATGTTTTACTTGATAAATAATATTTTATCAACACAAAGTATATGACAAATTCCTAATAAATGGAGTCATAGATGTTGCTGATAGAATATACTATATACCAAAGGTAGTACAATAATTTCCATTCATCAACACTAATATTGTAGGAGGATTACAATTTTTATAAATAAATTTGTGATTATTATGATGAAACAAATGGAAAAACATCCTTTTGGAAACACACCAAATTGTAACTTGCAATAAAATTAGTAAAATTCATAGAGTTGAACCAAAAGTTGGTAGAAAGATGGATTTCCTACACATTAGACAATAATTTTATTTTATCATATTTTCCTAATTCTTCTTTGTATTGCAAATAATTTTTATAGAATGAGGAGAATAAGTGATAGAACCATAAAATTTTGGAGAAAAGACATATCAAATTGAACTTATGCATTATGGAAACCCAATTCTTCTAGCACAAAAGAAAGATGGAACATGGATAGTATGTATTGACTACAAAAATAAATAAAAAATCTCTATGAAGAATAAATACCCTCTTCCAAGGATTGATGGTTTTTGGACCAAATCCATAATATTAAGTTCTTGACCAAGATTGATTTTAATTCTAGGTATAATAAGATTCTTGGATATCCCATAAACAATATTCAATGATAGATAATCTTTTAGGTGGTTATTCATGAATTTATCCTAAAAAAATATCTATCCACATTCATGCAAAGGATTAATGAGATATTTAAATAATTCGCTAGCTTTTTTACTATTGTCTACCTTGAATATATCTTTATCTTTAGCAAGACTTAGGATGAACACCTACAATATATCAATCAAGTACTTGAAACTTTGCAAAAACACAAGTTGTATGGAAAGACAAATAAGTGATCATTTCATAATAAGTAAATAAAATGTTTTGGATACATTATAGATACATAAGGTGTTAGGATTAGTGTTAAATTTGTTGGTGTAAATAGTGATTTTATCAAACTAGTTATCTTTTAGCCTACCAAAGAGAATCCTATTCACATTGTTTGAGTCTCAACTTAGGGAATTTTAGAGTTTTGTCTCACTTCATATCATTGATACATTTGTCCTCATCACTGGAGACACCTATTATATTCATACTTGTCACTTGCTCACACATTTATCAAGTGATCTCACAAGTGTTGCACATTTGGAGGGTTAGTTAATTGTCTAGCCCTACCTTCCTACCTCATTTACCTTGCATATATAAGCAAGGCTCACATTGTATTTTATATACTCTTTATTTTATATTTATAGACATACTATTGTGATCATATCTTCACTTGTGAAATATTATCAAATTCAAGCTCTTTGATCTTGGCATTCTCCAACATGGTATTAGAGCCATGAGAGCATGTTCCTTCCTGCATCAAGGTGACTCCCACACATTTCTCTATCATTGGAGCATCGTAAAGCCATTCTAAAAAAATATTTTTAGTAAGTAATTCTTTCAAAACACTAGTATATGCAAACTATGGTAGCCATTTTTTTGTTGAAGACATTTTGTTTTTGCATCAAATTCATGCATCTTGTACACATTAGATAGAAAAATGATTTTTGGTTTTTGTTTGAAGCAAAGAAAAACCATCTTGGTATCTAGTATTTTGGAAAATAATGATTTAATATTACAAAAAATATTGTCAAAATAGCATGGCGTGACCATTTTACTATAGATCACAATTTTTTTTATAAAACTACACCTTTAGCAAGCTGGAAAGAAAAACATTTTTTGGGTTTTGATTGCAATGTCAATTTTTTTTCTAGGTATCTCTTATATTTTTCATATAACAAGAAGATTTTGCAAAAAATAAATCCAAAATGTTAGGTTATTGTTGATGGAAAAAAAATATTGTAATAACTTTTGATTGGTAACTCGAAATTGAGTGTTTTTCTTCAAAAGTTCATATTTTTCATTTTCAATCCATTGGACTTATTTGCATTATAAAAAGCACTAAATTATAAAGTTCCAAATTTTTGGGGGTTCAAATCAATAATCATTTGGGGGGTATACTTTCATTTCAAATTCATATTTTTCTTAATTAGACCATGTGTAGAAATATAAAATGAAATGCATATATTGTGGGAGAAATCAACATGAGGGTGATGTTTTCCCTCATACCTTGCATTATCTCATCCAAATCCTTTTTAAGGATTAGAAAACCTAAAAAAACAAATGCTATATTTAAATCTAACATTTAATCATCCATGAGTTCCAATGATTCTTTGTATCAAGACATTTCTATCATCTTGATCCATCGAATTGGGATGCATATCTAAAAACATCACATCTTTGTTTGCAAAATCTTACCTTGTAGATTTGGATGACTTTGTTGAGCACATTCATCTCCTCTATGATGTTAGTTTTGATGAAGTTGCATTACCATTACCATATTTGGATCTTTCTCTTGCCTCGCCTATATTAGCTTCTATTGTGATAGATTATGTAGATATTCATGAGTTGACCTATCCAACTTAGTCATCATCTAAGTTGACATCATCTACAATAGTATTAGATTTATATAGGTCCAATTATCACCATACATCCTTGGTCCTTGTTCCTAAATCACATATGGTACCTAATCCATCTTATCAACATCCATCACACAACAACATTGGCTTGGAGATATTTGAGCATAATTCAAAGGTATCATTGGTATCATTTCAGTTTTTGGATCATGTGCATAATTTAGAGACATTCATTCTACTTCATGCATACTCCTATCTAGAATGGGAAATCATCTTGTACACATTTTTGGTGTTGTTTCTTCCCAAGGGGAGACAATTTATTCAATCATTGTGGATTGTATTAAACATGTAGTGTCAAGCATCTAATAGCACTATATGAATCATTTTGAGGGGAAGCTACATGTTTTCTCTTCTCATCTCAATTTTGGGAGGAAGCATTTCCTCACATGGAGTTCATTGCTCCACATTTTCTGGGGGGTCACATGACCTTCTCTCTTTCCTCTCCTATGGGGGAAATTCATTGTACATAGTGATAGAAGTAGTCCTTGGGGGGTCATGATAAGTTATTCCTCTATAACTTATCTTCTTCACTTGTATATTTCATTTCATTGCAACATTTCTCTTTCAAAGAGGAGTTTTATTTCCCATTGGGTTTTCTCCTTTTCTCCACTTTATGAGAAATTTTTAAATGAGTACCTTACATGGCCTAGTAGCCAAGACTCATCATCTTCCATACATTACACCTGCATTTTAGTTTATGGGGGGTGCTGTAAATAGTGACTTTATCAAACTAGTTAGCTTTTAGCCTAACTAAGGGAGTCCTATTCACATTTCTTAAGTCTCCACTTAGGAACTTTTAGATTTTTTGCCTAACTTCATAATATTGAGACATGTGTCCTCATCACTTGAGATGCCCATTGCATACATACTTTCCACTTGCTTAAACACACTTGTCAAGTGAGCTCATAAGTGTTGCATATTTGGAGGGTTAGTTAGTTGTTCAGTCCTACCTCATCTACCTTGCCTATATAAGAAAATATCACATTGTATTTTATACTCTCTTAATTTTATATTAATAGACATAATATTATGCTCATATTTTTACTTATAAAAGGTTATAAGATTTGAGCTCTCTGATCTTGGCATTCTCCAACAATATTCACATTCAATATTATACCTAATGTTGTTTTTTCCAAACACATTCTATAGGGTGTAACTTAATTTTTTTATTATTAGACTGCAGGAATTGGGTAGCACGACCCCCTATAAATTGCAGTGCGCTTGGTAAACATTTTAACGTGACCAGCGGTGCTTGCGCGACACGCCCTCTGGTACCATGGGGGTGGGGGAGACTAGACCTCGTGACCAACCTATAGGGTGTAACTTTTAATCCAAAGCTTTAATTTTAGTTTAAAAAAAAATAAAGATCTAAATAATAAAAAAACATTAAACACATAAAATATGTATTTAGAGATCATTAAAACCTTTAAAATCCTCTCAAAAAGAGAACATGAGCTCCAAATTTTTGTAGTATGATACCTAAGAAAAATAGAAAGGGTAAAAACTAAAAACCATTTAGGAGGCTAAATATTTAGATTACAAATGAGTATATATGTATGTTTATATGTATGTATGTATGTATGTATGTATGTATGTATGTATATATGTATGTATGTAAACAAAGATAGCTGCAAGAGCCAAGAGTGTTGCAAAGGGTGTTTTCAGAACTTGAGAGCTTGAGAGTGTTGTAGAAAGCTGTAGAGAGCTTTGCAAGCAATATATCAAGACAAAGGGAAGAGGAAAATGCCAGAGCCAAAGCTAGAGAGATCCAAAAGACCAAATAGATTAAAAATATAACATTTAAAGAGAGAAGAGGAGGGAAAAGAATTTTATCGAGCCGTTACCAGGTATCTTAGGCCATTACCATCGACAAAAGGGGTTGAAAAGTGGCAAACGTGCTAAAAAATGATCGTTTGAACGTTGAAATGTCACAGGACGCAAGCGTGACACATAAACATCTACACGATGTGCTAGTTTCCAAACACATCATGTTGCAAAATTACGAGAATGGGAAAAGCACAAGGCTTGATGCAAAGCTAACACGTGAAGGTGGCTGCTGAAAAAGGGGTCTTGAGCATCCTAAGAAGGGAAAAAGGCTAATGCAAGGGCGAAAACGAACCTACAAAATTGCTAAGGGAGTGGAAACTAAATTGGATAAAAGAATGTATGTGAAATTGCAAGGTGTACAATTTTACGACATTACAAAGGGTAGAAGAAAAAATGAAGAAGACATCAAAATGTGGAGAAGATGGTGTTTGAGTTGAAAAAGGTGTTTGACTCTCCCAATGGTCTTATGAATGCATATCAAGCCACTTCTGCTATACCAATGCCTAGAAGGACAAGTAGACCCTCTTCTACCACTACCATCACTTTTTGGCCATCTCAAACACCTCCTAGTAGAAAAAGAGATGCTACTACAGTAGCGACACAAACCAAGATTTTTGAAAGAAAGAAGCCAAGAACTAAGTAGAAAGAAACAAGGGAAAAAATCAATCTAGTAAATGTAGATGATGATGAGGAAGATGATGAAGAAGAAATGAAATCTTATGTATTGAAAAGAAGAGAGAATAGAACAATCCAATGAGAGGAAGAAGAAGAAACATCCATATAAAAGGAAATGGAAAAGGGAACAATGGATACTCCTCCAGAAACACCTAAACATGAGCGCCTCTATAGCTTGAGGCTAGTATCAATGTAATTATACAACATGATGCACTAAAAGAGGTTGCTTCTCTCTATGATGGGATGTGACCTATTGACAAAACCACAATTAACAAGGCAATAGTCATATATATGAATAGTTTCAACATGACACTAAATGAAATCGTTGATCAACTTCTGGAAAGCTTAGAAGATGTACTAAGTAACAAGAGAAATGAACTTGTTGTAAAAGTAACTAAGATAAGGAAACAAACTTTAGAGAAGGTTGGTGCATCTATTTCTCATGAAGAGAGAGTCAAATTATCTCAATATCAGGCACAAGAATTCAAAATAAAACAAAGAATAAACATCCTAATGGGGAAAGATGAAGAAGAAATAAAGAGGATGGAGAAAGAAAGAAAAGATAGCAAAATTATTGCAAGGGTTGAAAAATGTTGAAATATTTAGAGGTCAAACTCTTCTGAATACTTTTGATATGCCTGATGTGTCTACTCATGACATTGATTTATCAAGTTTTGAAGAAATTGTGAATGCCAAACAAAATGAGGAGTCAACTCCTCCAAAGAATACAAGTGCACAAGATGCAAACAATCAAGGTGAAGTGTTTATACTATAGGGAACACTATATCTGGTAAAGAACATAACTTTCCCCCTCTAGAGAGTTTAGGAAATAATGAGAAAATAAGAGAAGATAATCTTGAGATTGTTCAAGATACAAAAGAGAAGGTAGTTGAGAAGCAAGATGCTTATGTGTGTAAATATCAATGTTCCTCATCTCCAGTCATTGAAGGACCTATTGTCTTTATAGATGCATTTCCAATTGGTGGTAACACCTCAAATTTTGCAAATCCCCACTCATGAAGGTCATGTAGATCTATCAAAAATTTCTCCCCTTCACAAATTGCAGCTTGGTGACATCAATCATGCTTAAGAAAGAAAATAAATTTTGCAAGAACAGATGAAGACTGAAATAATAGATAATATTGTAAAGATAATTCAAGAAGGTTTACCAAAGTTAAACAAATATTCTTCTTTTCCTACCAACCAGAAAGTGAAGCTTTTAGTGGATTCTTTTAAGAATCATTCTTCACACATTGAGCAAAATGTAGAGCAAGAGGCTTTGAGAAAAATAACTGATAAAAGATTGGTTGAGGCATCTAATCGATGTGCTAATACACACATTAAATTTCAGGAAATCATAGAGATGTTTAAGAAGTGTGTTGATGAATTCATTGCACTTTATCAAATTTGTTTGAAATGGCCTATTTCCATGAAGAGTACCAAGGATCATATTGACTCCACTGACTCACAAATCACTCAAATGGCTAGGATGTACAATGTATCAAAACATAAGGATGGATCCACTAGAGATCAATTGGAGAATATTCATGTGCAAATGTCCCTACTTTAGGATCAAATAGATCAACTAAACAAGCAGTTTGGTTAGTTTAGAGAAGCAGTCGACTTGAGACTGGCTTTACTATTCAAGATTCTTGTGGAAGAAAAAGAGACTATTTTGAAGATGAAGGCTCCAAGCAGTATAAATAAAGATGAGGATTTATGCATAAAATTTGAATGTCAAAATAATATTCTCTCTTCAACAAAAGCAGGCAGGGTTGCAACTTTGGTGCAACTCAAATAAATCCATAAGAATATCTTGAATTCCAAGGAAGGTACAAAGGTATAATTAAGACAATATTTTTGGTCTTTGTATAAATTTTGTGGACAATTTCAATATCATTTTTTGGTCTTTGTTGAAGATAGTTTTGTACATAGCATCAGTTTTGAGGCATCTCCATCTTGCGTGGAGTATTTTTTGAAGAAATCATATAGTAAGAGGGTGTTTAAACTAATTTTTGGGTTGATAAAAGTAGTAGATATTATGCCCTTTTTGAAAGGAAAAGAAAAGTTGTGGAATACGCTTTCCTAACGCTAAAACCTCAAAGGAGAAGTGCAAAAAACCATCATTTAAAAATTTCATACAATTAATATGCACACATACAGGATAACAAGAGTAACAAAAATAAAACATAAAAACAAAGAACACACCAGATTTACATGGGAAAATCCTTTCGAAAAAAAACCCACCACACCAAGAGCAATCACTTTGTATTATAGTAAAGAGTTTACATACAAATTTTACAGACCTCTCTCAAACTTACCTCTCTGTTACAATGCTATTACAACATACATGGAAATCAGACTCACTGTCACCCCTTAGTGACTATTATCAATACATTCAACTGTCACAAGTCTTACATGCATCAATTTCATCAACCAACCAGTTAGTGCCATAGTTATACACCTTTCTTCTAAAAAATGAATCCGATCACTTCCTATCCAAGTCACCCTGCAATCATGCATCAAGCCACCCTGCATTTAATTATGCTTCCTATAATTAGATCCTGTCACCCACCAAATCGAGCTTTACAATTAATGCTTTCAACTCTTCAAGTAATTGGCCAATCAATTGTTGATTTACAAAAGCAATGTAAAATCAAAGAGTCTTATCACACCACGTGTCATAACGTTACTCATCCATCACTTTGACCGTGAGTCATATCTGCCACCCAAGCACCGAGCTTCTCTTACTGTGTCATCGCATTCTAGTCGATTAATCCTCATGGTAGAGTGGTGTATCGCGCTACCGCTCAACTCAGACTAAGCCTTCACAGTCTGGTGGTAGATATACCGCACTACCACAACCGAGTGATGAGACCGCCATGGTATAGCCGTAGGTAGTCAACCACCAGCCCACCACCATCATCATGTAACCGTTGAGCCATGAGAAACCCTCTATGGTAAGGAGGTAACTGCTTGTGTTGACCGTCGAGCCCACCGTGCTACCGCACCTTGACCATAAGATCTTTGCGGTAAGGAGATAGCCACCTGTGTTGTCCATCATGGTTTACCGCGCCACTGCACCATGGCCAAAAGGCCACTACGATGTGGCAGTAAATGTTCTCGCCGACTATTGCCTTTCACCGTGCTATCACGCCACCTTTAAGCAATCCCCGCGGTAGGGAGGTAAATGTTCCGACTAACGGCCCAGTCCACCGTGCTACCACCAATGAAAGAGATCGACTCCATGGTATGGCAGTAACCCCACCCAACCGCAGATCGAATGAAAGAGGCCCACGATAAGGCGGTAAACCACACAGCCACGCCTCTATGAAATGCTCTTAGTGGTAAAGCAGTAAGGGCCAAAACAAAAGGAAATTCACCAAGTCTTAAAGAGAGGTTCAAGCCATAAGTTGAGGCACCTATTTCCAACAAGCTCCCATTTGACGAAGACTTACTGGCTTCCTCTAAACTTTAAAATTTATTGATGGTCATAGGCCCCAAGGCCCATCAAACTTGCACACCATCTGAACTTGTATGTGCTCACTGGCTTTGTCAATGCATCTGCAACATTCTTCAAAGTATCCACTTTCTCTAAAGAGACCTTTCCATCCTCCATCATATCTCTAACAAAGTGATACTGCACATCGATGTGCTTCGTCTTGGCATGGAAAGTAGGATTTTTTTCCAAACAAATGGCACTCTGACTATCGCAAAAAATAGTAATCTGCGTTACATCAAACCAATATCAAAACACAAAAAACTTAGCCAAACAACTTCTTTGCAGACATGTGTTGCTACCATGTATTTTGCCTATGTTGTGGATAAAGTGACTACAACCTATCGCTTGCTCATCCAGCTAATTGCACCACCATTTAACATGAACATATATCACATGGTGGACCTTCTGCTATCAATGTCCCCTGCCCAATCAGAATCCACATATCCACGAATGCTGAGAGTCCTTTGTGATCCAACCAAGTTGCCATGGTAACACACAGAGTATTCTGAAGTACCCCTTAGATATATAAACACTCTTTTCATAGCATCCCAATATGTCCTTCCTAGATTTTCCATAAATCGGCTAAGTACTCCCACTGCTTGGGCAAGGTCTGGCCTTGTATAGACCATTTCATACATTAAACTGCCAACTGCACTTGCATAGGGCACCCTGGTCATGGCTTCCATCTCAGTAGAATATTTTGGATGATCTTCAATAGATAGCTTCGTTCCCTGCAAAACTGCAACAACTAACTGCTTGCAACCATTCATATCAAATCTCTCCAGAATAGTGTTTATATACTTACTCTGGCTAACCCACATATTTCTACTCATGTTGTCCTTGGTTATCTCCATCCCCAAAATATACCTTGTTGCACCTAGATCTTTCATTTTGAACATTGCAGACAATCGAGTCTTAAGATCAAAAATCATAGTCTTACTATTTCTTGTCAACAACATATCATCCACGTATAGGGTAATAATAAGCACACAATCATTTTCAAATTTATAATACACACAATGATCAAATTTTGATCTCACAAAAGCCATAGACAACACAAAGGTGTCAAAATTTTGGTACCATATTTTAGGCAATTTTTTCAAACCATATAGAGATTTCTTTAATTTGCAAACCAAAATTTCTTTACCTTTCTCAATGAAGTACTCAAGTTGGGACATATAAATTTCTTCTTCCAACTCTCCATGGAGAAACATTGTCTTCACATCCATTTGCTCGATCTCTAAGTCATACGTAGCTGCAAGTGACAACAAAAATCTAATAGATGTCAACTTGGATACAGGGGAAAAAATTTCTCCATAATCAATTCCCTCTACCTGAGAATATCCCTTTACAACCAACCTTGCTTTATATTTTTCAACACTACCATCTAGACTAGTATTCTTCTTAAATATCCATTTACGACAAACAGGATTTCGCCCTTCAAGCAAAGGTACCAAATCCTAGGTTTCATTCTTCTTCAATGATTCTATTTCTTCATTCATGGTTTCCAACCAGGAATTTGAATCAGACATATTAATCACCTATTTCATAGTCCTAGGCTCATCAGTGCTAGTAACCAAAGCATAGGCATGGTTCGAATCTAACATAGAGAATCCATACCTATCAGGTTGATGTATTTCACGTGTAGACCTTCTTACTGGCTAAGGTTGTGGTTCTTCATCTTCAGAACTCTCAGAGCTGCTAGAGCTCTCCTCAATTTTAGGTACACCATGTAGTTCCTCTTTTTCTAGAGTTTGAGAAATGTCAACTACATCATTCTTCTTTTCTCTTTGATCTGTCTCTAACTATGGATCAACTATTGAAGGTTTTAGCTCATGAAATATTACACTTTTGCTACACAAAACCTTCTTAGTGTCAGGATTCCAAAGCTTGTATCCCTTCACACCGACACCATAGCTGATGAAGATACATTTAATAACCTTGTTCTCCAATTTAGATATTTTCTCATTCAACACATATGCATATGCCTCACAGCCAAAGACACGAATATGTCTCAGAGAGGGCTTCTTACTAGACCACGCTTCCAAAGGTGTTTTGTCAAAAAGAGTAGAACAACTTGAACGATTTACCAAGTAACATGTAGCCATAGCCTCAACCCAAAAAAATTTCTCCAGACTAGCATTGTTCAACATACTCCCGGCCCTTTCCATTAGCATCCTATTCAACCTTTCAGCAAATCCATTTTTTCGTGGAGTATAAGGTGTATTTTTATGCCTTTTATTCCCATGGTCTTTGCAGTACCTTTCAAAATCTGCAGAACAAAAATCACTGCCATTATCTGTCCTCAAGCATTTGATTTTATTTCCAGTCTAATTCTCTACCAAGTTTTTAAACTCTTTAAAACAACTAAACACTTCTGATTTACTTTTAAGAAAGTATACAAATTCCCTTCTCGAATAATCATCAATGAAAGAAACATAATATCTAGACTTCGATAACGAAGGAACATTCACTAGACCAAATACATCAAAATGAACATAATCTAGAACACCAGAAGATTTATGAGGACTCGAATAAAATGAAACACAGTGTTCACAAAAATTGAACTCAAGGTTACAATCAACAAGCCCTTCAACACGATTTTTATTTTTTAAGGTTTTTAAACCTTTCTCATCTATGTGACCAAGTCTAATGATGCCACAACATGGTCTTCTCTGCTGGAAGTTTCACCTCCAAGGAATTTGCATCTAGAGGAACATCATTTTCCTTGTCTTCATGAGCAACTTTGTCTGACTTTACAAAGACGTTGTTACATTGAATAGGACGTGCATCTAGCTTGTACAGAGTGCCAATGCACACACCCTTAGCCAACACCATTGCGCCTCTAGCCATCTTAAATCTTTTACTCGAAAAAGAAACTTCCACACTAGCATCATTCAACTTACTGACATGAAGTAAGTTACGAGCCAAACCTAGTATGTGTAGTATACCACCAATCCCCTTGGTTCTTCTGTTAGGGAATTGTATTTTGACTCTTCCACAACCAACAATATCCAATGTTGAATCACTTTCTAGGTACACCTTTCCACCATCATAATTCTCGTACTTAGTGAACCACTCTCTATGGGATGTCATGTGGAAATATGCACTTGAGTCAATCAGCCAAACATCATCTGATGCTTGAGTCGCCAAGGTTGCATTGAAGGCTTCTGCATCACTTTGAGAAGAGCCATTGTCAAAAGAGTTATTCTTCTTCTTCTTCTCCTTGCAATCCTTTCGAATATGACCAGGCTTCCCATAGTTCCAAAATTTCACCTTGGAATTTTTGCTAGGAGACTTTGATCTCCCTTCAGATTTGGATTTAGAATTCTTGTCCTTCTTCTTGCCTTTCTCCTTTGATCTATCTTGAACAACAAGGGCCTCTTTGGCCATCTACGAAGACTTCCTCCACATTTCTTCTGACAGCGGTGAGCAACCACGTCTTCCATCTTGAAAGTAGTTGTTATACTTCCAATAGCCATTAACAGACACCAACTGAGCAACACTCATATTAAATGAGTTCACATGGTCTACAATAGATGCACCTTCTTCCATCTTCAAGGAGTACAACTTCTTCCTCATGAATAACTTATTCACTAGAGACTTTCCCTGATAAATGTCACCAAGCTTCTTCCATAATGGAGCTACAGACTTCTCCTCATGGACATTCAGGAGTACAAAATCTGCCAGACAAAGTCTTATCAGACCTCTAGCTTTTCTATTAGTGAGGTCCCAATCCTCTTGTTTCATGCCTTGTGGCATAGTTCCAGACACAACAACCCAAAGGTCTTTGTCAACTAACAAGTCTTCCATCTTGAGTTTCCACAACTCAAAGTTGCCACCATTGAATTTTTCAATTTCTACTTTACCTGATGTACTCGTCATCTCAAATAGAACTTGGTTCTAACTTTGCAAGACAAGCACTAGAACAGTATTAGCACAATAAATTAGCCCTACTAACAAGGATAACACAACTGGTCAGGATCTGATACCACTTGAAAGGAAAAGAAGAGTTGCTTAATATGCTTTCCTAATGCTAAAACTTCAGAGGAGAAGTGCAAAAAACCATCATTTAAAACTTTCATGCACTTAAGATGCACACATATAGGATAACAAGAGTAACAAAAATAAAACATACAAACAGAGAACTCACCAAATTTACGTGGGAAAACCCTTTCGAGAAAAAAACCACCACACCAAGAGCAATTACTTTGTATTATAGTGAAGAGTTTACAGATCTCTCTCAGACTTCCCTCTCTGTTACAATGCTATTATAGAAAACATGGAAATCAGACTCATCGTCACCCCTTAGTGACTATTATCAATACATTCAATTGTTGCAAGTCTTACATGCATCAATTTCATCAACCAACTAGTCGGTGCCATAATTATACACCTCTCTTCTGATAGATGAATCCAATCATTTCTTATCCAAGTCGCTCTGCAATCATGCATCAGGCTGCCTTGCATTTAATTCTGCTTCCTATATTCAGATCCTGTCACCCACTAAATCAAGCTTTGCAGTTAATGCTTTCAACTCTTCAAGCAATCGACCAATCAATTGTTGATTTACAAAAATGATGTAAAATCAATGAGTCTTATCATGCCACATGTCGTAATGTTACTTGTCCATCACTTTGACCATGAGTCATACCTACCACCCAAGCATTGAGCTTATCTTACCGTGCCACCACATGCTAGTCGATCGATCCTCATGGTAGAGCGGTGTATCGCACTACCGCTCAAATTAGACTAAGCCTTCACGGTCTAGTGGTAGACATACCACACCACCACGAATGGGCAATGAGATTGTCGCGGTATATCGGTAGGTATTCATCCACCGGCCTACCACCATCACCGCATAACCGTTGAGCCATGAGAAACCCTCTGCGATAAGGAGGTAATCGTCTATACCAACTGTCGAACCCACTACACTACCACACCTTGATCACAAGACCTCTATGGTAAGGAGGTATCCACCTGCGTTGTTCGTCATGGTTCACTACACCACCACACCATGGTTGAAAGGCCGCCATGGTGTGGCGGTAAACATTCTCGCTGACTATCGCCCTTCACCACGCCACTACGCTACCTTTGAGAAACCCCCACGATAGGGAGGTAAATGTTTCAGCTGATGGCCTAGTCCACCGCACTACCACCAACGAAGGAGAGTGACTCCACGGTATGGTGGTAACCTCGCCTAACCATGGACCAAACAAAAGAGGCCCATGGTAAGGCGATAAACTGCACAACCACACCTCTATGAAATGCTCCCAGTGGTAAAGCGACAAGGGTCAGAATAGAAGGAAATTCGCCAAGTCTTAAATAGAGATTCAAGCCAGAAGTTGAGGCATCTGTTTTGAACACTTTTCCCTTTATGTCAAAGGGGAGGAGAAGACTTGTAGAAAAATGAGTTTTTCCATCAATGAAAAGGGGGAGATTGTTGGAAATATGTGTTTTCATTGATGTCAACTCGAGATGTGTTGCCATTGATGCCAAAAAGTGTATACTAAAGGATTCACATACTTCGAAGATTGTTGGTATGCAGAGTATATGTCTGCAATGCAATATGAGGTTGAAATGGTATTAATTTTGATGTCTAAATTATGTTGTAGAGGCTAGCACACGCATTTCAATATATTTACTATATGCATACTTTGACATCATTCTTGATTAATGTACCGCACATTGAAATAAGTTACAAAAATCTTGCTAAGGCATTTACAATACATATTATGTGAGAGAGTCATGGCCTTTTGGTTTGCATCCCTCCGCAATCCAAGTTTCTGTCTTGCAGTTCAAAAGATAGGATATTCGATATGTGAAGGTGTTATATCCAAGGATTCAAGTCATCACACCTTCTACAGTTAAAGTTATAAGTGATAGAATTTTGATTTGTGCTCTAGTAGTATAAAGAGTTGATGAGGAACTATTGGGATGCTTTGTATTCCTCCAGTGAGACAGATGTGATTGTGCACACTTAGGGATATGTTTACAGAGGTATATGGATTCATCCTTGCAAGTCTCAAGTATTTTGGTGGTCTGCAAGATCAAATGATAGTTTGCTACAATTTATCTAGAATTCTCTATTTTTATGCTTTCAATAGGTTTCTTTAGTTGCACCAACATTTGATGATTAGACACTTCATTAGAATGTTGAAGAAATATTGTGTATGAACTACAATGCTTGTATCTTGGTTCGCATGATGGTTTTTGGTCTCTCCCCAATAGTGTGAAGCTAAAAAGATGGCATTTTTTATGGTATTGTCATTATTTGGGTTGATAGACTTGTTTCCTTCATCTGTGGTTGATCATGATAAATAAATCTTCTTTTTACAAATGTGTCATGATTTTTTTGGGTTGTGTAATCTCGTGTGTTGGTTCACAATTGTTCTCTTGCAAATATTATACATTTTTGGAGTTGACCAATGTGATATTATGCATTTCTTCTAAAGGTTATCTTGGAGCCGACCTAATTAAGGTTTTGAGTTATTGTAGAGGATATATATAGAAGATTAAATTTATTTGTTGAGTTTTTGAATGTGAAGGAATTTGAGATTAAGTAGAATGTTGAAAATGAAGTGTGTGTAGTTAGTGTGAAGGGATAATTGTGTGAAAAAGGGACTGCAACATCAACATATTGTTGAATACTTATTCATAGCAGTTCATATTCTTATTTCTCATTATAATTTTCATGTATTATACTCTGAGATAGTGAGTCTCATCAAGTCCTTTGTATCTTTCCCTAAGGTTGTACACCTTAGTCTGCAAGTCCATATGCAATGAGCTACATATATTGTGAGTTAAATCCTTATTGTGGTTTTTCCCTCATTAGGTTTTCCACGTAAAAATATTGGTGTCTTTTGTGTGGTGCATGTTTTATGTTCTACTCTCTTTCAATCTATGTGATGTGTTATTTAATCTACAAATGAAGATAGTTAAGTTCTAATTTATGTTGATTCACCCACCTCTCAACACAACTTTGTGTTCAACACTCTACACACTCAGGGTCTTCTAGCTCTAATACTATTTAATGTAAGAGGACTCCCCTTTCTTCCAAACCACACATTCACAAAAGAAATTTGCTGCCCACAAACTAAAATATCAACGACACAAATATTACAACAAAACTACTCGATTTTATTCAATTTCACTTCACAATCAAACTATACATCTACAAAAAATTAATTATGATGTTTGGCCTCTCAATAGCCTCTCAAATTTTAGAAACTCCACTCTTTCCTCTACCCTCTCACAATTATCTTCAAGCCCCTCACATGGGCCGAGAGCCCTCCTCAAACTCTTCCTGAGAAATCTATTTCAAATTGGCAATCTCAAACACTTCGCGGATCAACTATGTTTGGCTTTCCATCTTCCCCAATTTTATTCACACCAAGACCAGCCAAATAGAAGTGTTTTGTTTCAAAATGGTGCTTCAAATGCCATTCTAGAGAATCCTCTAAAGAGGTGTTGATATTTCTCTTATGTTAATATTTTTAAATTATTCAAACTTCTTTGAAAAATATCCTAAGGTGTCTTTATACAACCTAAAATATTTTTTATTTTATGAATGATGTAAACATTGGAAATTGTGCTTCATTAGCTGTTATTAAATATGCCTTTTATGCCCAATTTGGGCATTGAAAATAGGCCGCCCGATTTGCATTCCTCCTTTATTCAAGATGTATTAAACATAATTCAATCGAAATATAAAAGAATCTCCTTTGATTTTCTACTATTTTCGGCACTCTAAAGATAGTTGAGATAACATAGAATCTTATTCTAAAATAGATGCTATCAATAAAATGTATGAAAATATATTTCTTATATCCTCATCTTTGTCTCAAACATTAAATTTGCCTCCTAAAGATATACTGAAATGGACATCAATTGGTCAATATGAAATAATTTAAAATACCTTGGAAAATTGCTCAACAACTATGAGAAAATCCATTTTGCATGATTGCATCAATTGGCGGAGTCAGGTGTTGGCAGATAAGAAAATTCAAAGTTCTTTGAATTTCATGAAATTTAGCAACTATGTAATATCCCACCCCTAATAGGATATTTAATTTTCTGTTTTTTCTTGTTATTTTTAGTTTGTTTGATGTTCCATTTTATCATACTCAGAACATTGACATTGCATGGAATAGAGAGATAATGATAGCAATGATATTACATAAACATGAACAACAAAGGAAAATAGTTTTGGGATATTATTGAATTCTACAATGACTATTTTTCCAATGTAATACAGGTTGGAATTTAATATCAGATTATCACAAACTCAAAATTTGATACTCAAACTAATTATAAATAATTTTCTAAGAATTTCATCCTACACTTTGACACATTACAACTCTTCACAATGCACAATTATGTTTCTTAGTGATATCAGATTTATGATAGCACTTTGAAGGTTTATGCAAACAGTAAAGAGTTCTCTTTTTACATACAAACTGAACAATATCAATGCCAACTACAAGGCAAGACTACACCCTCACAGTGTGCACAACACAACTAAAACAATAGTAATAAATTTTAGACCTGTAACTACATAAAACAATGATTAAATCTTGAAAGACCCCTTTATTTGATGTGCTAGGGTTTGTCCAATAGTAGATGACTCAAGGGCTACCTCTTGGGATATGACAACAATTACCTTAAGCTTTGCCTAGAATTCACACGCCTAGCTTCAAAATGCTAAATGCCTTGATAAATGCATAAATTAACAATAGCTTAAAAGTGTCAAAAGATGCACATAAATGTTGCCCCTCACAGTTAATTTTCTCCAATCACAATGACCACGAGTCTTCTTACAATGGCCATAATTTTGGGTAATAGAAGCTTCAAGAGCTAAGTGCCTATGGTTTTCTAGTTAACACGCCCTCATAGAAGCTGAAGCCATCTCTAAATGAAGTCCTTCAATGCCATCTGTAATGAATCCACATAAGTAATCTCCCATGAAAATAAGAATGAAAGGGTCATCCAAGTTCTAACCTTGCTTCAGGCACATTACTGAAATAAATTGATTCTCTCCAATTTATCACTAAATAGGAGACTAATCAACCCTAAAACAATTGATTATGCAATAGAAGACATTTTCCCTTCATAAATTCCCGTGAATACATCTTAATGGAATAATGATCAATATATTTATAATATTTTGATAAATCTTTCAAGCCTTGAATAAGAAAACTTCTTAAAATTTGTTGAAGCACAAGTACAATCCCTAAAATGTAATTGTCTACAAGTTGGCTTGGGAGATCTCTCACTCATGTACCAAGCTATTCTTCCTGAGGGATTTCGTTCTCAAAATGCATAAGATTTTTTAGATTCTCAAGTCTTCAACAAAACCCATATCAAAATAAACTTCTTCAATCATGAATGAATGTGCAAAATGAGCTTTCATTGCCCTTTTATATTTCCATGCTCAATTTGCATTTTATTTTCATTTAATTTAATTTACTTTCATTTCTTTTTAAATTGACACTTAATTTATATTATAAAGTGCACATTAAAATCACTTATATCCTTTTAGATATAAAGTCCCATTTTAACATATTTTAATAACACAAAGTTAAATTATTTAATTTAACTTTATTATTTGACATTATTAATATTAAATGCATAGGACCATTATTAACCAAAATAACTCTAGGATATAATTATGCCACCATGCCAAATATAGAAACTTTGCTAGCTAACCATACCAGTGACTTACTATAAGTATGAGCAACACATCCAAGTGACTTACTCAAAATAGTAAGTGTGCGTCAAAGTGTCCCAAATGGCCTTTAGAAGACACACCACAAATAAACTGAGACACTGAGTTGAAGAGTACTGAAATAAACAATGAAAGGCCTATTGAAGAACCAAAGATCACCCTCAAAGGGGTCCCTTGAAAACCCTGTTATCGTACGAGGACTAGTTGGTAGACTAGCCACTGCATCTGACCACTTCCTAGGAAAAGGGGACATTAGAGTCCACCTTCCCCAAGATCGCTTGTCCCCAAGAAATCCTCACCTGGATACCCTAGTAGGTCATCTGAATACCAAGATCTCAGATAAGCCTATAAAATTCCCAACAACATATCCTCTGTATCCGTTGGGTAGAGATAAATCCTTACCCAACATCACTATAAACAACTACCCCATTGTAGAGCAATCTACCAAACATAGGAATCCCTGGTTCCCATAACCAGATTAGAAGTTCACCAAACACAACACTTGTTGACTTCCACTGTGCTACTTTGTTATGATCTTCACCATGCAGAGAATAGTGAAGCAACACATCAGAATCCAATTGAACTATCATACCACACCTATCACCACCTAGATCCCAACACACCAAAGCCTCACATCCATTGAACATGAGGAGATGGAAGTAACTCAAAGTGCCAACATCACAACACCTCTTCCCAACCTCTACAAATCTCCCAAGCATGTGATGAGTACCCCACATAAGTGCTGAAAAATGTGTAACGACTCCTCCTAGGTTTCTAATATAAAACAAATCATCAACCTCGAGACTAAAAATCCAACCTATGGGAATGCGCACAAAACTGTTAGGGTCATAGGGTGCCAAAGTATGAACCCTATGCCAATATCCAATGTTGAGGAGATGAGGCAACTCTCCTCCAAACTCCCGAACAACTACTATCCTTGAAGGATTGTGAAAGAAAACCTTGTCCCAATAAATAAAACAACCGTCCCCTACCAACTTATGGAGTAGAACTCCATCACTACAGGTTGGCCTAACAATTCCATCATGCTCATTAAAACCACAACTTCCATGTAGCCACAACTCCAATAGAAATTCTTGAAACAAGGAAGTTTCAAATTATGCCAAGGACACATCTGCATGATGAAAATATGATCCCCGACCCTATAAAAAACCATCTAAAAGTAACAGAGTTAGATACTTGTAGCCTTTGGTTCCATCTTTCGGAGATGGAAAAACTCCATCCCACAATTGATGATATGAATCCTAAGCCAACCCACACCTACGCACCATAAAATCATCTGTGTGTGGACTAAAAGAGAAGTGATGAGCAATCCTTACTATGTAGTCAAAATGGAATACACCTGCTTGTGCCAATGGTTGACCAACATAGTCATTGGGAATGCACACCTTATCACTCTCATCACCTGAATCAGGAGGTGGCTCACATCTCTGATTCCAAAGGGAAAATTGGGTAGTTTCTCTACAAGTCCTCTCTACGAACCTAATAGAAAAGTCCCTATCTGATAGCAATTGGAGGTATTTTGACGTAATTCCCTCTAGGGTATGCATGATAGTTTGTAGACTAGATATGGAAGTCCCAACTACTACACCTGTCTTCCTTTCCTCCAATTGTGCTGATCATAGGAGGTACTCCACAAAATTGTGTGTTGTCAAAATGAGTTAAGGTTTGGACAACCCTATCCTCAGTGACTATTATCTATCCCTTGAGTCTCGGTGACTCATTAGACTCATGCTTACCATCCACCTCAACCAATGCACTACTTGATCTGTTGGAAGATGTAGGAGACATTCTCCCACAAGGAGACGCCCTGCAATCCTCATGCAAATAAGATGGGACAATGTGATGATTCAACACCTAGTCACACAAGACTCTACCTCCTCAACACAAGACTCACCAATTGATAGAAATCTCTACTCCACCAATGTAAAGACTAGTAACCCTATCACGTGTAAAAAAATCCACCTCATTGCTAGCTAGTCCACAAGGTGTATGCATCTCTACCTATGTTGTGTGTATCTTGAGCCATCAATTGGCCCTCCCATAAAGATGTCTCATGATCACTATGATGCAAGCTATGTATAACCTCTGAAATCTCAGAATCATACTGGTTCACAATCTCAGGCAAGTTTGAAACCTCCTTGTGCTTGACCATCATAGGGGTTTCTACCCTCAAACCATGAGTACCACTCTCATTCGAAGGTGTCATGGCAGCCCTGGAAGACTAAATTTCTACTATGGATGATGTTGATTACCCCAAGCTCAATTCCTCACATAGCTCATCTATTTGAATCTCTAATTCTTGAAGGGCCTTCTAAGTGCTCTTCAAAGAATCTTTGGTAACCGCAAGATCATAGAAAATCTTTTCAATCTCCCCCTCTTTCTCTTTCAACACATCAAATTAGATCTCACCAAGCATAAGTAGGTGATCTCTATTTGAGAGTAGTTGTAGGTAGTTGGTTTATGTTACCATCAATGCCTCTCTGAGTGCATGGAAACCTACAAGGGAAATTCCTCCTTCAAGATTGTTCTGGATCCCTAGAATCCTCCAACAATACTTTTCCATCAGCTGAAGAGTGTTATCAAAGTGTCTAACGGATGCATCAATTTGTTCTTCATTCACCTTAAATTGTCCTAGCAGCTGATTGGACTCCTAAGACCCATCAATCTCATATAATTTTTTTAATTTAGGATCAACGTCATGCAACATAAAATTTGATTTATTTTCAAGGTTGATAACAACTCCATGAGCGCTGAAAATGCTATCTTGGGGTTCTATCAAACAACTATCGTGATGTAAGGCATTCTCATGATCAACCACTTCAGATTTGAACCCCTTTTCTTCCACTTGCTCCTCATCAAACACGTAGGGCCTTAGCTTACCCTCACATTGTTTGAAAACACTATAAACCAAGTTATAAGTAGTTGTAGACATCACTTGTACTTGCTTTAGAACATCCAACAATAGAGATAAGATAGGATGGGAGATTTCATCACTTTCATTAATAATTGAAGGGCATAATGATCCTCATGTAGTCCTGAATAGATTTATCATGTTCATCACTAATAAAATCTATGAAAAGACGAAATATTTATAAAATGAGGTCATTACAATCACAATCAATCATAACAACACACAATCTCACCCGTGCCATCAACTCTAGGACCTTGACCCTCTTCCCAAAAAGAGTTTTTGACATCACCAATCCCAATACAATTAGATTTCCACAATCCATATGAAATAGTTTTTGTTGCTTCTGGATTCGATTGTGTTGGAAATTTTTCATCAAAATTTTTCATCCTCTTCAACTCTCTATCTTGATGATGGATCACAAAGTGTGATCCAAAACATTGATGAAAAAATTCCAACACAATCGAATCCAGAAGCAACAAAAACTATCACCTATCCCATCAAAGCTCCCAATAATCAGCTGCAATACCTCCCTCATTTTTCCAACATTATAAGGAACTTGAGGAGTTGTAATCCTTATAATTTCATTGAGGAAAAGAGTAGTAGTGAGCCTTATCTCCTTGATTTTGTGTTTCAATAACTCGTGCCCACCCAAAGAAGTCATCACTGGAGTCATAGCTATCTACAACAAATCAGAAGGTGATTTCTCAACAAAACTCAAATATTCTTCTATTCTTTTTAGTGTGACCAAGGTATCATCCCCAGGTTGAGGTTGATTGCAAAGCTTACTAGTTGTTTCATAGAGTAATCTTGCTAACCACTTTCCATCATCTGATACCAACTCTTTGTCACTGACTGAATCCATAATTTATATATGAAACTAAAATCTATCAGTACTGGTCACTCAACAAAGGAAAGATGTGAACCAACTGAATTTTATGTGATAGGCCTTTCTTATTTGATAGATGCATAATTATTTCAAGGACTTATAAACAGTATCAATCTCAGTTCATGTCTGAGATTTTTCTTATTTAATCAAAAACAACTTTACTTAGATTTTCACTAGCTAAATAATGAATGTATCTCAATAATTATTTCCAATCATGTTCCAATTATCAGACTTGACTAAGGAGATTTATGCTAGAAATGAATGAAATCTTTGTCCAACTTTAGTGATAATGATTGCCAGACTCGAACCTTAGCCTGGGTGACGTATCTACTTGCAAATGGTGTTTGTTTGCACTCTGTCGGGTTCCTCCTTCTTATGCGTCACTCCCAGGATGATGTCTTGTAGACTGCTATTGTGCTGGGTGACTTCTGGTTGCCTCTGTGTCATTCTATCTTCTTCGTATTGCCTTCTCAATCCCTCGGGGCATCCTCTTCCTTTCCCGTGTGAGTATGTGGATGATGCGTTTTTACTCTTTGGAAGTGATGGCCGCTATTCTCCTCTAATCCGTGATGCCTCTCCTCACATGTCACTTTGCCTTCCTATACCTGTGTCAACAGGTGCGACTCCTCCTGGAGAGTGCGTCAGTTCATTCCTTGTTCGTGTATTTCCTGAAGACATTCATTCGCGTGAGATTAGCATCTCTTTTTTCATTTAGGGGAAATAAATCTTTCAAAGGTATGTAAATTATTTATATCATATGTATGTGTTTAAAAATTGTTATAATATTAATGTAAATAAATAGCTAAAGCATTTATATATTTAAAAAAAATGTTATATATAAGTAAATAAGTAAATATTTTATATATCAATTATAAAGTGTTATAACATTGGTATAAATAAATAATTAAATATTTTATATATCAATTAAAATGTTATACTATTTTATATTTCAATTATAAAAATGTTATAATATTAATATATAAATAAATAATTAATTTTTTTTATATATTACTTTATAAAATGTTATAATATGAATATTTACTCATGTCTATTTTATTAATTCATATATGGACATTTATATTTATTTATTTTTGAGTGTCTTATTTGAGAGAAGAGGAGTGTGTTTATCTTAATTGCTTATGTGTGATGGGGACATCACATTTTATGATTTACCCAACAAGATGGCAAGAATAACTATGCTCTGATACCACTATAATATCCCACCCGTGATAGGATATTTAATTTTCTGATTTGCCTGATATTTTTAGTTTGTTTGATGTTTAATTTTATCATACTTAGAACATTGATATTGCACTAAATATAGAGATAATGATAGCAATTTCATTGCATAAACATGAACAACAAAGGAAAATAGTTTTGAGATATTATTGAATTCTGCAATGATTGTTTTTCCAATGTAATGCTGCTTAGAATTTAATATCAGATTATCACAAACTCAGACTTTGATACTCAAACTAATTACAAATACTTTTTTGAGAATTTCCTCCTACACTTTGACACATTATAACTCTTCACAATGCACAGTTGTGTGTCTTCGTGATATCATATTTATGACAACACTTTGAAGGTTTATGCAAATAGTAAAGAGCTCTATTTTTACATACAAACTAAGCAATTATGATATTGCTATCAGGATTCGATCGTGTAGTTTTCAAGTCAAACTCATTGACCCATGATTCATGGTAGTGGTTCACAAGAACCCATCTCTCATGATAATGAATGGTCCATTAAGCAATATCAACTAAGCAATATCAATGCCAACTATAAGGCAAGACTACACCCTCATAGTGTGCACAACACAACTTAAAAAATAATAATAACTTTAACACTTGTAACTACATAGAACAGTGATTAAATCTTGAAATACCCAACCTGATTTGATGCGCTAGGGTTTGTCCAACAGTAGATGACTCAAGGGCAGCTTTATCTCCTGGGATATGGTAGTGATTCCCT
The DNA here is from genome assembly GCA_007115665.2 of Sequoiadendron giganteum. Classification (NCBI taxonomy): domain Eukaryota; kingdom Viridiplantae; phylum Streptophyta; class Pinopsida; order Cupressales; family Cupressaceae; genus Sequoiadendron; species Sequoiadendron giganteum. The sequence continues at coordinate 634,491,558 of CM021108.1, forward strand.
TCAACTCTGCCTAGAATTCACATGCCTAGCTTCAAAATGCTAAATGCCTTAATAAATACAAAAATAACGACTCAAAAATGTCAAAAGATGCACTAAAATGTTGTCCCTCACAGTTAATTTGCTCCAATCATAATGGCCATGAGTCTTCTTACGATGGCCACAATTTTGGGTAATAGAAGCTTCAAGAGCTAAGCACTTAAGGTCTTCTGGTTAACACACCCTCATAGAAGCTGAAGCCATCTGTAAATGAAGTCCTTCGATGCCATTTGCAATGACTCCACATAAGGAATCACGCTTGAACATAAGAATGAGAGGGTTGTCCAAGTTTTAACCCTACTTCAGGCACATTACTGAAATAAATTGATACTCTCCAATTTATCACTGAATATGAAACTAATCAACCCTCAAATGATTGATTATGCAACATAAGACATTTTCCCTTCATAAATTCTCGTGAATACCTCTATACTGGAATAATGATAAATATATTTGCAATATTCTGATGGATCCTTCAAACCCTGAATAAGAAATTTTTTTGAAATTCATTGAAGCACAAGCACAATCCTTGAAATGGAATTATATACAAGTTGGTTTGGGAGATCTCTCACTTCTATACAGAGCTTTTCTTCCTAGGAGATTTCATCCTCAAAAAGCTTGAGATTTTTAGACTCTCCAGTCTTCTCGTCTTCAGCAAAACCTTTATCAAAATAAACTTCTTCAATAATGAATGAATGTGCAAAATGAGCTTTCATTGCCCTTTTATATTTCCATATCAATCCACATTTTCATTTCATTTCATTAGCCGATAGGCTATTCTGGGTGGAAAAGCCCACCGGAAAGTTGTCAGACGCCCACCGGATTAGTCTGTTGTTTGACACTGAGAAAGACTATTCTGATGGGATGCGTATGAATGAAGGATGCGAAGATGGTTTCGAAAGTCGTGTATATTTCGTTGACAAGACAATGCAATATCGTGTTGAATGCATCAGCTCAAACAATAAATGCATCTCACGCTGGCAGAGAAAAGGAGTGCCTGCGCCATTAATATGGCATGGTGACCCATTTGCTGGGATAGAAAGGACAGTTTGCAGAGGAAGTCTGACCTACGGAACAGGAATGTTGTTTTCATGGAGCCCATGCTTATCAAAGCTGATAGTGGTCTTATATACATTCAGGTAGGGAATCCCCTTTCAATTGAATGGATAAGGCCAAGAAAAGTTGTAGATTCTGGGGACGCAAACATTACAGTTGGTATAGCAAAATTCAAAAGTTGGATGGATTGTGCAAATTACGCTTATAGTGATAAAGAATGGGAGAAAAGTATTCAAAATTTTACTAAATATGAGATAAGCTACTTGAAGGGACTGCGTGTGGATGACCTCTCACTCCTTGACCTGTACTATAACAGATTTCACACTCAAATGCAACTTGGGCGACATGCCCAAGCGCTACAAGATGCGGAGAAATGCCGCAAGCTCGACTCTTCCAATAGCTATGGGTTCAAGAATAAAATTCAAGAATTCTTGCCCATCAGCAGATCCAAAGATCCGCATCATTTTCATTTTCAAGATAAGGATGACCAAGACTTCACTTCCACCTATAGCAAATCATTCGACATGGGTGAAACCATTACAGGAGAAGCAACGCCTGGTGCACCAGATGGAGATTTCTTTGGGCCAATGGAGATTAGAATGACGAGCAATGGCTATGGCAGGGGTTTGTTTGCCATGCAGAATATCAAGGTAGGAGAGTTGGTGTTGATTAGCAATGCTTTTGCTGTGTCCGACAATGCTATGGATGATCCTATCAAGAATGGGCCGCTTCAAAAAGTGAAAGAAGCGCTGAGTTCATATGGAGACAATAGGGCGAAACTCTTTGTTTCTCTTGCAAGCCGCATCCCTCAATTGGCACACTTCCTTCCCCAAATGTCAGATTTCATAAGCAAGTCCACCAAAGATAACAAACTGTTAGCTAGAATGGGAAAGCATACAGTGCCTGCAATATTTGACAGCCTCGTCCTTCATATCTTAAAACGCACAGCAATGGACAACTTGTCTCTAGGTGTTGTCTAAACAAAGGGTATGAATGCACTCTTCTCTGATTCTATTATGGGCTATGGCTCCTAGAGGTGGAGAGGGGAGAAAAGAGAGGGAGGGTGTTGAGAGGAGGCACAATAGAAATGGATTTGTTGAAAAGGCTCTAGAAATTTTTAGGCAAATGCAAAATGGCAAATTTAAAGCCAAATTCCACACTGATGCCAACATCTTCCTTGCTTGTGCCGTAATGAGAGCTCTTGCACAAGCGATGGGCTTCCCATCAAGTTTTAACGAGAGGAAATTTTATCAGACGCGTGGGAGACTAAAAGAATAAGGAACAAAGTCTTAGGAAAAGAAATGGGAAGGAATGCATCGTAGGGTGATGAGATGAGAGAAAATGAAGAGAATCGCGTGGGAGGAAGGAAAGAAATTGCAGGGCGTGGGACATAAGACCCTCAAGGCGTGAGGAGAGTTCAGCTGTAAGGGAAAAGGAATAGGAATACAATGGAAGCTAAATGCAATTGCTCTCTTTTTGAGTTTAAACCATTCACTGATCATTTTCTATATGCTTGCAGATGTTGTTTGGTCAACCATTGGATTTATAGTGTATACTGTGGTACTTGTGTCATGGGCTCTTGCATTTTCTGTAGGTGGTGAACACCTCTTCGGTTTTGTTTGGAAGCATCTCGCTGTTTATCATATAGCTAATACCTATGATCTTATTGGATCATGAATAAACTTGTTTTGAATGATATTTTTATTCAAATTCATGTTTTGAGGTGTTATTCTTAATAGAATTGATAGATTTTGTGTGATATTTTTTTCAACTTCAGGTTTTCTGTGCATTATAAGTTTTGACTTGATTTGTCTACAAAGGTTTTGATTGAAAAGGATTTAGTATACACTCAAAGAAACTTTACTGATTCAGTGGTTTCACCTTATATAAATTAGAAACTAATTATATATCATTGTATATCTTTTCCACTTATTTTGACAATTTTATAATTACATGGATTCAAAATATGCAATTAGATAGCTGAGACTATTTGTTTGAAGGATATGTTGAGCAGAGTATATGTACAGTTGATATCTACCTATTTTTAAGTAGTACAAATATCCAAGTTAAAAAATTAAGAAGATTGTTGTGTAATTCTGTGAGCTTGCCCATTGGCTAAGATTTGTGTACTCAGTAGTGGAGAGTGTAGTTCAAGTCTGAAGGAGAGTAGCATTGTACACCTGTTGAACATGTAGGGTGAATGGAAAACTAACTCCCTTGTGAATGCTTGCATTAGGCATTGATAATATAAAATATTACTTTGTACATAAGTTGAGTGAACTAATTGACTCTTCTTCACAAGAAACGAATTTACTTGAGCTATCATAGACCTAATTAGGGTGTTAAATAAATATGCTCAGTAAGGGTCATATTAAGCTTGCATATTAATTATAAATTAATATTAGTGACGAATGCCTTTTATTAAGCTTGCAGATTAATTAATATTAAGCTTGAGGATTCAGGGCCACCAAGATGTGTGACGAATGCCTTTTATTAATTATAAATTAGCTTGTTGTCGGGGATGGGCATAAATGGATCCCTTAGTAATATCTGTTATATGAAATTTTATTTTTAAGTTCGTTCACCATGATTATTTAATTGCTTTTATGATACAAATATTTAGTTGGAGAGAATAGAGTAGTGAGGATTTTTGTATCTAATTATGCTATAATGAAAATTACATGTTAATATTAGTGTTTATATTGTCATTTAGTGTTTAAATATTAATTTGTGACTGGGGAAGACGATCCTTTCTTAACAATAATTGACTTGTTTTCTTGCCATATGCTAACCCAAGTATACATTGGGCAAGTGGCAGTGGCCCGCAAAATGTTATTGGCCTGTAATTTCTGAGAGGTAAAGCTTAAGATAATCTAACAATTAGGCAGTAGTGTCATGGAAATGACTGTGTACTTACATAAACCTATTTCTCTTTCAACAGCCAATTTACACTTTCTTGTCAGTATATCTTGCTATCGGCATAACCATTGCACCTCGAATGGGGTGCAAGTGCTAGTTTAATTTACTTTCATTTCCCTTTTAAATTAGAACTTAACCATATATTATAAAGTGCATGTTAAAATCACTTATATCCTTTTAAACATAGCTCCCCTTTTAATATATTTTAATAATGCATAAAATTAAATTATTTAATTTAAATTTATTATTTGACATTATTAATATTAAATGTGTAGGCCCAATATTAACCAAAATAATTCTAGGATGTAATTATGCCACCATGCCAAATATAGAAACTCTGCCAGTTGACCATACAAGTGACTTACTATAAATAGTAAGTATGAGCAGCACATCCAAGTGACTTAATAAAAATAGTAAGTGTGCATCAAAATGTCTATAATGGCCTCCGAAAGACACACCATAAATAAATTAGGATGTTGAGCTGAAGAGTACTAAAATAAAAATCAAAAGGTCTACTAAAGAACCAAAGATCACCCTCAAAGGGGTCCCTTAAACACCCTGTTAGCCTATAGAGACCAGTTGGTAGACTAACCACTACATTTAACCATTGCCTAGGAAAAGGGGACATTACAAAATAGACTTGGAATGATGTCCCCGGGTCCCCTACAAAACAATTTCACTCCAACTTTCAAGAATTGTGAATTTTTAAACTTTTTGTTAACCCGTTAGCACAAATTATTGGCATTAAGTTCTCCCGAACGGTGAGGAGTTTTGCACCAATTTATTTTGAAAATTAGATGAAATTCTTTCAAAAATATTCCCCTAAAACAGTCTTTTGACCAACTCTTACAAAACCTCAGAAACAATTATTTCTATAAAACTACCCTACGGAGCCTCAACATGGTGATTTGGCGAAAGCTCCAAAATTGCAATTTTAACCATAGGAGAGTTTTCTGGTATAGAGAGATTCCTACTAAAACTCAAAACACACTAATATAGGTAGAAAAAAAACCAACAATATTTTTGGTTGATGTTGATCGCTAATCCACTTGGATAATCTTGCATTAGTGATTTGGAACATAGTTTATGAATGAGATTGGGGTTTAGGGATGTTCATGAATGAGGTTCAATTTGTAAGTGGATTCCTAAATGGGAACTAAGGTTTGAAAAGAAGGACCCTAAAAGAAATTGGAATTTTCTAGCAAGGTTCATAAACGAAATTGGCTTTTTATGTTTGGGATTAAGGATAAAGTGTGGATGAGGATTGTGAATGCAATTTTCTTGAGAAAAAAGCTCATGAATGGGGGAGTGGTGTTTTGGAATGAAGTTAAGGCTTGGGAAAGGATTCCTAAGTAGTTTTGGAGTTTTATAAGATGGATAAGATTTGGAACAAGATTCATAAGCAAGGTTAGGGGTTGAGGTTTCAAAATGGTTTGTAAGCAAGAATAGGGTTCAGGAATGATATGTCCAAATGGAATAGGATTGACCAAATCTACTATTTAATACTTGGAGTTAGTGTTGGCAATATTGTCATTAATTTCAAAGGCAAGGAGAGTATTCAAAGAAATAGATCGTCTTCAAAGTATGAAGGTCAAAGGCCAGTAATCGTTGTCCAATGACCAAACAAAATTAATTTCAAATCTTCATTATTCAATGGAAGATTCCACCATTCCAGGGCACTAAAGATAAGGTTATGATAATTCAAGAATGTTGGCCAACCCCCCTCTATTTAGGTGTCCTTCACCAAGATGTACCTCTTCGTAATTTTCAAGATAAAATAAAATTAATATTTAAATAATGGGTCGACCCATGTCTAGCACCCCAAAAAACAATATATAAAAAATATTTTAAAAAGTGGTGCCACCTTTTGAGATAGATGCCACCCATGGAGAGGTCATCTCCCTTGGGAGAAATCACTTCCCTTCCAAGAGAAATGATTTTTGGAATTGATCAAGTAATTGATGCCAAAGGAGTATGAGAGATTGTTAGAATATTTTCATTGATGTCAAATGTGAGAAGAGCACTTTGTCAATAGAAGAAATCGTATAATGGAAAACGACCAAAGGCCATTGATTGATGTTCGAAGACCAAGAAAAACCATATTACAAGTATGAATTAATGATGGCCGATTACTTTAATTTTGGTGTTCATATTGTTGATTAATTTTGTTATATCCAAAAGTGGTCAACCCTCTTTATATATGCAAGATTGATCTATATGAATGTTGGTCAAATTCCTTGTTAGAATGAAATAATGTCTAGGCTAGCTGACCTTCATTGATGTAGGAGCATCTAGGGGCAACAAGAAACCCTACATCTCCAAAATGTTTAATTTATTTATTTCTTTTTTTGTGTGATTTCCAGTTGTAGGTAGTTTTTCAGTGCCTAGTTTGGGCACTCTCAAAGCTCAAAAATTATAAATTTATTAGATTGGTTGGGTATCTTAATGTTTTAATGTTAGCTTTGGGTGAAAAATGGGGCCAAATTTTTGTAACCATTATTTTATTTATTGGCTTAAAATCTATAATTTGGTAAATTGTAAGTTGCATGTTAAATGTGCTGAAAAAGCCAAAATATGTAAATTTGAAAACTCAATGCCCAAGTTGGGAAAATTAAATGTTGGAAAATTTAAAAATGGCTTGGAGGAAAATCTTAAGGCCCATGCACAAATAGGAGCCAATCAGATTGCCAATTTTATGTCGAGAGGGTACAGGTGGAGTTATGGTCATCAATTTCAACAAGAGTTATAAAATTTAATACCAGATTGTAGTCATACATGCATGAGGACTTCAATTTATCATTTGGGGGAATTTGAGAGATTTTATTTATGTACTAGAAAAGATGAAGAAAGAAAACACCCAAGAACTCAGAAGGAAAAAATGGAATGAAGGGTTGAAGCAGTTGTAGGAAGAAGTTGTGGAGAATGAAACCAACAAAAAATTGGGTATTGCAAGGGATTCAAAGACAAATTTGCAAGTGTTTGAGGCCAATATGAATCAGTTTTATTGAATATTTTATTACACAAATAATTTTATAATGAAGTTTTAAATTCAAGGAAGATTTGATTTGCACATTTATTGATGAAGAAGAATTGTTCAAATTTAAATTTATTCTTTTAAATTTTCAATTGTTTGTGCTTGGAATCTTGTAATGAGTGTGCACTTTATGTTGTGACTATCTAGATGGTTCTCTAAAAAGATCCCCCATCCTTGTACTACATCATTCATTATCTTGGTGCCCTTGTTTATCATGCGGAAGTATAAAATATCATTAACAAAAGATACCTCTTTTGGAAAGAATGTAATATACTTGGTGAAGTGTTATCTCTCTTGGGGGAGTCACACCTCTTTTCATATAATATGGAGGTATAAAATCAAATTAAATATAGTGGATAAAAGATGAAGTTTGTGAGTGGAGCAACAAAAGATATATAAAAAATGAAATGAATCATATATATCAACGATGAAGTGAGTTGAATTCAATAAAGGATTGAATTAGATATCAATAAGGGAATGAATAGAAGATATATTGTGAAGTGTTTCTTACATGGTAAAGAAATTAATTAATTAAATAAAGATTAGTTTTAACCACAAGTCACAAGCATACACTAAAGGGTTGTGTCTCATGATGAGACAAGATATATAAGAGAAGTCATTCCTTAAGATGATGTGTGTGGAAAAGTTTTATCATTCAAGAGTCATCTCTTTTCAAAGAGATGCAACTCTTCATTGAGATGTACAGATATAAATAGAAGTGTGAAATAGAAAAGAAGATTTATTAGTCAAGAGAGAAGTGTGTGGAGGATAAACATATGTATTATTGTGGATATGTGTGAAAAGAAACTGATCAGGTTTGAAAAGGCAACAATTATTATTTAAGAGAGGTGATGACTATTTGAAGGGTCATTATCTTTGAAAGGATGTATCTCTTCATAGAAATATGAAGATATAAAAGGGAATTAAAAAGTGTGAAAAGTGTGGAATAAATGTAATATCAAGCAAGAAAATTTGTGAAGAAGGGAAGTGTGAGACACAAGTATATCATTCAAGAACAAGAAGATTCAAGAAGTAGAATATATGCAAATTTGTGTGAAGATTTTGAGGAGAATTTAAAAGATCATTAAAGGCTATTTGTAAAGAAGATTTATTCTCGAGAAGACAAAATTATATTGAAGAGGTTGGTGCCTCATATTGACAAGGTTGGAGCCTTATATCAAAGAGATCAGTGTCTCTTGTTGAGTTGGTGCTTAGTTGTGGGGATTGGTGTGTCCATTGGGTTGGTGCCTACAAATTCTACAAGTGGGGATCGTTATCTCTAGTAGGTTGGCACCTACAAATTCTACAAGTGGGGGTTGGTGTGTCTAGTGGGTTGGTTCTCACAAATTGTATAAGAGGGGATTGGTGTCTCCTTTAGGTTGGTGCCTACAAATATTTTAAAGAGATTTATATAAAAATCAATATTTGTCATGGTTTTTCCTATAAGGGTTTTCGCATAGATTTTTTGTTCTTGTGTTGCATAATTATTAGAACTTATGTGAATGATATTGTGCATTTGACATTATTGTGGTTGTTAGTTTGAAAAATTAAAAGATTGTATTATATTGATTCACCCCCTCCCTCTCAGTATAATTGTGTGTTCATCAATTGGTATCAAAGCAGGTTCCTTCATAGATAGTTTAACCACTTGAAGGAAGATCTAAAAGAGAACATATGGAAAAGGAAAAAGAAATAAGGGAAAATGTAATACCAAGCAAAGCATTGATCGACAAGCACCGACAAAACCAAATGCAAGTGTTGACAAAGAAGAAATAAAAAATGATGGGGTGACAAATGGAACACACATGGAAACAAAAATGAAAGATGATATCTTCGAAAGAGAATACAACTTTTTGACTCAAAGAAAAGTTGATATAAACTTAGAAGAACAAGGATATGATGAAGATGAAAGAATAGTTGATTTGGAAGTAGAACTTATTTCTACCCTAGGTGAAATTAAGATTCTTAGGAAAATAATCGACAACAAAAGGAGCAAATTCAAGAGGATAGTGAATTTAAAGCAAAATTGTCACATGATCTTGAAGAATCTGAAAAGATGATCATTGATCTAAAAATTCAAATTGAAGAAGGGAAAAGGATTGAAGAAGAGGTAATAATCCAATTGAAAGAAAAGGAAGAAGATTGTGAAAGATTATATTTCAAGATATTTTTGAGAAAGGAACTAGAAAAGACAATTACTAAGATGAATTGAAGCCTCAAATTTGATAAGAGTACCAATATTTTTGATGATATTATAAATAGACAAAGGTCACCATTTGTAAAAACGAGTCTTGGATATAAGGAAAATAAAATGACAAATAAATAAGACTCCAAAGGGGCACCAAAGAATTCAAATGGAGAACCAAAGAGGTGTGTTGAAGACCTAAAAAGCCCTATCAAAAGTGGAAGCAACAAGAAGAAAGAGAGTCAAACTCCACATAAAACAAGTGCTCCTCACGAAGATAAGAGGGATAAGATGTCACGTACTGATTTTATTAATTATTTAAATGCAATTATTAATCATGATATTTTTAATGTTTATATTAGATGATTATTTAAATTGAATTGAAAGTGAAAGTGAAATTGAAATTTAAATGCAAATGAAATGATTTGAAATGCATTATTGTTAAATTTGGGGTTTGTCATTGCTGATGAGAAATTGAGTGCAAGTGAACGTAGGAACAAGTGGACGAGAATGAAGGCGAGAACATTGATCAGGTAGAGTCATTTTAGCCATTAGACGTTTATGAGGATGATGAAATATCACACACCACATAGTTATTATTTTAATATATTTTCGTGATGATTATTATTGGAAATTTTAAAATAAGTTTATTCGATTGCTCAAATATATGTGAAACATAATATGTTTGTTTTAAATGGCGATTTGATTATTTTTGTGAGGAAACTGATTTTATTTAAATAATTGAATTCCTTTTGTAAATATTTGATTATTAGTTAAAAATAATAATGCTTTTACTCTAAATTAATGGAATAAAACTTGTAATTGTGAAAATATATAAAAATGTAAAATAGTGTTATTGATTTAATTGTTATTTTCTCATTTAATAAATGAGAGAGGAAATATAAACGTTTAAATGATTAAATAAATTAAATTAAGCAGAAAGATTTGTTTGAAGAAATAGATAAATAACAAAATAATTTATTGAAAACAAATTGGAAAACAAGCAATACGTTCAAAATTTGAAATGAATTCAAACAATAGTTTACAAATTGAGAGAAAATATATTTCAATCAATTTGAATGCAATTACAAATGGAAATTGGAGTTTTGATAAATTTTGGTTGGAGATCAAAGCTTAGAAAGTGGATTTGACTTTGTTAACAACTCCACCTTTTGCATGAGATAAAACACAAAGAGAAAAATTCGAATGGGGGGAGTGAAAATCCGTTTTTGCAAAGTTGGACAGAAAACACACGTGATTATTGATATTTTTATGGTATTCATTTGACTTTGAAGGAGGCACAACCAGTAAAGGAGAAGGAATTTGTTATCATTTATATGCTAATTACCACACATGTGCAGACACCAAGGAGAGTTTTGTTGGTTGTAATTTTAGTTATTCTCACCTTCTAAACCCCATGTGCGGCCAGGAGAACCAGGTAAACAAAAGCACAGTATTTTTTTTACCTGAAATAAATGAAGTCTCCCAAGTGCGCATGGAAAGAGGGAGAGAAGTCTTAGAAACACAAGGAGAAGGAGAGGAACGACAGGGTAGAAAGGAGAAGGGAAGGCGGGGGAGAAGAAAGAAGAGAGGTGCACAGGGAGAAAGAAGAGAGGTGCGTAGGGAGAAAGAGGAGTGGTGCATGGACATAGAGTAAGGGAATGAGCGGCTAGCTACAGGAAGGAATCCAAAGCAGAACATAAATCACTTCCTTCACAAGCAAGTAAGGAAGTAAGGAAGTAAGGAGGAAGTGGGAAATAAGGGAGGAGAGACCCAGAATAGAGGTAAGGAGGAAAGACCAGAAAAGAGAAGGGAGAAGTCACAACAACAATAGAAGATTCACAGAGGGAATTCACAACAAGAAATTGATAGAACAAGACACAAAATCTCATCTCCAGATTCAGAAAATTACCAAGTAGAATCAAATAAAGCATTATTTAACAAATTCATGATCGTATTATGTTTAATTGGAATCATTTTCTTTTATTCTAGAATTTAAAACTATTGAAATTCATCACTATTTTTATTAAATTCTAAAAAAATTTCATACACCAAACTATGATTTTATCAGAAAACCATTGAACAACTTAAATAGTTAATTATAAAAAGACAGTAGATTTATTTATTTTTAGGAGATTTTGATTAGTAAATTGAAAAGATCCAAACAAAAAACAATATGTTTTTAGATCTATTTGGTTTTAGAAAAGCATCAGAAAAATCTAAACTATGTTAAATCGTGTCAATCTAAAATTTGGAAATTGTAAGAAAAGAAACATAAAAGATAGTGATTTTGATAAAAATACTTTTTGTATAATAAATATGTTTGAAAAAAATAAGAGTTAAAATCAGTGATTTTCTAGAATGAAACTAAAATTACTTTGAAACAAAAGTAAAAATGAGTTGTTAAACATGCTTTTGAAAAGATATTATATTTTTATTTATGGAAATGTGAAAAAATGAAAAAGAAATTAAGTAAATTAAAATATAAATTGGAAACGAAATGAATTAGAATAGGAGTATTTCGAAGTGAAAATAAACTATTTGAGTAAATGAACCAAAAGAATGTGTGCTCATTTATTCTTGTTTAAATATGTACTTTAAAGATTACATACTTGAGATACACCTTCTTTCTGTTATTTTATTATTTGATTTAAATATTAATTTAATGTTATTTATGATTTAAAACAATGAAAATATTGCATTAGAACCATTTTTGTTTGAAACAAGATTACAGTTAAAGATGTTTGTGAAAGATCATTTTTATTTTGAACGGAGCCAATGCATGCTTGATAAATGAATGTGCATGACATGTGTTTGGAAAGTTACCTTTCGGACAGGTGCCGAATATGGGTTTATAGAGAGCGTAGTTTTGCTTTTCCAAAACTACTATATTTTTTCGTGCATGACATTTTAATTGGCCAAGTAACTTAAGGACCATTGAAATAGATGGAATGAAATTAACTCTCTACCATATCCTAGTATCGAACTTGCTTGTTTCTTAAATGAATTAGAAAAATGAAAATGCTTGTGGTTTTACTAGTTATACTAGGCATGCATCAGATTCCATCTTGCTTGTCGACTACTTTTTGCTAAGAGATTCGTGCAGGGTGAAGTATTCTTTGAATGACTAAGGAATTCTGGGGAAGCGCAAGCTTCGAGGTTGGGCAGAAAAAGCGTTTGATTCTTGTTCTCATCTTCATGTTTGAAGATATGCTATTGGATTGAAGATCAAAAGATGATTTCTTCATATATGTATTATTGTATTCTTTAATTAATTTTTGTAGAACTTAAGGCGACAAAATGCCTAAGTCTTGTATGATTATTGTAGAGCTTAAGGCGACTGAATGCCTAAGTCTCGAATTGTAAACTTTAGTTACAAATACTTTTGTATTATTATCAATTTTATGTAAGATGACACATGTATGAATTTAATTGGAAGTATTTTAAATCTATTTGTAGACTTTAAGTCATTATGTGTGGAATCTTTGGATTTTTATGAAGTCTAATGAATGAAGTTTCAACTTTCTTTTGAATATATATGAAATTATTTAAGGAATTGTCGTTGTTTAGAATTAAAGAGTTCCACTCTTTACATAAGAATACATAAATAAAAGATCTTTCGCTCAATACAACCTTATATGACTAGGTTCAAAATTTCCTTTAATGGCTATTGTTTTTCATGCAATCATTTTGGTCACAAGGGAATAAATTGTAGAGCACATGTGAGATATAATTATGGTTGGAACAAAAATATATGTTCCTATGGGTGGACAAGTAAGAACTATAACTCATTTACTCTATTACTAGATTATAATATCATATACTACAAATGCAACTATGGGCATAAATCAAGATTTTGTAGAAGTTATCTTATAGAACATAAATCGAGCAAGAAGAAAGAAATTGTAGGTAAGAAAAGGAAAAAACCTAGTAATGTTTGAAAGAGGAAGCAAGAGCTATAAGAAAATATGGGACAAAGTCAAATAGAAGCCAAATAATATTACATAAGAAAATGTCATGCTTCTCTCTTATTTTCATTTAATAACACTTGCATATTTATAGGATTCACAAATCCTATTTTTTAGGAAACTCAAACAAATCTCCTTTTAATATTGAGTTATTTTTAACAACTCAATTCGTACCACTAACAGGTATTAAACAAACTCTAACAAACAAATAATTATTTTATGCATCCTATGATGCAATATTCCTAACATCCCCCCATATTGCATCATTCTCCAAATGGGGATAGTGAACAAACAATACTTGGTGACCACATTCAATAGTTCATCATAAGGTATGAGTAGGGACATACACAACTACTCATGACAAGCAATGGTAGAACTAGCCTCACCACACTTACTGTACTTTCATCCAAGGATAGGGACAAACACATCTACCCATGGAATCGAGGATAGGGACTAACACATATACCCAAGATAAATTACATCAAGATTGGATAGGGACAAATAAATCTATCCAACATCAAGGTTGTGGACAGGGACAAACATATTTTCTCACAACAATTATGGTTGGGGACACACACATCCAATCATAATCACCAACTCATGTGACTAGGGACAAACACTTCCAATCACTTATATCATCTTGTGAATTAGGAAAAACACATCCACTCACAAACATTCAACAATCGTGATTGGGAAAAAACACATCCAATCACTTACAAACTTTTGATTTGATTTAAAAAAATATATTCCTCACTATTTTCGTGTGGAGGATCTTTAGTAGCCACCCCATGAAGGAATTCTTCATCATCATCTGTAGCCAATGCCTTATCTGTATTTAGCTTGCCATCAAGGAGATCCTTGGCACACTGAGTGCAATTCATAACAATGTGTCCCTTTTTCTTGCAATAGTAGCACAAAATTTTGTTCTTGAAGAAATTTTTTCCCTTTGATGTAGAAGAACTAGATTTGAGGAATAGTTAGGCCTATTTTTCCCATACATCGCAGTTTCCTCTATAGTTGAATCAGTTTTCTTGGCTCCTTCATCGATCAAAGTAGATATTATTTCATCTAGGGTAGCATCTTCTTTGGTTAATGTGAAAGCAATATTTCCATAACTAGGAGGCATGCTATTTAACATAATAGCCTTTGAATCATCATCATTTTCTTTAACAATTATCCCGGCTAGTTGTTTCAACATGGAGCGAAACTTATTGATATGTTGAAAAATGTTATCACCTTCCATCGTTTTCAGCCCAAACAATTTATGCTTTAAACCCATCTTTGCACTTGATGCTTTTGATCCAAATAAAGCATTCAAATTATCACATACTTCATTTGAAGTCTTCAATAAATCAATGTGGTGAAGATATGCATTTAAAAGTGCAAGACCAATCAAATCTATTGCTCTTCGATCCTTCACAATCCACTTTGCACTTTCATCAACATTAGTTGGCCTTATCATTGCTTCACTTACCACATCCCATAAATCCTTTTCAATAAGGATCAATTGTAATTTGATTAGTTATGTAGAAATTATAAACCCTCAATTTTTTCTATCAATACACTATTTTTCTCCATTTAAAAAATACTATTTGACCCTAATTAACACAAATAAAACAAAATGCCTCCTTATGACTAATATCTAATTGTCCTTTAAAATAGATGTTGCGTACAAACGAAAATGCATCGAAATACAATTAAAGTAATGATACCTCTTTACATTTTGATAGACACACTTTTAATGACATGAATATAGACCCTATTCTAAAATGACACAATGTGACTTGATACATAATATCTTTATAAACACTAATAAGACATCTTGCAAAATTGAAAATCTTAAACTAAATATAGAGGTTGTGGGATGAAATAGAAACCAAGGATTGCTTGCAGAAAATAATGCACCACTACCTTAACTAAACCATCAGTCAACCATATTATCCACGTGACTTTATCTACAAAGTTTGAATGCGAAGTGTGAATAGGATGACTGTGAATGCAGAGTATGAGCAGGATGTCCTCTAGCACAAGATCACGGCTTCCTCAGAAAAAAATTGGGCCTGCAACCAAAGGAATCATGCCTTTAATCACTCTTGCACGGTCTTTGTGCAGAAAGCACACACAACAATCACCCTTGAGCACTTCACGGCCTTCCAAACCCTCTATAGCGCCTTCAACACAGTTAATCGCCCCGTGGAAGAAAGCACAGTCCTTTAAAAGTGTGTCAAGATCCCTGAGGATTGAATCGCAGCAGCTAAAAAGGCATTCACAGCAACCAGAGGTAATAGGTGATTATCCTGGTCTCACACAATCTCTCGCCTCCAATCGGACGAAATGGGTCGATTAAAAAAAGAAGAGTCACGCCTCTGTGTGAGGTCGTTAACCCAATCAATTTGCAGACAAATCTAGTCGCCTCACAGAATTACCGTACTCTGCAACATTAAAGTGTGCATACTATAAAATTTGGCTCGCTTGGAAAATGGGCTGACAAGAAAATGATACAGGACAGCGGTTACCAATCGACAAAGGCACAGATTGATTTGATGTGCTATACTATGCGGGAATCGTCAAAAAAATAAGTTGATTGACCTCCAAATCAGGCCCAATGACAACATCGAAGCTACAACGGATCTGTCAAATGAGAATATCGATTCCAATTTTGAAAAAAAACAGTAAATTTGCACGCTTTGTGTCCTCTCCAATTTATTCTTCCTTTCTTTCTACGATAATACTGGTGCTCCAATTCGCAAAGGTGCTGCTTGTGATGCTTTAGAGTTCACTGCGAATATGCCTTGGAAATGCCTTTTCCTTTGCTTGCAAAGCGTAATGGCCTTTGCCTCTCCATTCTCAAAAACTAATAAATAATCTATTCTACTGAGTACTACACGTCACAGGTTCTCATTTTCCTGGGCCCTCCATTGAGAGAGTTAAGCCCAGACCCACTCTGATACCATGAATAGAATAGAAGTCGAGTCGAATAATATTACACAAAGAAAATGTTGTGCTTCTCTATTATTTTCATTCAACAACACTTGCATATTTATAGGATTCAAAAAAACTCCTCAAACAAATTTCCTATTAATATTGAGTTATTTTTAACAATTCAATAGATAACATTAAGTTATTAAACAAATTGTAACAAACAAATAATTATTTTATGCATCTTATGATGCAATATTTTTAACAAGAGCAAGAGAAGGAGAAATCTATAGTTTTGCAAATTGCACTTCATGCACAAGAGGTATCACTAAGTTCATGTGGAGAAGTAAAAATTTAGAGGGAGTTAATAATTACATCATCTTTTAGCTCCGTGGAGAAGAAAATTCAAAGATAGATTAGTTGATAGGATTCTTTGGAAAAGTTATAAGAAAAGGAGAATGATGCCATTTTCAAAAGGATGACCACCTTCATTTAGCAACCACGGATAAAGAAGGAAGAGTTGAAGATGTGTAGAGAATAATAAGATAGCTAAACAAACTCCTGATTTGTTAAATTTAAGAAGATGATCCAAATTAGTTTTGGATAACTATAGAGAAAATATGTCACCCAAGCAATATAAAAACAAAGGATAGTGTAGTGGAGAAAGGGGGAGCATAAGAGAATCTTCGATAGGGGGAGAAGTCTATTCTTATTGCAATAGATGTGAATATTGACCACAAAGAATATGAATGGATGTTTTTCATGATCTATTTGTGGAGAAATGTATATTACATCCCTTTGCCATTGATGTCAAAGGGGGAGAGTTAGAGAAAGGATGAGAATTATGTTTGTCATCAATGACAAAGGGGGAGAGTTAAAGAAATGGTGAGGATTATGTTTGTCATCAATGACAAATGGGGAGATTGTTGGAATTGATTGTCATTGATGTCAAAGGTGAGAAAAGCAATTTTTCAATAGAAAAAAAAACATATGATGGACAAAGGCCAAAGGCCACTAATCGATGTTCGAAGATCATGCAAAATTAGATTACAAGTATGAATTAATGATGGCCGACTACTTGAATTTTAATGTTCATATTGTTGATTAAAATTGTTATATCCAAAATTAGCCGACCCTCTTTACATATGCAAGATTGATCTATATGAATGTTGGTCGAATTCTTTGTTAGCATGAAGTAATGTCCAGGCTGGCTAACCTTCATTATCTTGACGCCCATGTTTATCATGCAGAAGTATAAATCATTAACAAAAGATGCCACTTTTGGAAACAATGCATCTTTGGTTAAGTGTTGTCTCTCTTGAGAGAATTGCACCTCTTTCCATATAATATGAAGATATAAAATTAGATTGAGAAGAGTGGATAAAAGATGAAGTGTGTAAGTGGAGCAACAAAAGATATATCAATAATGAAATGAATCATAAATCAATGATGAAGTAAATTGAATTCAATAAAGGATTGAATCAAATATCAATACGGGAATGAATAGAAAATATATTATGAAACACTTCTTGCATGATAAAGAAATTAATTAATTAAATAAAGATTAGTTTTAACCAAAAGCCACAAGGGTGCAATGAAGGGTTGTGTCTCATTATGAGACAAGATATATACGATAATTCATTCCATGAGATGATGTGTGTGGAAAATTTTTATTATTCAAGAGTGAGCGAGGAATAGAAAAAGGAAGGAAGGTTTTATCATTCAAAGAAGTGTATGGCATTAGAATATGTAGCATGAAGTAAATAAATGGAATATAGAATAATGAAGTGAATGAATACTATTAATTGAAGATCTTGTTAAGAGTAGTTAAGAGACATGTGTTGAAGAGCTATGAACATTGAAGAATAGAAAATCATAGATCTTAAGGCAATCATTAAGGAGAAATAAAAATAAGAGAAAAAGTATTCATAGGCAACAATTATTCTTAACAAGAAGACATATCCTTTTAAAGAGTTATCTCTTTTCAAGAATGCAACTCTTCATTTAGATGTAAAGATATAAATAGATGTGTGTGGAATAGAAGGAAGATTTATTAGTAAAGAGAGGAGTGTGTGAAGGATAAAAAAATATATTATTATGGATGTGTGAAAAGACAATGATCAAATTCGAAAAGACAACAATTATTATTTAAGAGAGGTCATGACTATTTGAAGGGTCGTTGTATTCGAAAGGATGTATCTCTTCATAGAAATATGAAGATATAAAAGGGAATAAGAAATGTGTAAGAAGTGTGGGAGAAATGTGATGTAAGAGAATTTCAACCCTCATTCACATACTCACAACAATCTGAAAATGCAGCTTAGAAATTATTTGAAACAACTTCTAAATTTGCAAGAAGTAACTTTGGTTTCTTATTCAAAATCTTATGAAATTACATGTAAAACATAACAAATCTGAAATCAGATTGTTAGCAGCCATATGGACTGATGGAAACCATTACAAAATTAAAATATGACTGTTACAAAACAACAAAGACCAAAAAAACTAGTCTCCTCCAATCTATTCTCCTTCAGTAGCTTCTAGCTGCTTTAACCTGCAATCTTCAATGGAAAAAAATTGTTGTAATAAACCATGTATTAACCAATATTCTTGCTGATGTATAAACATCTTCAAACCTAAAAAAACATGGAGTTTTGGCCTCCTTCTCCAAGAGCTACACCTAGGTCCTCCTCTCCCAAATTTTGGAATAATGGGTTGCAAATTGTGGAGCTCACTAGCTCCCTCAAACATGGTATTTTCTACTTGCATAAATCTACAATCATGGAGTCATACACCTCCTCAAAATCCTACATCTCCCCATCTCAACCTGCAAAAACTCCAAAGCCCCCTCCCCAAATGACAAGGCATCATAATATAGAAGTTTTAGAATGAGAAAACCACTTTAGTTTCCAAAACAACATGCCAAAAACCTCCTTTGAAAACCCACACCCACCTTGAGGAAACATCATTTAATAATTAAAATTACTAAATGCTCACATGAAGCTCACATGGGCATCTAACTCATGGCCAATTAAATTTGGTCAATTCTAGAATCTCCATAACTCCTTGATGGCTCCGATAGCTCCAAATATGAACATGCACCAACATGCAAATGCATGCAAATCATGCAATTCAAAATGTAAGAGCATACTTACAAAGTGGTCCCCACCAAAAAATGAGACACCCAAAGAGAATATTCCCCCTTTTATGCCTTTGTAACATTCACAAGAGTAAACACCCATCAAAATCATAATTATAGACTCACATAGGAAATATTAAAATATTTGGAAATTTAAAATAATTAATTTCCCACACAACATTAGTCCACATAAGCCCTTATTAAAAATTAAAAAAGAAATTATTTTTGGGTGATGCAAGATTGCTCTTAAACCCCCAAAATTCCTGCATTAGACACCGAAGATAGGAATTTTTTTGTGAATATGGATTTACAAAATGGAGTTGAGTGGTAGTACCACCCTTTTAGATTGCAGACAATCCTCAACAAACTCCATCACTGAATTAGATAGAATAATTTCTTCCTTCACCTCTTCTAGCACTTACCTGAAAAACTTGTTGTCCTCCTCAATCAAGTGTGCACCCTATTCATCCTTCCTCTCAGGGACTCACATCCACCATAATCCGTCCTTCGCCACATATCTTCTTCCCTCCTTTCCTTTTTTATGGAATCCAACCCACCACAAACCGACCACCTCCACCAAGTTCCTCCTACACCATCTACAACTTCTATACACAAACATGCAACATCCACATACCAATCTGCAACTACAACTTCATCTTCTACAATTGCAATCTCTTCTATAGAAGGTAAATAATCATCATTTTAAAACTCAATATCAGAATTTACCTCATCCTTCTTTGCTGCTCCAACATTATCTTCTTCATCCTTTGCTGCAATATTTATCTTACTCACCTCCATCGACAAGTTTTGCAAACCACTTTTCTTTTATTGACCGTAAATATTTTTTACCCTCTTTATTTGCTGCAACCTTCTCAAGTTTCATCACTACAACATATTCATCTACAACAATTGCTACACTTTCTTTGGCTGCAAATAATTATTCTCTTTCTTATCTCCTCTCTCAGTAGGAGATCTACTCCTTCCTCGCCAATCACCTCATCATACTTAGGACACTCAAAGTCCATCATATCAACTTTTTCTACCTCTTCTTTTCCACATACAACCTCCTCATTTTCCACCATTATGCCTTCAACAAGACTTGTCTTAGCTTCAAGTTCATCAATTTATTCGTATTCATCCGCTTCTTCTTCTTTTGTGCCATATGCATGACACCCTGCTGCATCTTTCTTTCTTGCAATCAAAATACTATTAAAAAGATAACTAAAATTACCTTTGACTCTTTTCTTTTCTTCTTTTCTCCTTTCAATCTCTTCTCTTAATTCATCCACTTGCTGTTGCAACTCTATCATTATAATTCTAAATGAAGACCACACACTTAACAAAAAATGCAATTTAAAATATCATTATAATTATAGTAGTCAAAGATAAAATATAAACATTAACAATATAATACTGTTATAGTTATAATAATATAACACTAAGAATACTAATATATAAGAAATAAATACATCAAAGTAAGAAAACATTAATATAAAACACAAAACATAAAATAATATTATAATCATGACTATCACATTATAAATACTAGCAATTTAGACATTACAGATTGAATCAACCAAATTTCACTCTTTAATCCTTGTACTTATAATTCTAGGTGCAGTAGATCTTGATCAAGGATTTTATATTGACCACTAGCCAATTATCCCAATTGAAATTAACTTCTCATATAAATTAGTAGCCAAGGGAGACATTACAATAAAATATAAACACAAATTGGGAAAATATGAATTATTTTGCAAAACATACTTCAAATCGTGCCTTTATAAGCATTTGCATTTACAATTCATTAATTAAAATGGAGTAAACAAATAAATTGCAAAAATACTAATGACATAGGATAAGGATAGAAATATATTTATAAAAACATAAAGGGGATTGCATAACTACCCTATATACTTGTCCTACCCTAGCAAGGACTTTCAGTGGAGAAAGGAAAAATTGTATTAACATTATCAAATAGTACTAATGTGAAGAATTGTTGTAAGAGACCGTATTAACAAGTTCTAGTATTTATTAATATTAATAGTTAAGAAAATGCTATATATAATAGGTGTTGTAATAATGTGAGGATTAGTTGTAAGAGAGACAATATTGACATTTTTTTGGTGTTTATTAATATTAACAGTTAAAGAAATGTTTTATATGGGAGATGTGGGGAGTATTTAAATTACTATATTACAGTAGGATCTCAACTTTATGATGTTGAAGAACTTGAGAAAATATAATGGTAAGTAAAGTCTAAAAACCACAAAATAAATAAATTTAGATATAACATTGCTGTGTTTTCTAGAATAAATCACATGGACAATATTTTAATTGTTGTTTCCAATCTCTCAAACACCCATCATCTCAGCTAAGTTTGAGGTCAATTTATTTTCTATTTGAAATGTCAATTTCTTAGACTTAGGAATAGTCTAAAAATAAATTTATTTATTTATTGGCATTTTCTAGGTAATATATAATGTAGAAAATTTATATAATCTTGTTAGTGTTTTCTAGGATAAATTGCATGGATAATATTTGATATGATGTTTTCCAATCTCTCATAGCATCCATGATCGCTGATGAGTTTGAAGCCAATTTATTTTTTAATATGAATGCCAATTTCTTAGGATAACAATAATCTACAAATATTTTCCAATTTATTTAGCATTTTCTAAGTACTTTATAATGTGGATTCCCTTGCTCTTGTTGACATTAAACCCTCTAATGACATTTTTACTTGGAATAACAGGTGGAGTGAGCCAGCTGCGATTTTTGAGCAACTGGACAAATTTTTGGTCTCTTGTTTTTGGGTTGGGGACAGGTTGGTCACTTGCTCTAAGATCTTGGATTGGTGTGGCTCGGATCATTGGCCAATTAAGTTTTCAGCTTCCTCTTTCCCTAATTCTAAGAACCCTCCTTTCAAATTTTAGCTTATGTGGCTTCATGATTCTTCCTTATATAATCTTGTTGCTCAGTAGTGGCGGGATGGAGCTCCTACGTATGGTACTGCTATGTATTCTTTTGTCAAGAAGCTACAATATGTCAAGTTTCATCTTAAGCGATGGAATAGGGCGTGTTTTGGCAATTTATGGGCAAAGAAAAGGGAAGCGCAAGAGAATCTTGTTGCTATCACTTGCCAGATTAGGGATCTAGGATTTTCAGAGGCTCTTGGGCATGCTGAGTCCCAGGCTCTGAAAGTGGTGGAGGAGTGGGAGCTTCGTGAAGAAATATTCTGGAAACAAAAGACCAGGGTTGGCTAGCTTCAAGAGGGTGACAAGAATACTACTTTCTTTCATCATTTTGTGTAGGCTCGTTGGAATAAGTGTTATATCCCTTCTCTTGTCAATCATGAGGGCTCTTCAATATCTTCGCAATAGGCTTTGTCTAGAGAAGCTTGTCAGTTCTACTCTGCTATGTTTACTAAGGATTCACCTCCTGCCAAGGCTGGGGAGAATATGGTCCTTTCATGTATTCCTTCTTTGATCTCTAATGACTTGAATGCTTCTCTGATTCGTCCGATTACTTTGTCTGAAGTGGAGGAGGTTGTGTTTGGGATGAATAAGGGGAAAGCTCTTGGCCTTGATGGTTTCCCTGTTGAATTCTTCCAATAGTTTTGGGATATTGTGAAGATGGATTTGTTGGAGGTTGTTCGTGAGTCTCTTCATAATAAGAAGATGATTCATGCCTTGAATGCTACTTTTCTGGTTCTCATTCCTAAGAAAGAAGGGGCATATCAACTTGATTTCTTTAGACCTATTGCACTCTGCAATGTGGTGTATAAGATTGTTACGAAGTTGATTGCGAAGAGGCTTAAATCTTGTTTGTGTATTGTTATTTCTGAGGAGCAAGGAGGCTTTGTGGAGGGCTGTCAAATTTTGGATGGGGTGGTGGTTGCCTTTGAGGTCATTCATTCCATGGCGATCTCTAAGGATAGGTCTATGTTCATTAAGTTGGATATAGCCAAAGCATACGATAGAGTTAAATGAAAATTTCTTCAGAAGATTCTGTTGGCCTTTTGGTTTTCTTCGGATTGGGTGAGTTGGACTATGAGATGTGTGACTTCTTCCTTCTTTTCGGTTATTGTGAATGGGAACCTTCAGACCTATTTGGTGCTTCTAGGGGCCTTCGTCAGGGGGATCCGCTCTCTCCTTATCTGTTTATTATTTTGGCGGAGGGGCTAGGTCGCTTCCTTAAATTCCAAGTTTCTCAAGGTTTGATTCATGGTTGGTAGTGGGGGATGGGTCTTCTTTCTCATCTCTAGTTTGTGGATGATACTTCCCTTATGGGGTTGGCTCGTATTTGTGAAACTCAATCCTTCAAGTGAGCTTTGAATATCTACCTTGCTGCTTCGGGTCAAAAAGTCAATGAACAGAAGTCCTCTATCTTCTTCTTTAATACTCCCCAAGCTATCCAACAGAAGATTGTTGGAATTTTGCGATTTCAAATTGGGTCTCTACCCTTTGTCTATTTGGGGATTTCTCTTGCTGTTCGCCGACAACTCCGGTCCTCCTGGAAATTGTTGCTTGATAAGTTGAGGAAAAAGGTAACTCATTGGACTCGTCGGTGGTTGTCTACAACTGCTAGAGTTACTTTGGTTAAGTCTGTTATCCAAGCCCTCCCCATCTACAGGTGTTTTGTTCATTCGGCCCCTATGTATTTCCTTAGGGAATTTGATGCTCTCTCTTGTCAATTCCTTTGGAGTGGCAACTTGATGTCTTCTAAGTGGAGTCTTGTTAATTGGGATTTTGTGTGTAGACCAAAGTAGGAGGGGGGTCTCCGCTTACACTCCACTATTTTGAACGGGCAAGTTCTAGCTGCTAAGCTTTACTGGCGTTGGTGCACTAATCAACACCAGTTATGGGCTCAGATTCTCAACCATAAGTATCTTAGAGGTGTTGCTTCTTTTGAGGTCCCTTGCTATCCTCTGGAGGAGAGTGGTTCTATGATTTGGCATACTTTGAAAGTAGGGGCTCAGTTGATTAAGCGTGAACTTTTTTGGATCCGTCACTCGGGATCACAGACTCTTTTTTGGTTTGATGCTTGGGATGGTCACCCACCCCTTCTTTCTGATTATCCTCATCTTCAACCCCTTTGTGATGTTTTTATTGCTGCTGGTTGGGACACCGTTGAGCATTACACGATCACTGAGCGTTTTGGTTCTGTTGTTACCTTTTGTTGGAAGCACACTTCTGAATGGCCTCCTGGGGGGTTTGAGGTGATTAGGCGAGAGCTTGCTTAGCTTTTGGTTTCCCGTGCTTGTAATTCTTTGAGGGCCCTAGATATTTTGGCTTGGGATGGATTTGATATGTCTAGGAAGTACTCTGTGTTTGTTGGCTATAAGCAACTTGGTAGACAATTGTTTGGAGATATTGATGTCTCTTGGTGGAAGCAAGTCTAGCACAAGTTGTCTTGACCTAAGTGCAATTTCTTCATGTGGTTAGTGGCTCAAAACATGTGTCTTACTTGAGATAATTTATGCAAGCACGGATTCCAAAGTCCCTCAAGATGTGTGTTGTGTCGAGATTTTGAAGAAAGTGTCTCTCATCTCTTCTTCCAATGCTCTTATGCTAGGAAGATTTGGCATTTTTGGTGGAGGGTGTGGAATATGCCCTGCTGGCATGTTTGTTCATTAGCCGAGTTTGTGGATCGCTGGGGTAGGGCCCCTGTTTCTACTTCCTTTCTTCAAGGTGCCTGGGTGATTGGCCCATCCTTCATTATTTGGAATCTTTGGTTGGAGAGGAACTGTCGGATTTTTCAGGATGTGTTGTTGGTGGCTCTTCGTCTGTGGCAAAAAGTTCTGCATTCCTTGGGGGAAACTGTTGCTGCTAAGTGTGATCTGACTGTTTCAGTGGTCCCTTATGATGTTGATTGTTTTAAACGTTTTCATCTTCCTCCTCCGCAACGACAACTCATGCGCAAAAACTGTAGACATCCTACTCCGAAGGTGAATAGGGAGGGAAGATGGTCACCACCTCCGCAAGGGGTCCTCAAACTTAACACAGATGGCTCTTCTCGTGGAAACTCTGGTCATGCTGGTATTGGTCGGGATAGCCTTGGAGATGTTCAGTTTATCTTCTCGGTGTATAAGGGTTTTTATACTAATAATTTAATGGAGGCTCAAACAATTTTATTGGCGGTGGAGCGTGGAAGTGAATTGGGGTGGTGTAGGATTATTTGTGAATCTGATTCTCAGGTTGTGGTGAACCTGTTGAATAGGCAAAATTTAGATGATGTTAGTTGGCATTTGATTTTGATTGTGGAAGAGATTCTCAACCTTTGTACTTCTCTGGAGTTCGTTACTTTCACTCATATTCCTAGAGAGTGGAATGGTGTTGCGGATGGTTTGGCTAAATGGGCCTTTGATCATATTCATGACTGGAACTTGCTGGATCAGGGTCAACTACCCCCTGATTTGTCTCAACAGTTGGACCACTTGGTGGAGCTTGATAGGGCTATGTAACGGCCTTGCTTTGTATTTTTCCTTGGTTTAATAAAGTTTTTACCCCTCTTTTATTATAATGTAAGAAAATTTATGACTAGCATTTTCTAGGTACTTTACAATGTAGCAAAATTTATACAAATATAGAGGCAAACTTCACAAATATTTTGTAAAACATTACTGAATATTGCTCACTAAAATTTTCCCTAAAGTAGCTTTACTAGTTGAAACTTATAGACCATATAGTGGAAAGATAATTGTGAAGATTTCAGATCAGTTAAAATCTTTCTTGAGAATAGTTTTAATGGTTGAAGTTAAAATAGAGGACTTATACACCATATAATTAAGGGAAGTTTATTAGAAAGATTCAATTTCAATTATTTACCAAAACTACGACTGGAGCCCCAGATTTGTGATAAACTGGGGTTTTTAAACCTCACATTCATGATCAAACCCTGGCTGTTTAACACAACTTTTGTACTGCCTATGGTTAAAACCAAGAGTTCTTATTAATCTTCAATCACCTTTAAATCTGATCTTGCAACATTTGTCAAAGCTTTGAATATAATATAGACAAGAGAAATGCATTTTAAATTACAACTTGAAGGATGGGCTTACCGAGTAAAGAATATAAGATCAAAAAATGATAAATACAATCAATTATTAAGCATGAATAGAACTTCACAACTTGTTTTTGGGGAGTGTTTTTGGGGAGTAATTACTACAACTTCCTGATATGTAGACATAAGCTTGTCTGATCCAGACAAGAATCAAGAGTCCAGAATCAATCCAGATTACCAAATTGGCTTAGGCCATACTCGGATGCTAATCCTGCATGACAGCCTTGAAGGAATCTTCCAACAAGCTTAATGATCTTTTCAATATTGATTTGGCAGATTCACTTTTCTCCACATTATACAACTGCAATAGTTCATTGTACAAAGATTTATCAATCTTCTGACTGGAACTAAGGCAAGATAATTCTATCATGTCAACTAGGCATTCAAATGCTGCCATGTGGACCTGCAAATTCAAACAATATCTTGTCAGCGAGACATGGATTTTGTTCATAGATCAATAAAATCTCTCTTTGAAACAGATGCATTTTAAATGGCAATAAAACAGATAAATTTATTATACCTATAACAGTCATTACAAACTGGGCTTGAATGCAAGCATTTCATCATGGATAGTTTTCTATTTTTTAGAAAGTTCAAATTTTCCTGAAAGCATGAAATTGAATACTGCCAAGATAACTACATCACTATGTGAAAGGAATCTCTACAACAAGTAGGATTGGAAAGTTAATAATGGCATTGCTGAGAAATAATAGTTTGAAAAACTAGAAAACCTTCAGAAACTTGGGAAGATCTCAAGATGGAGATGACAAATAGGTTTATATTATAAAGCAGAAACCTTCTGTCAATTGAAATCCCAGTTCTCATAGGAAATATCAAGGAATATGTAATTCAAACCAAAATTCTAGTTGCCAAATTAGAAAATTTGTCTATGGATTAATAACTACTTTGGGTTCATAAACACCCTAAACGATATATATAAGACTCAGTTGCAGCATTCAAACTTTTCCCACAGAAAAACCAAAGAAACAAACAACCGTCTTTTAATAGAAGAAACTGATATTTCTAAATAACAGAACAAGTAAACCTCGAAAGACACTCATGAAGAATGGACTATGATACATAGAGTGCAATAATTGTGGAGGACCACATTTCAAAAGATATTGTCGTGAGAACAAAAGAAAAACCTATGACAAACAAAAGAAGCAATAATCAAAGAATAAAAAGAAGATAAAAGAAAAGAGCATCCAAGATAATTAAACGTAGTCTCCATGGACAAATCCATCAAAAGTACCAATCACAAATGATAAACTCTTCCTAATTTTGAATCTTGTGCATTATGCTTTACAAATGGATGCTTGAAAAGACACAGAATACACACAAACATTGTATCCAAAACTGTTGTGATCAAAGAAACCCTACACATAATTGAAATACCATACATACAAATGGATTGGTTGGATGACTCCTTTAAGTCGTCCCTATCTAGCTTTGACAACTAGAAGCCAGCCTATTGATGTAATATTTGTTGCACCTTGGATATATCTCTATCCTAAGTGTGACATTGAGCTTATTTAATAAGTTTACTAGGATATTAGGAATAATTATTTTTTCTCATCTACGTAGCTAATAATGATGTGTTCACCATAACTTGAGGTACACAAGTGCTACCAACACCTCATCAATCCTTAATTGATGGTAGCTAGGTGCCACCTATCTTTAGTCAAGGACACCTCTATCTTAGTTAGACTAAGTTAACACACCTTCTGATTGGGAGTGACTGGGAGTTCTCATTCTTTATAACTAAGCTCCACAACATTGTATTCATCTAGATTTGTGATTAGTTTATAAGCATTAGGTTTGGGTAGATTTGTTGTTTTTGACAAATTCTAACATGGTATCAAAGCTATGATGTCCTACATTAGATTCTAGGGAGGTTCTTTGTGGCTTTGCATTGTTCCTTGAGCAAATTTGAGTTCAGCATTTGAGATAATATATTTTTCCTTTTGTTGCATTCAAATTGGACATTGGAGGCCAGATTTACAAGGATTTTCACTTGGTAGGTGCTTGCAAGATTCAATAGGCAATTGCCATTTTGTAGCATTTTGAATCAAATCTGACCCTGCCATCATATTCAAAAGGCCTAAAAGCCGATATCAATCATCAAATTGTGGAAATTGGAGCTCTTTGTCTTGTGTTAGAAAAAAATCTCCTTTGCCGACCAGACGAATTGTACAATTGTCTACATAGGCAAGTATAGATTTGCATAGTTATTATTTTATGCACATTTTTTGTAATGTCCCCTTCTTAGCAGTGATCAGTAGTTGGTTGTTAGCCTATTCCGCAGGCCCGTAGACTAGTTGGGAGCAGTAATTAGGGTTTCCTATTTTCTAGGAGGATGCTTGGCAGTTTTGGAGGCTTGCATGTTGGAGTTTTGCAGTTTGGGTTTTGGATTCCTTTTGGGTTTTCAGAGAGCTTCATAGTGGTGTGACATGCAACTGAATCAAGTAACTTTTCCAGACTTACTATTTTTAGTAAGTTGCGATGACTACTCAAAATGTGGTTAAAAAGCATTTGCACACACTTACTATTTTTAGCAGTATGCTATTTATAGTAAGTGCTATTTTTAGCAAGGTTTCAGCAAGTCAATTCAAATGCTATTTCGGGCAAGTCAGTTTGACCAGTTTGGTCTCCCTCACTCTTGGAGCTTATTTTTGGTAAATTCAGTATTTTGATTAAATTTATATTTTAAGTGGAAATATGATGCTAAGGCTTGGAGGATGCCTATTTGGAGAGACAAGTCATTTTTCATAAAGGTGATTTTTATAAGATATTTTCACTTAAATACTTTTGGATGCCTACATTATACTTTATTTGTGAAATGTCCCCTTTTCTAGCTCGCATTGTATGATGTTGTTGTTAGCCTATTTCTCCTTGGTTTCGTAGGCTAACCAAAGATTTTAAGGAATCTTGAGGATTTTTGGCCTAGGCAATTTTCATTGCAGGTCAATCCGAGTGTCTAGAGGCAATTTTGGTATACTTACTATTTTTAGTAAGTCATTAATGCTATTAATAGTAATTCATTAGGTGGGCTGTGATCTCTAGTGACAGTGCCTTTTCAATGGAAAATTGGTTATTATCGTCAGATGCTTTCAGTTCCATTGGTTTAATTCATCTTTGCATTAATAAAGTTTCAATTATAAAGTTAAATTCATTTATTTAACTTTATTAATGGGAGTCTAAAGTTAAGTGGGAAAGTTAATAGTAATAGGGGCCCCTATTTTAAAATACATGAGACATCAAAAAGGCGAAAGGAAGTTTATGTTTTATCCCACATTGGTTAAAAGCTAAGTAGTCGGGTTCGGCTCCCTGGCTCAGGGTCCTGGTCCGGGTTCGCTCCGGGTACCGGTCCTGGTTCGGTCCGTCTGTGGGTTCGACCAGGGTTCGGTATTTGGAGTCCCGGTTCGCCGGTGAAGAACCCGGGCGAACCCGAGAAGAACCCGGGCGAACCCAAGGCGAACCCAACAAGAACCCACGTGTTTGGACGCATAAAAGCGTTTTTTTTTTGCATTTTTTAATATTTTTCTGCAGTTTGACTTTGACCCACGCCCAAGGGAACCCTAAAAGTGACCTCTAAAACACTTTAAACACCTAAAATGCATCATTTTTATTCATTTGTTTTGCAAACAAGCATTTTCATTCCAAGAGGCTGAGTTCTTATTTTAAAATTTTTGCTTGCTGGGTTGACAAAAGGAGTTGAAGATTGATCAGTGAAGCTTCTACAAACGATTGCATTGCCATTCCTACAGATTTGCAAGTGTTTATTGGCTGCCACAAAGATTGTTGAGGGATATTTTTGCAAAGAGGTAAGCTTTTCTCACATTTTTTTGAGTTTTTTCATCCATTTTTTTGTTTTACATTTTACAAACCAGAAACTTTGTTTTGATTCATTTTATGATTTATATATGTTTTTCCTTTCCATTCTTCTATGAATGTATGCAAGATTCAAAAGAGCTAGGTTTTATAAATCAATATTTTCTCTTCATTCAAATTTTGAATGTGTTGTTTGCAAACAAATTGCCATAGGAATCACAATGTCAATGGGTTCTACCTCCGGCTCCGTAGCTAAACCAAACTCGAAGTTCAAAACAAATCCTAATTCTCCTCTATGGCAGTATGTTGAGATGATAAAACAGGTTCCAAGTGGTGGTGGTTATCTTTGGAAATGCAATGGGTGTGGCGTTACATATACTAGTTCATACCATAGGGTGAAAGCACATTTGTGTGGCATGAGTGGAAAAGGCATCACTCCTTGCCCTGGAAAAAAAGATGCACCAATTCCACCTGAGACAGTTGCAAAATACATTATGGAGCAAGATGCAGCAGATCAACGGGAAGCCCAAAAAGGAAATCACCCTTTGTTAAAAAAAAAATCAAAGGGAATGCAACCCCCATCCAATCCCAATATTGTGGTAGAAGACCACCCATTTATTGTCATTCCGGATCTTCAAGCTCGAAGTGCACAACCTATTGCAAACAAAAGATCAAAGGGGCCTTTGGAACTTGCATTTCAAAATGAGAGTAGAGCCCTTGCCGACCAATGTGTAGCAAGATGCCTATATGCCAATGGATTAGCTTTTAATGTTGTTCGTTCTCCATATTGGAAAGAGATGTTGAGAACGGTTAATGAAGCTCCAAAAGGGTACAAGGGCCCGGGTTATGAGAAGGTGCGTAGCACTTTATTGGAAAAGGAGGTTGAGTTGGTTGAAGATGCATTGAAGCCTATAAGAGATTCATGGGTTGAGACAGGTGTGTCCATTGTTTCAGATGGTTGGAAGGACTCAAAAAACCGGC
The DNA here is from genome assembly GCA_007115665.2 of Sequoiadendron giganteum. Taxonomy (NCBI): domain Eukaryota; kingdom Viridiplantae; phylum Streptophyta; class Pinopsida; order Cupressales; family Cupressaceae; genus Sequoiadendron; species Sequoiadendron giganteum. Next base: position 634,522,691 of record CM021108.1, read on the forward strand.
CTTTGATCAATGTCATAGCGGTGTGCCCTAAAGGGGCAATGTTTTTGAAAGCCGTGGATTGTGAGGGCCAAGTAAAAGATGGAGAATTTATTGCTAGTATTCTCATTGCAGCCATTGAGCAAGTGGGAGCCCGCAATGTTGTTCAAGTTGTAACGGACAACGCTAAGAATTGTAGAGCAGCAGGGTTGTTGGTTGAGGAAAGATATTCACATATCTTTTGGACACCTTGTGCAGTCCATTCACTCAATCTTATGATGCAAAAGATTGGGAATCAAATTGCATGGATCAAAGAATTGTATGCTGAGGCTGAGGACATTCAGATGTTCGTCACCAACCACCACTTGTCTCAAAGCATCTTTAGATCATTTTCAAAATTGGAGCTATTGAAGGTAAGTGAAGTAATATTTACATTTGTCATTTTCTGATTTTCATAATTTGATTGTGCATTCTAATTTAAATTCTTCTTTAAAGTTTATTTAAATTCTAATTATTTTTTTTAATTTGCAATAGGTTGCAGAGACCCGCTTTGCCTCTAATACTATCGTCTTGAGACGACTTGTGAAAGTTAAAGAGGCACTTGCTAGCATGGTGATTAGCAACAATTGGTCTATATGGAGGCAAAGCGGCACTGAAAGAGCAACAAAAATTAAGAGCATGATATTAGATGACTCATGGTGGGATCGTGCGGAGTATCTCCTTAGCTTCACCGAGCCCATTTTGAGTATGATTCGCTATACTGACATGGACAAGCCATGCATTGGAGAAATATATGATGGTATAGACTCAATGCTTGAGAAGATCAAGTGCACCATAAATGCAAGAGAGCAAGACCCTGAAGAGACTTTCTTCAAACAAGTGCAAACAATTGTTGAAGAAAGATGGAACAAAATGACAACTCCATTACACCTTCTTGCCTTTGCATTGACTCCAAAATACTACAGTAGTCAGCTTCTTTCACAGCCAGGAAGGCTTCCTCCATATAGAGATTTAGAAGTGGCTGAAGGGTACAAGGCAGCATTTATGAGACTCTTCCCTGACCAAGATTTGCGATCTGTAATCACGAATGAGTTCACTGATTTTGTGCACTCAAATCATCTAGATGTTGATGCTTCTCGTGATAGGTTCTTAAAGGATGCTCATAGTTGGTGGTACTTCCATGGACAATACTTCCAAAATTTGCAGCCCCTTGCAATCAAAGTTTTATCACAAGTAAGTTTAATAAATTTTCATATTTTAGTTTTACTTTTAAAATTTAAAAGTTTCATAATTTCATTTATAATTTTAAATTTTTTAATTGTTTACTTTGTCTTCATAGGTTGCTAGTTCATCCGCATCTGAGAGGAATTGGAGCACATATTCTTTCATCCACTCAGTAAAGCGCAATAAATTGCTCTCAAAAAGAGCGGAGAACTTAGTATATGTGCATTCCAACTTGCGTCTCCTTTCACACAAACAACGTGACTACAAGGAAGGGGAGACGAAGTTGTGGGATATAGGGCCAGAGGATACTGACTTGGATGCTTCCACTTCCCACCATGTTGCATATGAGGAGTCCGATATCCAACAGGAGCATGGGCACAATACTAGTGCTAGTGACAGTGCCATTGGCACTACTTGTGATTCATCTAGTCTTCCTACTTCATCTAATGTCAATGTTGACAATGACTTTGATATAGATGATTTAGAGGATCCATTTGATGATTAAAACTTTAATAGTGTTGTAATATTGAACTTGAAGTTTGAAGTTTGAACGATGAATATTTATAATTTTATATTTATCATGCATGTTATCATTCAAGTTTATGGTGGTTTTGTTGTTTATATGATGTTATGTGATGTTCTAATCCTAATTCATGCTTCTAGGCTGCATATATATATATATTTTTTTTATTTTTACATGTTTTTCAGTTTTTGTACTAACGAACCCAAAACGAACCGAACCCACCCCCCAAAAAATTTAGCCGAACCGGCGAACCGAACCCCCGAACCCGAACCCGAACCCGAACCCGAACCGGCTACTTAGGTTAAAAGGGTGAATGAGCTCTTATGAGAAGCTTATAAAAAGTGTTGCAAGGGCTCACTTTCAACATGCTTGGTTTATGCTTGTTTATTATTCTCTTGGAGAATTATGGAAAGCTTTGGCTTTTAGCAGGTTTGAGGATGGAAACCCTCGAACTTGGAGGCAGTGGACGAAAACCCATTGTTTGTTGGAGATATTACTCAGGTGTCTCACTTGGTGCTTCAAATTCATACTATTGGTTTTCCAATCCGACTGTAAATCCTGTGGCTACGATTGGATATTTCTGTTGTTATTCTACTGAAGATTTTAAGGCAATACTCACATTCACATTCAGATCTCTTTTTCAGTCTAATATGTTATGATTTTCAGTATAATTTGTTGGAGACACAAAAGTTAGTTTGCATGCAAATTGTTGTTAAATTTTCCGTGGAAGATTTGGGAAAACAATTAGGGAAAAAATCCATAGGGGATCTTTTAGTGGTATCAGAGTTGGTTTGTCCTGCCAGCCTGTGAGGTTGAAGCGCAACTTGTTTGCTTGGTATCAAGAGAAATCAAAATCAACCAAATTTCTCGTGTGGTTCAATCGATTGCCCAAATTTAATGACCTTTGGCCAAATTTGGACTTGCTAGAATAAATCGATTAATGAGAATATTTGCTGTTTTGAATAAACAATATTTATTTGGAGTTCAACACTGAAGATTTCTTTGGAAATAAATGTTGAATCATTTTATGGAAGAAATCGTATTTGGGTAAATTTTGCAGATATAGACAAAAGATGAGTAAAGACAATACTTTAGATCACAACTTATTGATTTTTGCCAGGTGTTGGAAATTATTGGAAGAGAAATTTGATTGGGAAAAGGACAAAGCGGATATTCATTGCTCATTTCTAAAGACAAAATACGTCTTTAGAAGAAGACAAATCTAAGGCGTCAGACTAAAGACAAATTATATATGGGGAGTCGTGGCTTCAGACATTGAAAGGTTTGCATATTCGAATTGTTTGGAAGGATTAAAGTAAGACAAAGACAAAGCCGTTAGAAGTTAGTAAAAGACAAACTTTAAGTATTGGGATTTTATTATTGAAGAAGATCGGATTATTTTACTAATCGTGGATCTCTGAAGGAGTGATACTCACTATTATTGGGAGCTGTCCTTGTATGTGCTTGGCACGGTAATTAATTATCATCATACTAGCTGCCGTCTCTCCCTTGAAGGAAATCGGGAGCTATTTGGGGTGGACCTGGTTGCCGCCAAATAGAGACAAATGCAAATTTAATATTAACTGGAGCCGCTAAAGACAAATCCCATCAAATTTTATTAATGCGCCAAGTCGGAAGACAAAATCATGGAGTTTGTGATTAAAATGGTTAGATATTATTCTCAGGGAGCCGCCTATCAAAAGCATCGCCATTAATATTATTTTGGTGGCAATCTTTAAAGCAAGCCGTGGAGTCAAAGTGGCGCTTCTAAAACACCTGTTGGGAGTTCCTAGCTTGTCTGCTAAACAAATAAGACAAATCGATAAAGACAAATCTGCTATTCAAAGTCGATATATGTGGTGGAGAAATTAGTGATAGTCAGGGCACTTATTCATTTCAGAATAAGACAAGTCTGCAAGTAAGAAGAATTGAACGAGTCAATCCATCAGAAGGAATATTCAGGAGGAGCTTGGAAAATACGAACTTCGGAGAAGATGTGGCATCGATAATATTTTGAGGAGATTTTTAATAAGAAATCACAGCTTATTTAGAAGAGACAAATGAACTTCCAGGTTAGCAAATAAGGACAACAGGGGTCTAAGAGTCCGACGCACATATTATATTGTTCAAATCGACATCTCAAGGAAGACGTGGAAAATAGGGGGGAGTCAAAAGTCGTGATTATGTTGAAGATAAGACAATGGCATTTGTCTTTGCTGATTGGCGAATGAGACAAAGAACTTCTGGACATGTTTGTAGCTGTTCCTTTGAGGAGAAACAATGGACTTTATACAAGCTTTGCAGCTGTTTTTATCTTCAGACATCCCAGAGAATGTAACTGGACTTGAACAACAATTTACATGAGAATAGGAATTGCATATCAAATGTTTGTCAAAATGCCATAATGCTGTAGATGCACATTTTCAGTTATTTCAATCATTCCTTGCATTTGAAAAGTCAAAGGAGGTATTGCATTGCGTTCTCAGTTTGACTTTAGTCTTTAGAACAATCATTTAGAAGCCTTCACATTTATGAAATCGACATTCACATCAAAACCCCAAAAAGAAACAACAATCAGCAAGTTCGGATTTTGCAAGACAAGTGTTTGACGATATTCCTTGAAGTTTAAATCAGCATAACGGAGTAAGATTTATCAAGGGATACTTCAGACTGAAATATATACAGCAAAAAAGGTCATCATGGCAAAATTGTTTAGCAATAAACAGGCATTGAAAGAAATCAAACAAACACAATTCAAGGTCATACGTAATTTGCAGCGTTCAGATGATTCCCTTTCAAAGTTGGGACTTTCCAAAGGATCATCTTCACATTTTTCTAGCAAAGGTCCAACACCACAAGACAATGAAGTGGTAGTGATTAGCATGTTTAAGGAGTATATCATTCTTCCTCAATATGTTAAGAATAATCTTTCTTTCAAGGACTACATGGACATACACCCAAAACTTTGCCACAAGTCTGAGCATGCAAGGAAGGAATATCACACTATAGCTCATGAATTGTTCATACATGGAATGGATAGAGTATCTTCACATATGGTTGATACAACCCTTCATGAGAATGATTTGGTGTCTTCAAGTTTAGATGAGGTATGCAAAAATCTATATTATGAATTTGATAGACATGCTGATTTGACTCAAGGAGACATTAGGACAGCCTTGGGAAATGATTTGTCTACATCATCCTTGCAAGAGGTTTCTCAAGAGGCTTCTACTTTAAAGGCTAGCATAGATTGTATTAGTGATTTGGAATTTTGGATAGTGTTGTACCCCAAATTAAAATTTTTGCTACACTTAGGCATTTTGAAGAAATGAGTTAAAGTCTTGTCAAAATCTGTCAAAAAGGTCAAAATTGGGGATTTGCATGTGTTGCATGGGGGTCAAAAACTTGAAATTTTCAAAATCTGACAGTCTAGGTCGGTTTAGAATGACCAAATCAACAAAACCCAGATTTCAGTTTTTCAACCCTAATTTTTATGAAATTTTCTATTTTTAACAGTTTTCTTAAAATAAAAACTTTTTCTGGGTTTCTTTTGAAATGAATATTGACAAAATTTTCTAAAAATAGAAAGTTTGGCTTCTAGGGTTGAAATTGATTTTGATTGGCTTAAAATACTTCCTCATCAGGCTGGTGCAATCAAAATCACTAAAAGATCAGTTTTACCCTAGTGGGTCTGTTTTGCTTTTTCAGAAGCTTTTTAGCAGCACCAAGGTCATCAATGGAGGTCAATCAGCTGCCAAGTGCTAGAATCAAACATTCAAGCATTGAATAGAAGTTGTTGATGACAAACGTGCACGAAGAACGAGGAACGAAGAAGGGAAGTTGTGAAAGTTGGAAAATGAGAAATTTTGGCTAACATTGGAGACTCCAGGCCCCCCAGCTCAATCTAGGCACCTAAACCTTCATGCCTTAGAAAAATCTCATCTCCAACAGCTAGAGCAAAGGCAAGCATGTCAAATGAGGGGAGAAGTTGAAAATTGCAGAATAAAAACTAACTCTGCCAGTCATGGGCACCCTTGAAGGAGATAGGCGCCCAACTTTTCAAGGCACCAAATGTCAAAGTTAATGTTTTTGCCTCCAGACCATTGTTGCTTAGAATCCTCTCAGCTCCATAGTGAATCCATCACCACAGTCATCTGAACATTCAGTCAACCAAAAACTCAGATCAATCAAAGAAGTCTTGAAAAAGTAGCAAACTACAAAGGTTGAAAATCTCATAAAAAAGACCAAGTCTGGGGGTGTTGGGCGCCCTAGGCAGTCAGGGGCGCCCAAGGATTTGATTGCTCAAAAGATAAAATTAGGGTTTGTAGTCCCCAACAACTCTCTTTCAGATTCAGCCCAACTTTGCAAAGAGTGGAAAGACAGGACATCGGACGCCATTCAGTACACGCGTAACCAAATAACCAGGCACTGTAAGGTGCAGATTCATTCCAGAGCTCTTGGAGGGCATGCACACCATTCCATATGGAAATAATTTGAGATTATAATCCATACTAATCTAGAAATGTCCTAGTAAGTAAAACAAGAAAATCGCAGGGTTACCTTTTTGGTTTACAACCAGGACGACACTCCATCTTAAAACTCCCACATGCAATGGAGAACAGCGTGAACAGGGCCTCCCAGGGCAGCATGAATAGGGCCTCCCAGGGAACAGCGTGAACAGGGCAGTGTGGGGATATCAGGACAAAGATAGGGTTACCAAGGTAGTGCGGAGATCGTGCTGGTCGGGAAAAGTGTGCACAAAAAACTCAAAGGGACCCACAAGCCAGCAGAATAAGGCAAAAGGAAGATCACGGGACCACAGTTAACTTGGGGGCACCGAGAGATTTCAGGTTTCTTAGCATCAGGAACACGTGTGCCCCACATTTGTTTTTTTTGTCTCTATTTCTTTTCTACCCGACATTTTCTTTAAAAAAAACCTGCTCATCTTTCAACAATGCAAATAAAACATAAGCAAACCAAGTAGTCAAAGCTATCAAACCGTATCTTCAATCCGGGTGTGCCCTAATGCAAGGGCATGACGAATGGGCTGAGGGTCTAGGTGGGGCAGGGGCGGGGGCGGGGGCGGGGGGCGGGCAAACAAAGCAAAGAGTGTTACTATTTTCAGTAGTTCAGATAAGGTTGAAGCATTAGGAAAAATGAAGTTGAAAAACAGACCCACTGGCAATATCTGAAAGGGTGTGATGGGAATGTGGAGGATGTGTTCATTTCGGGAGATGCAATTAAAGAAAATGTGGTAACTGACGCTAACACTTCTTCAACCCAGTATGAAGGAAATGGCTCAAAAGAATCCAAATCAGATAGTATTGAAATAATTGGAAAAAGACAAAAAGGTATACAGTGGCCTATAAATGGCATGTTAGCTCAAGGGAAATTTTTAATTCCTTTCAACGTCTCAGCGCACCTTCCGGTGGAATCTTCAACGTTTTTTGGTGCAATAAGTAACATGTGGGGAGCATACATGTCAGGCTGCCCGCAAAATAACCTTTTAAACATGGGAGAAAGGTGTGTATGTAAACACAAAGCAGTACAAGGGGATTCTAAGGTGTAGGCAAACTCGAAAAGTGAAGTTGGCAAAGAGGGGCAAACTTGCAACAATTCTACTGAGGATAGAACGTAAGAATACAACAGTCACAACAGAAATTCAGCAAGAGCAATCAGTGCAATTTAAAGAAAAAGGAAATGTGAGTTCGACAGTTCACATAGTCTCAGGCAAGAAGCAAAACGGTGATGAAAACATCTATGTAGACAAGGTGTTGGGAGAGGAAGTTAATTCTGATACCTACAGCCCCACCACAACACCGCTCATGTGATCCTCTGATTTATACGTCAATGAACTAATGGCCATGAAGAAGAGACTCCAATCCTTGGAGGCAAGAGGTTTCCATGAAGACACCAAAGTGAAAGAGGTCATAGAAGCCAATTGGCAGTTAACAAAGGAGAACACTTTGTTGAAAGAACAGATAAACAAACTGCGAATATCCATGGCACAAGGGGAGCAAGAAATATTATCGATAAGACAAGTTTTAGCTCAAATGGACACAGCAGGCACAAGCAAGCCAAAAGTGGTAGTTGAAAGCAATAATTCACAGTTAAAGGAAATACAATCAGTAATGGACAACATGAAGTTAAAAGAAGAGCAACTAAGGGTTCAATTAGAAGAGGCCAAAGCTTGGGCTCATGTAGTAAGAGGTCCATCGGACACACAAAGAGACATTATAGAAAAGCAAGTCAAGAGGCAGTTAAGAGAGGAAAAGGACAGAAATGATAGGACCCTGAATGTCATTGTTAAAGGGCTAAAAGACTATGGTGAGAAAGAAACTACAAAAGAGTTGACAAGGGATTTCTTTAAGGACGAACTTCAATGGTTAGGGGCTATTCAACAAGCAAACAGGATTGGAAAATGGGTGGAAGGTGGTAAGAATAGGCATGTAAGAGTTACTTTGGGGAAACTTGAGGACAAAATCTTGCTACTAAGGAACAAGAAGTTCCTCAAAGGTACCCAAATCTACCTTGATGAGGACCTAACCATAACACAGCAAGAAGAAAGACGAAAAGAGTGGGAAAAAGTAAAAACAGCAAGAAATGAAGGTAAATGGGCTTGGCTGCAAAATGGAAAGGCCCGAGTTAGTGACAGAATTACACACCAAAAATAGGACCTTGGGGCCCCCCAGGATTTTTTATCTATAGTAAGTTGGAATTGTAGAGGTTATCCATGGAGAAGAGGACCTGGTTTAGGGCCCATAGCAGCAGGAAAAGACATTATCATTCTTACTGAGACTCATGAGCATGATGGGTGTAAAATTCCAGACTTTGAAGGATATAAAAAGGCCTCAATTTGGAATGAGAGAACAAAAAATGGCAAAGGGCATGGTGGTGTTGCAGTCCTAATTAAAGAATCATGTGATAAAAATATAAAAGTAGAGAAAGAAGATCCAAACAAACAATACATATGGCTAAAAATAACAGAAAATCATACTACAATTAGATTGGTTGCTTGCTACTTTGCTCCAAAAAGCTCCAAATCATATAAGAAAAGGAGTCTAGATCGTGAAGACCCCTTTGCCTCTCTAAAAAAAGACATTTCAGTGTTTAACACAATGGGGGAAGTTATATTGATAGGTGATTTTAATGAGAGGACAGCTAACATTTAAGCTCTTAACCTGAAAAGTAAGGTTAAAGAGAAAGATGATCCGTTATGGCTAGATGAAGAGAACCATCAGCTTTGGGAACGAACCTCTCAAGATAATAAATGTAATGTCACTCATTATGGGGCTTGGGAATATGCAGCTTATTCAACTTGGTAATTTGCAATGGTATGAGATCATGGCCAAGCTCGGGCAACATCACGTGCAAGACCTATAATGGGCAAAGTGTGGTGGATTATGTCATTTTATCTCGTAACTATACTACTAGGATAATGGAGCTAGTGATTGGTAAATGCCCAATAGAGTTGAAATCGGATCATAATCCAATAAATGTAAAACTTGACATTCACATAATCAAGCAACAAGGGGAACAAGACCTTATCAGTAAGAAGAAAGCTCCCCCACAGGGTAGAAATCTCATGACTCAAGAAAATCAGGAAATTTTCAAGGTTGCCCTCAAAACTCTTGTTCAAGAATCTGAAAACAAATCAGCTATCATAAAGAAGCACCCAATAAACAAGGACACATTGATTCCTTTAGTGCACAAAGCCTTGGGTGAGTGTAAGAGGTCTAGACCCAAGAGAGGAAATACAAATACTTTCCCAGCAAACCCGTGGTTCAATGAAGAGTGCAAGTTAACAAAAAGGAAGCTCCGTGAGGGTGGAATGTCAATGGAAAACAAGAGAGAATATGAAAGGGTGATACGAAATAAAAAAGAAAAGTACGTAAGTACAAAAAGAATGGAGCTGATTACCCTTGGAAAGAACAACCCCAAAAATTTTTGGAAGGAGTTACATCAGAAAAGAAAACAAATGGAAAATAATCTTACGAGCTCACAATGGCTTGAATATGCAAAACTACTTTATGAACGTGAGTAGGATAAACATAGGCCTCCTATAGTCACTGCTGCCACCGAACTTTTCACTGTGGAAGATATCAGTCAAGGCATTAGAAGGCTGGCAGGAGGGAAGGCACATAATATTGATGGGCTACAAGTAGAGCATTTAAAGTGGGGTATTGAGGTCCTTGCACCGTGTATTAGGGGCATCTACAATAGGGTTATTCAAGAAGGCTTTCAGGAAGGTTGGACTACTAGTGTTGTTATCCCGTTGTACAAAAGTGGTGACATCGATAACCCATCAAACTACCGCACTATTATGATTAATCCTCTTATGGGAAAACTTTTTGGAAGCATGATTGAGCGTAGGATTAGCAGTTGGGCTGAAAAAGAGGGAAAAAGAGCTGAAGGGCAAGCTGGTTTTAGGCCCAAACATTCCACTATTGATCATGGAGTTACCCTTAGATTCTTGATTGAAAAAATTTGGGATATTCAAGGCAGTGAAGCCTATTGCTGCTTTGTTGACTTTAAAAAAGCCTTTGACACAGTTCCTCGGGACAAGTTATGGAAGAGAATGGAGGATTTGGGTGTTCCTCATGAGCTTAGAGCGGCTGTTCATAGGCTCTACGAGCTGGTTAGAGCTAAAATTAGAACCAATGATGGTATGTTGGAATGCTTTGGCAGCGACATTGGTGTCAAGCAGGGTTGCCCGCTTTCCCCAATGTTGTTTGGGCTTTACATCGATAAACTGGAAGAATGGATAGACAAGGCTGGTGGGGAAGGCATTCATCTGGCCAACTTTGTAATTAAACTACTCTTATATGCCGCTGATCTCATATTAATTGCTAAAACTGTGTCTGATTTGAGAAAACATTTGAAATCTCTTGAAACGTTTTGCCAAGAGGTCGGGATGCAAGCGAACACTAGCAAAACCAAAATAATGATTTTCTCACTACGGAGAAAAAAACAACAAATTGAATTCCTCTTCGAAGGCAAGCCGCTGGAAATTGTAGATGAGTACAAATATCTTGGCCTTGATTTCCACAACAAACTCAATTGGGAAACATTTAGAGCAAAAAGAATACAAGGAGGCTGGAAAGCGCTATACTCTTTGCAAAATGGATGCAAAAATGCTGAATTATGGGATTGGAAAACTAAAATAACTCTTTTTGGTCTTCTTGTCACCCCAATGATTCTCTATGGGTGTGAAATTTGGGGCAGCAGCATGTCAGACCAGAAATGGAGATAGGTGGAAAGAATACAAAAACATCTAATTATATGCAGCCTCAAGCTCAAGATTGCAGTGCCTTATGAGATTTTATTGGTCGAGACCGGTACTTTCCCCTTGGAGGCTTCAGCGATGACTCGATTATTAAGCTATCTAAAGAAGGTCCAAATTATGGAGAGTCACCGTTGGCCTAAGCTAATTGTGAAGGAAGAGCTAACTAGAAGAAAGAACACCTGGATAAAACAAAATATCAAATGGATGAAAAAGTGGGATGTGGAGATGCTTGAATGCCCAAACACAAATGAAGAAATAAAAAATTATGTGAGAAAAATTCAAATATGCAATATGGTCGAAAAAAACAGGGCGTAAAAAAGATTATTATATCAAAGAATTCAATCCCATGAAGGACCATGAGGAAAAGGCATATATAGGAGCGAATATCAAATGGAAAGAAAAAATGCTGATAGCTCAATTGCGAACTAGTTCACATCATCTTAGATGTGAAACGGGCAGGTGGGTTGTTCCTAAAGAAGAGTGGGAAAATAAAATATGCCATTTTTGTAACAAGGGTATGGTGGAGACGGAGTGGCACTTCATCATGGAGTGCTCAGCGTATAAAGACATCTGGGACAACTATGTGGACACTGTGCAGGTTGATAATCTGAATACCTTGTTTGAAGAGTCAAGGTTAGACAAAATTGCAAACCTCATCATCAAAATACATTGCAGAAGGACTGATCTCAACCGGTGTTTACAAATTAATTAGGGCCTCTCTGTGGGGGCTCCTGTGCTGTTCTTGCGTCCCATAGGCTTCTTTGGCCTCATGGACATCATTAAAATATTTCATTTCATTTCATTTCAATGGATTCAATGGCAAGCTCGTCAGATTTGTTAGTCATCCGATATACAGAATGATCAAAGGGGTAAAATTGTGTAGAATGAAGAAAGTCAAAAGAAGAGATGAAAATTCCCAAAAATTGACTAACTTTGGTAAAGATGGTCGCCCTTGGAAGAGATAGGCACCCAAGATTTTGGGGCTCTAAACTCATCTTTCAAATGATGTTACTCCCAAGAGACCCCTCCTGAAATCATCCAAGCTATCTGACAAGCCCAACGATCAATCTATTTGAGCTCCAAATCATCCAAGAATGAAATTTATTAGAAGATCATAAAGAAAACAAAAATATTCCAAGTCTAGTGGACACAGGCGCCCAAGGTAAGCAGGGGTGCCCAAGCATTTGAAGGTTCAGAATTAGTTTTTAGGCATTGGCACCTCCAAAATAATCATCTCAGATTCTGCCAAGCTACGCAATAGAGCAGTCAGTCAGTTCATCAGATCTCCTGAACTCCCGTAGTTGTAGATTCATTAGAAGGTCAAGAAAACACAAAGTTGAAAGTTTAAGAACAATGACTAACACTGGTGATCATGGGCGCCCCTGCAAGAGATAGGCGCCCAACATTTTGAGGGGTCAGATGAAGCTTTTATGAAAAGTTGCCTCCAAGACAACTTCGTCAGGTTTACTCTAGCTCCGCGATGAGATCATCCGTTAGTACATAGGATTCACTGAGCACTTAGAAATCAAAAATCAAACAAAGGGTAAAATCAAGAAGAAATGAAAAAGGTGAAGAAAATGGCTAAGTATGGAGAGGAAAAGTGCCCCAAGAGGAGAATGGTGCCCAAGGCTCAATGCCTTAGGAAATTTTTCAAATTTTTCATCATTCGGCATTCAAATGATGTCTACATTCAACAAACTTGCTCAGGATAGGCTCCGAAGGATTTAAAGCAAATGAAAGCAATGTTTTCTCAACCACAACTTATTTAAAGGAGATTTTGTCTTTCATTATTTATTTTTGCAGGTTGGAGTCTAGAGTAAGAAGATTTTCACTTTTTTCTCAACGAAGATTTGAAGACTCAAACAACATGCTTTTTCAGTGTTCTTTGTGTTTTTGAGATCAGTATGCTAGGAGGAATGCTTTTTCATGCTCCAAACTTCTGAGGCATTGATTTTTCATAATGACCACTCAGCTTTTTCCATTTTTGATGACATGAGTGTCTCCGCTTTTTCATCCTCTTGAACATTGAGGGATTTTTCCCTCTTGTAGAAATTTCTTTTTGGCCACTTTTTCAGGATGGATTTAGCTTTTTCAGTTTCCAAGCATTTGGGTTTCTCCAAAACGTGATTTTCTACAAAAAGGTCACAACTATTTTCAGAGAAATTGTTTTTTCAAGATAGAGCAACATTCTATTTTCAACAACGCTCTCCACTCAAAATTAGGAAACAAATAAGTTTTTTGACGGATGTGATTAAGATTTAAAGCAACAATCTTCTAGAAGCTTTCTTTCTATTCTCATCTCAATTCTTATCCATTCTTTGAAGAAGAGGGATATCAAGTTGTAATAGTTTGCATTTTCCATGCTTTCTTAGCTTTTCATAGGTGTTAGATGCTTATCTTCTTTTACGTTTAGAAATAAAGTTGGCGAGTTGGCGAGTATTAGTTGTAAAAGCAAGGAGATTTTAGGGTTCCCTACTCCTTTGCTTAGTTATAAATAAGAGCAGCCTTTGCTCATTTTTCTTTAACCATGCTAGTGATAACAAGACACAGGTGCCTTTTAGTGCCTTCTCATTGTTATTTAGTGTTGTTCAGAACTTAGATTGTGATAGTGAAATTGATTGAGCTTATTTCGGCCTTCAAGATTGCTGTCCGGTTTTTGTTCGATCTTGTGCTAAGTGTTAATCTGGTTTGATCGCATGTTGCATGTATTTTGCTACAACTTGCTGTCCCAGAATTGTAATCTCTTGTGCCCGAAGTTTGAGAAAATAAAGTCTCGTGCTTGCTTTGCTGCCTTGATATAAAGTTTCAGAATTCCGTTTATTGTGTTATGTTTATACGATCTCCTTTTCAACTTGCATTGAAATTCAGTAGATATATGTTGGAAAAAGTTTGTCCAAGTATCTATGTCAAAGAATCAATCTTGTTCATTTCTAACTCTCTTGCTCTACGTTTACCTGAGAGGCTAGAAACGTCATTAGCGTAAGTTAGTTGTAATTGATAGTTTTATTTAAGAGAAAACCTCAGCTGCAACGTTAAGAGTTCCATAACCTTGTGTTCTCGTAGTTGAAACAAAAAGATAGGCAAATTAACTTTAGTTTACTTTCTTTTAGCAAACTCAACAAAAGAGGGAGCTTCCCCTCCAAATTTGAAGAGCAGTTTACTACACATAGCTGTCCGTTTCCAAACTGCATTCCAGAGGTGCGATTTGAAATGCCAACAGATAGCAATGGTGTGGATTCTTTGGGTGATCATAGGGTAGAAGGTTTGAGTATTAATGATGCATTGTGTGAGAAGGATTTATGCCACCACGAGTCTGATTTTTCAAATCAGACCATAGAAAACCAGTTAGAAAATTTATTTAATGGCAATGAATCCTAGGATCGTGATTTGGATGGACATGCAGTTGCTTTGGTAGCAGAAATATGTGAAGATATTGTCAAAACAACAACTTCTACCCTGCCAGTTGAGCCATCCTTTGAGGTACATAGCAGCAGTACCATTGATGATATTGTGAGTGAAGCTGGTAGCACTCATGATGCTGCTTATCGGATAGTGAGCAATGATGATTCAACCTCATATCATAGTGCAGACTTTAAATCAAAAAAATTGTATGGGGGTGATAAGTTCCAAGGTCCTCATCATTTGGTAGAGCAACTAAAGGTGAATGACAGTATGATTGCCACAGCCATAGAGAATTTTGATGTTGCTCATCAGATGTTGGCCCTTCATGGTTGGAGTACTCCCGTGACAGATGAGCACGGAGATAGTGGTCTTTCCCTTGCAGAGTTTCATGCACTTCGAGAAGCAATTGGAATAATGAAGCAAAATTACCTACAACTACTTGCTGAGAGAGATTATCTTCTCGAGTGAGATTGCATCTATCATAACACATTGAAGGGAAGGGAAGAGGAGGTTAATGAGCTCACTCATGAGCTTGAGGTGACTATGGACTCGTTGAAGAGCGCCCAGTTGGTCCTTTAGGAGTCATAGTCATGAATAGAGGAGCTTACTATGGAGTTGAGCTTGGCTCAGTCTTCACCATCTTCAGATATAGTTCAGGTTTCCATGGCAGCAGTTGGTGAGGAGCATATATCCACGGATTTTGGTTGTGAGCAGGTTGAGGATGTGGTTACATCCATCATGGTTATAGGTGCAGTTGATACAGATCAGATGAGTGCATTGGTTGAGAGTTGTAGGGAACCACATGTTGCACCCGGTTTTCCTAAGGTTACTCCTATGATAGGTGATGCAGGGCAGTTTATTATTAGCTCTTGTGACATCGTAGTCGATTCACTAGAGAGTTGTGTGACAACTCACAACTCTACTCCATCTTCTTCACAAGAGGTTCACAAAGTATCATCTAGTTGGGAGATTGATTCTTATGTTGATTTGTTTCCCCTCTCGTGGAAGCAAATCAATCATTTCATCCCATGTAGTTGATTATGATTGGCAATTTATTGAGCCAATTCAGGAGTACAATTTGATTTATTGTTCCAAGGATTCAGAGGGGGGTGATTCAGATCAGCATGGAGTGGTTGTGCAGTTTGTGAATAATCCATCATTTGAGTTTGATGGTGATTGATCTATGATAATCTACTCTTCGAGTTGGAAGCCGATCACACTCCTAATACTAGTTCAAGGTTGAGTGATAATTGCAGTGTTTGGGATCGTTCTAGTGCATCGGGATTCCAAACAAGGCTCACAGAGGAGTTTTACAGTGTGTACACGGTGAGGAGTACTTACAGTTTTTCCTTTGATCCACCTATACATGATTTGTATTTGATGCAAAATTCTTGTACACATGATGATTCTCGATGTGCGATTGAGGGAAGCTAGTCATTTTTGTACTTAGAGTTACCATCTTCAAAAGATGAGACTAGAGGCTACAAGTATTCGACTAAGTTTTTTGTAGGGGATTACTTGCAGGATTAGAAGATGGACTACCATCATGTTGGTGAGTACCTGACAGAGTTTGCCACTTCTGGGTTTCAATGGGAGGCAAGGCTTCTAGGAGGTTGTAGTGGCAGTGGGCATGATGGCTTGGTTAGTTATCATATCTATGGGAGTTTAGCAGGAGTTGTAGAGAGATATTGTGTTATAGACACTTTTAGATGTTCTTATCTGCGCATGATAGATGGATGTGAGGTTCGGTATTTCTGGGACCTAGGCGGCGACAGGTTTGGCACTGTGTATTGGACGGGTCCCATTGGATTGCTTCACTATCTAGAGCATGGTGAAGTGGAGGTCAATTTTGAGCGGTGGAAGTCTAACGGTATTTTTCATAGTTGACTTCTATTCTAGATTTGGGATCCATGTATTTTATGTTGGACACTATCCAGTATGTTGAGGGATCCTTTGTGTGCATTAGGCTTCTGGTCTGGGCTCACTGGGGAGTATTGTTGCATGTGCATGATGTTGCTTCACAGTTTGTGGAGTATGGCGTTTTTATCAGGGTGGAGATGCGGGTTGGTTGATGTTTGCTTGAGGGCAAGCAATCTCGAGAAGGGAGGACTGTAATGTCCCCTTTTCTAGCTCGCATTGTATGAAGTTTTTGTTAGCCTATTTCTCCTTGGCTCTGTAGGCTAACTAGGGCTTCTAAGGAATCTTGGGGATTTTTGGCCTAGGCAATTTTCATTGCAGGTTAATCCGAGGTGTCTGGAGGCAGTTTTGGTATACTTACAATTTTTAGTAAGTCATTAATGCTATTAATAGTAATTCATCAGTTGGGTAGTGATCTCCAGTGACAATGCCTTTTCAATGGAAAATTGGTTATTATCGTTAGATGCTTTAAGTTCCATTGGTTTAATTCATCTCTGCATTAATAAAGTTTCAATTATAATGTTAAATTCAATTATTTAACTTTATTAATGGGAGTCTAAAGTTAAGTGGGAAAATGAATAATAAAAAGGGCCCTATTTCAAAATACATGGGACATCAAAAAGGCAAAAGGAAGTCTATGTTTTATCCCACATTGGTTAAAAGGGTGAATGAGCTCTTATGAGAAGCTTATAAAAAGTGTTGCAAGGGCTCAATTTCAACATGCTTGGTTTATGCTTGTTTATTATTCTCTTGGAGAATTCTGAAAAGCTTTGGCTTTTAGCAAGTTTGAGGATGGAAACCCTCGAGCTTGGGGGCAGTGACGGAAACCCATTGTTTGTTGGAGATATTATTCAGGGGTCTCACTTGGTGCTTCAAATTCATACTTCTAGTTTTCCAATCCGATTGTAAGTTCTGTCGCTACGATTGGATATTTCTGTTGTTATTCTACTGAAGATTTTAAGGCAATACTCATATTTAATTTCAGATCTCTATTTCAGTCTAATATGTTATGATTTTCAGTATAATCTGTTGGATACATAGAAGTCAATTTGCATGCAAATTGTTGTTAAATTTTCTGTGGAGGATTTGGGAAAAAAAATCCATAGGGGATATTTCAATTTGTATTTTTGATAAAGTACATTGCCTTCTTGAAATGGACGACTTGGAGAGAGGTTGAAATGAAATGCAAATTCCAGATTAAATTGAAGGTGAATGTGAATTTTGGTTGGGCGCCCATTTTGGAGGGAGTTGAATTTGAATTTGGAGAGAAAAGGTTATAAATAAGAGTGTTGGGATTCATTCTCATCATCCATGAAGAAATTATAATGAAGTGCTGCTGAAATGGTGATTCACTTGCTTCGAGGAATGCATACCTCCTAGTAATCTTGGTTTCTTGCTTGAAAGATAGCAACTAGTTGAGATAGAGATTGTTCTTCACACTGAAGGACAAATTGAGCATTATGGAGAAGTTTAAGATTGATGTTTCTTGATGTTTGCTGTGTTTTTATAGTTTACAGCTTGCAAGAAACACGTTTTTGGTTGTGGTTCTCTAAGCGGATTTTTGTTGGTTCTGGGTAGTTGCTCATTCCATTCCTATGGCCTAGGTGTCCCCTTTCGCTAGTTTTCAGATTTTATCATGAAGTATTGAATTTTCTATTGAAGGTCGCCCCTCTTTCTAGGCCATACCATGCTTGTAAATGCTTTGGAATTCGTGCTTAAATCAATGTTGGGTGTTTGATGTAGTTTCAAATTCTAGACTTGGTTGCCATCTTCCCTAGTTTCATTTGCATCTTATTTCAGGTTCATTGGAAGAGTATTGGATGAGTTAGGAGCATTTATGAGTGGTTCTAGTCTTGCTGGTTTGCATTTGCTGAGTGTTGGTTTTCTATATTAGATTGTAGAAGTTATGGTTTTTGGTTGGTTTTTCATATTTGGGAGGCTTGTGTGGTTTGGAGAAAACATATAATATCATTTGCAAAGGAATGGACAACGTCCTCACTTGTAATTTGTAGATTACATTCATTGTAAGGCTGAAATCAGTAGTACTGATTCAGTCATTTAATATTTTTGCACTTTATATTGTAATTCCCATTATTAATGGAAGGGACTGTCATGTCCCCAGAATAGCAATACCATAAAGACCAAGTGCTAAAATACAAATAAATTAATAAATAGAATAAATAGTAATATTAATATTAAATATGAAATAAATGTGTACCATATCAATATAAAAATATATAAATATGAAATAACAAATATAATAATAATATATAGGCAAATTATTGTTATTACATTCTAGTATTAAATAACTTAATATCAATAATAATAATAAAAAATAAATATTATAATCATTACACATCAAAGATTGTAACACATTAGAATAAAATAATAATAAGATATTAGCAAATTAGTTTTATTATTATACTTTAATGTTAAAATATGTTCAATAAGACATCAAAATAAAAAATAAAAAAAAATATATAATCTGAAATATCATAATTATTAGTAATAATATATTATTTTCAAAAATATATATTATTGTGATAATAAGCCTTTAAAGGCAGCAATTAAATCTAACAAAGGGATATATTTTATGAAAAATCACCTCATTCACTAAACAATACATTCCCCCCATGAGTCACCTACCTTGAATGGTATAAAACTATAAATAGAAGGAAGGAAAATCAGGAAGAGGGGGAAACATTGAGAAATACGATCTGCAATTCAAAACAATAGCGACAATGATTGTTATGCATTGGAATATAGTCATTTAATATATATATTATTTAATAGGCATACAAGTATATATACATAGATATAGATAAGTTTTATAGTGAATAATATGCAATGAATAAAAAATATATATGAATAGGGAAAGAATAATTATATAAACATATATATATATGAATACTAATGGATATAAGTAAAAGAATAATTATATATATATATATATATACATATAGGATTATGTACTCACTTAGCAATAATATTTAGCATAGTTTGCCTCATCATCCATTTACCTTCAGCTTTTCATTTTTGCATTGTCGGCTAAACAAACGGAAGGGGTCGGCAAGCCACCCATACATTACTTTTCATGCACTTTGTAATTCTCATCATGCTGATCGATTGAGCCGTCAAACTACTCCCACTGAATAAGTGGTCGAGTTGCATATGCATTGTAATTTCTAGCATTTCAGTTTAACTGCTAATGATCCCCGATGCCATATCCTATCACCTCGCCCGTCATTGGGATCTTGGTGAACATTCTTGGTGTAGGGTTACTTTCCCAGCTGGTTTTGGTTTTGCTAACGCTGACGGGTGAAGTTGTTGATGTGAAAATTTGAAAAAATTGTAAGGGGGTTATTTCATTTTTTGTTTTTGTTTTTTTTTAAATTGATTTAAAAGTAAACTTTTATTGTGCAATACTATGCAACAAGGTATGGTTGCTGATGCAATTTTTGGTTGCATACAACAGCCATGCAACAATAATACTACTTTTCCTAGACATCCCACCTTTGCTCTATTGCTTAGCTCTCCAACATCAACCAACCCACCACCACCTCACAATCAGTTTTCAGCAGTAGCCCCAAATCTGTTTTACCATTAGCATTGCTTTCTTAGACTAGTAACTAGAGAATATTCAAGGAATATTCCCCACTCGCAATGTATGTAAATCAAGTTTTAGAAAGGTAAAGGCAATTATATGGTATGGTTAACAGCTTTGGAAGGATTGACGACAATTTTGGCATTTATGGAATATTTCATCTAGACAAAGCATATTTTATTTGCAATTGTTGCTAATGTCAGCATGGCATTATCAGCTCTTTCCCTCTAATCTTTCCCCATGTCCAATGGATGTTTGATTTTAGTACTCTTTGGAGGCTCTGCTCATTCTCAGTTTGGGTCCTTTTTTGGAGATTTCTTTTTTAATTGCATTAATTTATTGAGAGCTTCGCAATGCTGTAATTTTTTTAAAATTTTGATATCTAAATTTTGCAATATTGCATAGTCTCACAAGTGATGTTGAGCAATTATCATTTTGGAAACTTCTAGGGCTCTATCCAGGGCTTATATAGTAACTTATTTTTGTTGCGATTTAATTTGAAAATGCATAATTTTTCATATACTCATTTGTGTAGTTGATCTATCCAATTTTGTATCAAAACTATGCTTTCAATTTTGTGGCTTAATTTGGCCTTTGTAATACATTGAGATCAAGACCACTTCGCTAATTGGCAAGTTACACCTATAATCACACCAAGATAGTGCCAATACCTTGTAATTATTGGGGGAATTTTGTGCATTGAATGTTTTGTACTCCATGAACTGATATAAAGTTTCAATAGGGGGAACTCTTGTTTTGCATGCTGGTTTGATGAAAGATTCCTTCCTCAATCTGATCTGAATTTTCTGAATTTGGTTTTTTCTTCGAGTCTTTGGCCAGTGTGTAGAATAGTTTTGTTTTGTTTGTGTTTTGTGTATTTTCTGTTTTTTTGAGTTTATGCGAAATGCATGACATGTACAATGCTGATAAAGGAAAAAATAACCAAACATGTGATGATTTTATTAACTAAAAGACTGAAATTACATAGATAAGGTCCAACTACAACATACCCATTCATCCAAAGGCCATGAAATGGCTTTTTTACAAGGCTACAAAAAATATCAGGTCTGATATAACCCTGTAATAGCAATTTCGAACTTGCCCGACTCTAAAAATGACTACCAAAATTCATTTCCAAGTATGAGAGGAGTTGAGCCCTTACTGTATGTAAATTCTCAGCTTCAAATCTTCAAAATCTTCACTTAACACTTAGGGTTTGAAGCCCAAATGCCACACAAAGGTGCAGCTGCCTGTGCAATTGCTGAAAGATGGTACAAATGTCCTCTAAAAGGACTGATCTGCAATCTGATGCGAGTTTCTGTCCTCAAAATGGACTGATCTGCAATTATAACATCAAATAATGCTGCCAACTCCACATTGAAGTTGGATAATGCTGAATCCTATAATTGGATAATGCTCTTTATATGAATAATATTCCTTGAATTGATTGCTTTTGCCTCTCCTCCATATTTCTATTTATACATGCCTTCATGACTCTTCCCCCAAGAGAGGCTTATCTCCAAGGGGGACGTCCTTACATCATTAAATAGTTATTATTTTATTTTTCATTTACATGCCCAATGTGGCCCACCACTCTAGGGGGTGGTCCCACTTTGGGAGTCCCATAAAAAATAAAATATTAATTTATTTTTGAATTAAAAAACCCCCAAATGGGGCGGCTCCAAGAGGGGATCATCCAAATTATTTTATTTTATTTTACATTTAAAACGCCTTCAAGGGGGCTAGACATGGGTTGGCCCATGTAGAATATAAACCACTAATCTTGCAACTTAATTTTCTGCTCATCATCGACAGGCTCTTTGACATCAATGACAACATTTTTCCAACAGATTAAAGTCTTTAAAGGCTGTCTTTCTGGTGCAGGGATAACTTCCCAAGGGCAGTAGGTCCTATAATATACAAAATTCAAATATTTCTAGAGGTTTGGACTTTGGACTTGTTCCTAACATAGATGGAGCATAACTGTCTAATTTGACATTGCAGATTTAAGAGATTCATGACCATCTTTCTCACACATAATTTAGGCAGTGGGCATCATGTATGGGGTAACTAGCAAAAGTTTTTGTCACTGCAAGGAAGCAGAATGTTATTGGTGGCATAACAACAATCTCCTCTACCATTTAAGAGCAACAGGTTTATGTCCTATACTCAATTTTATCAAATCAGTAATATCCATCCCTAAGAGAAAAGAGAACAGACAAAATATACTAGAAGGAAATGAAATTAGCTTTAACTTACTGAAAACATTGAATTTTCAGCAATATTGGGGACAAAGATATTAAAAGAACCAAGCATTGTCTAGCACCAGCATAATTCAGAACATTATAGGGTTTTTCCTGCAGTTATTCATTAGTGGGATAATACTAGGAGGTCATCCACATAATCTCTTTTAACTCTAGATATTTAAAAAAAGCATGTTTAAATAAAGGTCAACACACATACCGTGAAAGTATCAAGTAATTTAAATTGTAAAATATAACATAAGCAAATGCTGTGAAAGGAAAGTTATAGGCATAAAGTACCTGTGCAATTTTTATGCTGCTTATGCACTCAAGAATTAAAGGGATCAAAATTTGAAAGGACTGTACTTGCACAAAAGAGTTAAGATTTTAATCAGACATTATTATAGAGTAGCTTATCTGTCTATATCAAGTTTAAAGAAAAAATATTTTAATATTGATTATAGCATTAAGCATACCTCAATAATCAAGGTGTTTATAAGAGCCCCTTCATCAGAAGAAATGCTACTAGCTTCTGAAGTGGCAAGACGAAGCCTTCCATACAATGCTTGGATTGCCAGAAAAACTGATAACTTAACTGCAAAACACATGAGAAAGTTTCTTAGTGTTCAAAACACAAAAGTTAAACAACGAATATCATCTAGCAAACTAACAATTGAATATGACAAATAGATATATGGTCTTTTGAATCTTAATACCTTTCCATGAATTTCCAGGATGAAGAGTACTATGAAATGCTGCAATTATGTTCTTTCCCTGCTCAAGAATGTCGTGTATCTTGGCAACATTGATGACAGAAGTTATGCAATCCAAGACCTTTTCAAGAGGTGATGGCATGTCTTGTTCATTTTCATCTGCACACACAATTTGTCAAGATTACACGTGTATTAAATTATGCAATATGGTATATTGATTCATTTAATCGGCAAGATGACATCAAGACAAGTAATAGCATGGTTAAATTTATTGTTACACCCCGGAAATTTGTATAGTTACTATTCTAGTAATGCTTAGAGCATTCTGATTGTAAGGAAGGTTTTGAATGAATAAAATGTGATTGAACCTTGTTATCAATTTGAGAATCTGTTTACATGTTATGATTGGCTCATTCTGTATTCTTGATTGATGTTATTCTTGGATAAGCAATGCATAGAGGAAAGTAATTAGTCTTGTTTTATATATTTGATTTATATATATACTGCAAATATTGTGAGCAATTGACTGCCGTGGTTTTGTGCCATGGATGCAGGAACAGGAACTATTCCTCCAGGTGGAGGGGAAACATCACTCGGGAGAGGAACTTGGTCGGCTAACCGGTAAAGTTGATCATATGAGCATACACACACTTCACTGAGGGTTTTGGGAACTGAGTCAGATTGAGTTGTCATGATAAGTCATCCTTAGGCTTAGGAGTTTTTGATTACTTCTTTATGCTTTATGAGTGGTGTTACTTGATTGACTGACTTACTGTTCTATGAACCTTGAATGTGAAATGTGAACTGATAAGTTATACTAATGCCTGGAATTTACAGTTAAATGTATATATATACGTGTTTGTGCAATTACGTATATTAAAGGTGCTTTGACTGGCCTATAATACACGTAATTGGAGAATTGAAAATAAACATGTATAGATATATTTAAGTGTAAACTGGATAAGTTTATTAATATATTTAATAATATATTTAATATCGATATTATTATAGTCTTACCGATAATATAATATATTAATATATCTAATGTAATATTCGAATATTATATAGATATATTTATATATTTAAATAAAGGTAAATTAAAAACTATAATAATGTTATATTGAATATAATACAAAATATATTAATAACATTTTAATATAAATATTAAAATGACTTTGCCTTGGAAATATTTGAAATAGACTTATATAGTCTTTGGTAATTATTTTTCATTTACCATATAATGGAATTTTGAAATTTAAAACCATTGGAAATATATTGGAAATTATACATGAAAAATACTAAGGAAATGTGAATGTTTAAACTATAGACTTTTTAAAGATTTAAAGTTAATGTTTGAATAAACTGAAAAATCGCGGATTTCTTCACGAGAAGAAATCGCGCGACTGTTTGAACTAGAAAACAATGGAAAACAATGGAGATTGAACTGCGCCCAGCTCGCGTATCTTAAACTTGGTCGCGGATGCTTGAACGCCACCAATCTGGGATGCGTGGGTGGAAGGAGGCCTGAACTGTCTGTGCGTAACCCTTGACGTTTTCAATAGTAAAATTCAAACGCTATTTGTTCTTTCAGTTCGCCATTTTTGAGGGCTTTTCCCAGTGACTAAACCTGTACGTGGATGCTTCATGAATTCGTCATATGATAGTTGAAACATTCTTTGAAAATATGTATGATTCATCACTTAAATTTGCTGAGTATTTGGTTATTTGTTTGCCACTACGCATTTTGACAATGTCAATTGGAGAGGTGTCGAATTCTCATGCCTACAATTCTGTAAACATGAGAATTCGAAACCTATATATAGGTTTACTCTCATTGCTAATTTCACCACTCTCCTTTGCATTTGAAATTGCGAATTTCAGTGCTAAAGCATTTTCTGTGTTAAATTCCCTCTTTGCTGTTGAGTTTTGTGAGAGCTTTTTTCACCATCACTGCTGTTGCATTTACTGTGAGTTGCAAATCCATCATTGCTATTTAGATTGTGAGTCATATACCATTTTGTGAAAGCCATCTACAATTTTGCTGAGAGCCAAATATCATCTTGCTGAGACTGTATTGCTGAGAGCAACATTCCCTCATTACCGAACTGCATTTACCTGAGAGTTGTATTTGTTCCTGCTTAAGAAGTAGCTGGTAAAGGCTGTGAAGGATGGTAGAGGAAGAACTGAAGCCACCAATCGAACTCATTTCGCAAAAGGAAATCAGGCATGAGAAATATCTTTGTAGAATTTCTGTCATTGATTTAAAAATGAGTTATTTGTTTGCCTGAATATGCTTTGCGTTATGTTGTAGTTTGAAAGGAAAAATATTAGAAAGCCTCTATTTTTCTATGGAATTGTTGAATTGGGAATAGCTTAAATTTCATTAGAAAAGGCTTATAGAATTAAAAAAATAGCTTAAGAGCTTGTTTAATTGGAAATAGCTTAAAAGCTTGTTGAAATGAAATAGTTTGATTTCATAAGAGAATTTGAAAAGGAATAACATAAAAGGGAAATGCTTGATTACTTCTTAGTAAAAGTACCTTATGTTTTGTATTACTTGAATACTGCTTGAACTCCTTAAATAAAGGAAAGGGAATAGTTATTAATACTAGGATGAGGGTGGATTCAGTACCAAGGTAGTCTAAAGCTTTAGAGTTAAATAGGTTAACTAGAGAAAGCTATGTACTCCATGGATAAAGATTTCCATGTTAGGAAGTACCAGAGGGACCCCTTGTTGACTGTACTCCATTTCCTGTTTAAGTAGTTGAACTAGGAAGTCTAGGGTGATTGACTACCCACGGAAAGGACTCAACCTACGCGTAGGATAAGGCAGCCTTAAGTCAAATTGAACCTGACTTAGTGCAAGTGATAGATGACCGTCAGTATAAGTACTGTCGAAATGCTTTGGCCAAAGTAGTGTAGTATATCTAACATCCACTTAGACTGTGAGACGAATTACACTGTCAGTTCACAGTAATCCAAGTTACATACTAGATTGAGATTGTGAGGGCACAAGGATTTAGTTATGTAGGATTACACACTATGCTCAGTTGATCATACAGAACCGGTTACCCAACCGATCTCCTCGTAGAAGGGAGGGCCGTCTACTTAACAGTAAACGTGCGGGGGACCGCAATATAAGTCCGTGGTTGGTGGAAAAGCACCTGAGTGATGTTTCTCCTCCACAGTAGACTTCTGATGAACCAAGGTTTGAAAGGGAAGATCCTGGACAGTCTTATTCCTATTTGCTCAAAAGCTTCTGAGCTATGTTTGAAACTTGTAAGATTCTTACCTTCCTTTTTAATTAAAAGAAAAGTAATGATGAAAGCGTACTCTGTTATTTACTTGGAAAATAGAACAATGATGTATTGTGTCATTTATTTCTTTATGATGAAATGTTCAATTAGAATGAAAAGAAAAGTTATTTACTTTGTCATTATAAATGTATTTCCTTGTATCTTATTAGTGAAAGTAGAAAAATTTTTGTTTACCCGGTTTTGGGGTCGTTACATTTATGTTGCCATTCACTGATTCATTCTTAAGATCTTAAACATTTGGAGTTTCACTTGTCTGTGGGACCAACTTTAAACCTCGTAGATATCATATTCTCATTTGGTATGAAAAATTAAAATGATCTATATTGGTCTATTTGAAGCTGTTGAACAACACACTTCTTTGGTATGTATGTCATCTTTGGGCTTATCATTCATATGTTTTATTCATTATTGTCCTTCACTGTGTAACATGGCTTCAAGTAACCGCAAGTATCATGTATGCAGTAGTGGAACAGATAATGATAAAGGCATGGATTATATACGCATATCATGTATTAAGAAGTTTGAACATAAGTACATGCAAAATTGTTAAGTTGCCATATTTATATTCTTCCTCACATTCAAAATTGGCAAACCTCAACTGGTGGCATTTGTGTTTGCCAACTTCAGGGAGCTTAATCACTACATAATTTCATTATTCAAAATATCGTTCTTCTTCCAAGAAACCAGCATAATGAAAATGTAAATCAGCATAATGTTAATGATAGATAGTTATGCCATTACACTATATCTAATTTAACATTGCAAGCAAAGAAGTGGGCACTATTTGTGGTAGGGATCCAATCATCATAATATTGCTGTTGTACTACACCACCAGAGCTTGATATTATAGCAGCGACAATATTTTGGGGAAAAAATTGGCAAATCAAAAGTATAAGATTTTTCAAAAAAGTTGTGTCATGCCCTCAATTTTCTCAAACTAAACCAAACCCAACTACCAAAAATTTCTTTCAATTTTCTGTTTCTGCTAAGACAGAATTAAGTTTGTTGAAACAAATTGGTAGCTGTGAATGGTTCAGGTTGAGCAAATTTTAGGGCATGACAAATTGGAAAAAGATTTGGAAAAAATTGGATTATCAAAAAACATAAAAGAAAGAGAAAAACCTACTATTTGTTAATTTAAAGGCATTTTAATAGCATAGAGATATAGAGAGAAAATAAAAATGAGAGCAGGGATCTAGGATGGAAGCCCCTAGCATGGAATGGATTGCTCTCTTGTGTAAAGAGTACTGGTGTACTCCTAGTCTTCAAATTATATGGCCACTCTTTTATTGAACGACCTTCACTTTTGCACTCAATACACCCTAATTCATTAGTTTCTTTCTCTGCCTTAAAGGCTTTCATTATTCGGAGCATGTCCCTCTAGAGCGCTTGTGCTGTTTCGAATTCGTTGTCATTGTTGTCATCCAAACTTCCATCTTCCTTTGTTTTTCATTTACCACAAGAGGACATTTTGTCCTCACTTTCTATGTCCATTGCTCAATTGTAGGCTTTTGCATAGAAAGAGGGTGTATAAATAGAAAGTTTGGCTTTTTGGGTTAAGACTGATTTTGATTGGCTCAAAATACTTCCTCATCAGGCTGGTGCAGTCAGAATCACAAAAAGATCAGTTTTACCCTACTAGGTCTATTCTGCTTTTTCAAAAGCTTTTTCGGAGATCCAAGGTCATCAATGGAGGTCAGTGAGCTACAAGGTGTTAGAATCAAACGTTCGAGCATCAAACAGAGGCTGGCAATGAGTAATGTGCTCGAAGAACAAGGAACAAACAAAGGAAGATTGAAAATTTGAAAAATGCAAAATTTTGTCTAAGTCTAGAGACTTCAGGTGCCCCAGTCAAGAAGAGGCACCCATACTTCAATGCCTTAGAAAATTTTGTGTTTCGGTAGTCAAAGACAAGGAAGGCACATTAAATGAGGCAAAAAGTTGAGAAGTTCATAAATTTTTCTTACTCTGCCAACCATGGGTGCCCCTGAAGGAGAAAGGCGCCTCGCTTTTCAAGGGATCAAAAGTCAGAATTAGGGGTTTTGCCTCTCGGCTCCGCAACTAATCAGTTAGCACGATCATTTGATCACGCAATCATCCGGAATATCAGATCAAACAGAGGCATTTCACGTTGGAGACAAAATGCAAAATTGTGAATGATGCAAAATTGTGTCTGGTGACTCTGGGCGCCCTAGGTGGCTAGGGGCGCCAAGCTTTTTAGATGACCTAATCTAGCAATTAGGGTTTGCAAGTATGATCAATCTCTTTAGTTTCCTGCCAGCTTCACAACGATTGTCTTTGTCAGCTCGTCAGATCACCCAACCGTCATCAAATCTGAGTCAAACAAAGGTCACAGAGAGAGTTGTTTTCGAACTCTGAAGGTGAGAAACAGTTAAAATGACTAAGTTTGGAAGAGATGAGCGCCCCTAAAGGAGAAGGGCACTTAGGGTTTAGAGTCATCAGAAGTCAGTTTCCGGACATCAGGTATCCAGAAGACCCCTTCTAGAATCTTATTAGCTATCCAGTGAATCCGTCAGCCAGCCAGTCTGATCAATACAATGCTCAGAATCGTGAATTCATCTGAAGGTCAGAAGATAAGCAAGGTTTGAAAATCATGAAAATGGCTAACACTAGAGAAAATGGGCGCCCCTATTAGAGATAGGCACCTGACAATTTGGAGGGCCAAATGAAGGTTTTGAAGGAAGACGTCTCTAGAACAATGTTGTCAGATTCGATCAGGCTCTGTAATGAAACGTTCACCTCATCCGTTGGATCAATCTGGAAGCCGAGAGAGGATTAAATTTAGGGTGAAAATTGAGCAAAAGGTGAAAATGGTGGAAAATTGGCTAAGTCTGGAGAGACTGGGCGCCATACCTCAAAAAGGGCACCCAACTTCTCATGCCTTGGAGAAATTTTTGAAAATTTCAAAAATTTCAAAGAAGGGAAAAACGCCTTAATTCATTTCATGAGCTAAATTTAGGGTTTTCAGATAATTAGGGTTTGAGAAGTTGTTTCTCAAGGCAAAACTTATTTAAAGGCATCTCTATGTTTTATTTTTCATATTTCCTTGCAGGTGTCTTCAAGGAGAAACAAAGCAACAACTTCAAACCTATGTTTTTCAAGATTCAAGAACCTTAGCTTGCTGGTTTTTCATAAAATTTTCAGATCTGAGCTCAAAGAGGGCTTGCTTTTTCACATTCTTTCATCCAGAACATCAAATTTGTGAAGGAGGCTATTATCTTCAATTTTCAGCAAGCTGGTTCATATTTGTTCTATCTTTTGGACAAATTGTTGAAGGATTTTTTCAAGGTTGCAGCAATTGCTTTAATTTTGCATGTCAGAGAAAACTTTAAATTCTTCCATTTCTAATATTCTGGGTCTATACTAAACCTTCTTTTGGACAAAACCCATATCATAGCTTTTTCAGAGAACCTTAAAGTGGTTTCTTTTTCAGTCAGAAGCCAGGGTTTGTAAAATCTGATCAACTGGGTTCATCCAAAATATACTCATGAACAATACCCAGATGCCAACTTTTTTTGCTTTTTTCGGAGAAAATTAGGGTTTGCTACTTTTTAGTCTTCACTTGAAAATTTTAAAAAATGGACGATCTGGGTTGGCTTGTAATGAAATTCTAAACAAAACCCATATCTCAGAAAAAAAATTCAAAATTTGGAAAATTTGATTCCTTGTGGCTGGGGCTGTTCAAGATCCACGAATTTATTGGGGAGAATACTTATATTCTCTCGCACTTGGATGGAAGACTCCTACCACTGCCTCATAGCGGACAGTACCTGAAGCACTTTATCCCTTCGGGGTGGAGTGAAATTTCTGTAAATAATCTTTTTATGCTTTAGTAATGTGTTTCCCCTTTTTGTAATTTTTCCCTTCATAATGTTGTGTTTCCCTTTCTCGTAATAGTTCTGTCATGTTTTCGGTGATTAAGAGTCTTGTTTTAGGTGATTGTTAGGGAAAGTCCAACTCTTAGGTGATATTAGGAAGTCCGGTCACAGGTGATTCTTAGGGAAAGTCTTGCAAATAGGTGATTAGGATGTAATGCTGACTCTGATACCCAATGGACAAGGCACTGGTCTAGCTTGAAATCCAGAGATTCTACGGTTCTCCTATGCCAAAATTATCCGAGATGGTCCCCAAACGGAGCCAATGTTGTACCCCAAATTAAAATTTTCGCTACACTTGGGCATTTTGAAGAAATGAGTCAAAATACTATTAAATATGTCAAAAGGGTCAAAATTGGGGTTTGAATGTCTTGCATGGGGGTCAAAAACTTGAAAATTTCAAAATATGACAATCTGGGTCGGTTCAAAATGATCAAACCTACAATACCTAGATTTCAATTTTTCATCCCTAAATTTTAGGAAAATTTCTATTTTTAGCAATTTTCTAAAAATAGAAACTTTTTCTAGGTTTTTCTGGGTTTCTTAAGAAACGGATACTTGTAAAATTTTCTAAAAATAGAAAGTTTGGCTTTTAGGGTTAAGACTGATTTTGATTGGCTCAAAATACTTCCTCATCAGGCTGGTGCAATCAGAATCACAAAAAGATCAGTTTTACCCTACTAGGTCTATTCTACTTTTTTAGAAGCTTTTTTAGAGATCCAAGGTCATCAATGGAGGTCAGTCAACTGCCAGGTGTCAGAATCAAACGTTCGATTATCAAACAGAGGTTGTCAACGAGTAACGTGCACAAAGAACGAGGAGCAGACAAAGGAAGATTGAAAATTTGAAAAATGCAAAATTTTGTCTAAGTCTGGAGACTTCAGGTGCCCCAATCAAGAAGAGGCGCCCATACTTCAATGCCTTAGAAACTTTTCCGTTTCGACAGTCAAAGACAAGGAAGGCACGTTAAACGAGGCAAAAAGTTGAGAGAAGTTCATACATTTTTCTCTATCAACCATGGGCACCCTTGAAGGAGAAAGGCGCCCAACTTTTCAAGGGATCAGAAGTCAGAAATAGGGTTTCTGCCTCCAGGCCAACGTTGCTCAAAATCTTCATGGCTCCGCAACTAATCAGTCAGCACGATCATTCAATCATGCAATGATCTGGAATATCAGATCAAACGGAGGCATTTCACACTGGAGATAGAATGCAAAATTGTGAATGATGAAATTTTTTCTAAGTCTGGTGACTCTAGGCGCCGTAGGTGGCCAGGGGCGCTCATCTTTTTAGATGACCTAATCTGGCAGTTAGGGTTTGCAAGTATGATCAATCTCTTCAGTTTCGTATCAGTTTCGCAGTGAATGTCTTCGTTAGCTTGTCAGATCACCCAACCGTCATCAAATCCGAGTCAAATAGAGGTCACAAAGAGAGTTGTTTTAGTACTCTGAAGGTGAGAAACAGTTAAAATGACTAAGTTTGGAAGAGATGAGCACCCCTAAAGGAGAAGGGCGCCAAGGGTTTAGAGCCATCATAAGTCATTTTCCGGAGATCAGGTATCCAGAAGACCCCTTCTAGAATCTTATTAGCTATCTAGTGAATCCGTCAGCCAATCAGTCCGATCATTACAACGCCCAGAATCATGAATTCATCTGAAGGTCAAAAGACAAGCAAAGTTTGAAAATCATGAAAATGGCTAACACTGGAGAAAATGGCGCCTGTGTTAGAGATAGGCACCTGACAATTTGGAGGGTCAAATGAAGATTTTGACAGAAGACGTCTCGAGAACGATGTCGTTAGATTCGATCAGGCTTCCTAATGAAACGTTCACCTCGTTTGTCGAATCAATCTGGAAGTTGGGAGACAGGATCAAATTAGGGGTGAAAATTGAGTAGAAGGTGAAAATGGTGGAAAATTGGCTAAGTCTGGAACAAATTGGCAAATCAAAAGTATAAGATTTTTCAAAAAGTTGTGTCATGCCCTCAATTTTCTCAAACTAAACCAAACCCAACTACCAAAAATTTCTTTCAATTTTCTGTTTCTGCTAGGACATAATTAAGTTTGTTGAAAAAAATTGGTAGCTGTGAATGGTTTAGGTTGAGCAAATTTAAGGGCATGACAAATTGGAAAAAGATCTGGAAAAAATTGGATTATCGAAAAATGTGAAAGAAAGAGAAAAACCTACTATTTGTTAATTTAAAGGCATTTAGGGATCTAGGATGGAAGCCCCTAGCATGGAATGGATTGCTCTCTTGTGTAAAGAGTACTGGTGTACTCCTAGTCTTCAAATTATATGGCCACTCTTTTATTGAACGACCTTCACTTTTGCACTCAATACACCCTAATTCATTAGTTTCTTTCTCTGCCTTCAAGGCTTTCATTATTCAGAGCATGTCCCTCTAGAGCGCTTGTGTTGTTTCTAATTCGTTGTCGTTGTCATCCAAACTTCCATCTTCCTCTATTTTTCATTTACCACAAGAGGACATTTTGTCTTCACTTTCTATGTCCATTGCCCAATTGTAGGCTTTTGCATAGAAAGAGGGTGTACTAGTTTCATTTTTTCCTTAATGACGGAAATAGACCTTCAATGAACCATTTTTTCTTGAGACCATCGATCGTCTTTTTTTCGAACTTTACAAACAATTCTTTAAGTCTAGGATTAAAAGATTGTACGTTTTCATGCTTAGCTTGTTTTGTATTGTAAATTTTTGCTACTATTTCATTATCATCACAAAGCAACTTAAACTCTTCTTCAAAGTCCTTTAATCTCTCCCATCCGTTTTAAGAGGGTTGGTCAATTTGCATATACCAATCAATTGCTACACCTCGCAAGGTGGTTGGAAAAAACTATAACCAAATTGTCTTATGATCTTGCCCATTTTCTATCCAAATATTTTCACGTCTTACAATACCTCGCAAGATCCTCTAATCCATTTCTTGTAAACGTGGGTAACTCTCACTTTTGTACCCTAGGGCTTACTATGGTTTTTCTCTTATGTAAACCTAGCATGTAATGTCCCCTTCTTAGGCCTATTTAGATTCGTAGACCATTAGCCTATTTGTTGAGTTCCCATGGGCTAAGTGGAAAGGGGACTCCAAAGATATTAGAGGGCGCAATTTCGGAGTTACAAGGTTTCTTTTCTTGACAATGAGCTCAGTCAACAATATTGATTTGAATGACTCTCTAAAGTGTTTTTTGACTTTTGGGGTGTTCTCCAAACTTCTTGGAGAGAACGTCTATTTATAGTAAGTCACCGAATTGGCTTCTATTATTCACCTAACTGGCATGGTCAGAATTGGATTCCATCGTGTTTTGGAATTTTTCGCAACTTGGGGTAAAATAATTATTTTATTCACTTAAGTTATAATGATTTATCATTATTATTGATAACTTAAGTGTAATATCTTTTCGAAAAGGTATTTTAAATTCTCAATTGGACACATAGGAGAATAAGGGGGTCTTGCACATGAAAAAAGTTTTATTTTATTTAAAAGTGATTTTTTTAGAAATGGTGAATTAATTAATTATTTTAATTGGAGTTTTCACTCTCAAATCTTTATATAAGGAGGCTTTGGAGCTCATTGTTGGATATGTTTGTTGTACCCCAAATTAAAATTTTCACTACACTTAGGCATTTTGAAGAAATGAGTCAAAATACTGTTAAATCTGTCAAAAGGGTCAAAATTGGGGATTGCATGTCTTACATGGGGGTCAAAAACTTGAAAATTTCAAAATCTGACAATGTGGGTCGGTACTAACTGTACAAGGCCAACACTGAGACTATAGGTGCCAACCAAGCCTTGCCTCAAACACAATTAAAAAACATTCATTTATTTAGTTGTTAGTATTCTTTTTATACTTACAATTTTATAAATTATTATTTAATATATTAAAGCCAAATTTAATTTATTTAAGGCAATTTTTTTTTTAAATTATTTATTCTATTAAAGCCAATTTATAAAAAAAAAAAATAATTAGTTGACAAACTTTTTTTGAATCTTTTCTTCATCAAACTCGAACACAAACACAAAACTTGTGATATAAGTATTTACATTTTGGCCAGTCTTTTGCAAGACAACTCAATCTAGAATAGTGTGTGAGGTAAAACCTCTCTTTGAATTATAAGGGGAAGCTCATTAAAAACTAAACTAACCTTAGACACTACATATAGAAAATATCTACAAATACTAACATTATGCACAACTTCTAGGGGTTTTTGTAAAGTGAAATAAACTAAATGAATTTTTCCCTAACAAGTGAGATTTTATATTTAAGACTTGAAATCAAATGAAAGAACCACTAAACTAGACATAACAAATACTTTTACGTTGGCTAAAATCATAAATCAATAAGTCCATATACAGAAAAATAGGATAGATGAATTACTTTTGACAAAAACCACTCAAGATTTCAGAAAGTGAAAAACTTAGCTGAATACAAAGCTACACTAAGATGACGAATGATGCCAATACAAATTTTTAACATTATCCTTCACTTTCAGTCTAATCAACACAATCTAAACACTCCTATCAGACATAAAACTCTGATTAAACATGCCAATGACAATTTTTGCACCATAAGAATAACATCAACTATCACTAAGAAACATTGTGCTCAAAGAATTTATTTATAAGTTAACAAAAAAAATATTTTGGTATTTTAGGATAATCATTACATATCTTAAAAATTGATGTAACTTATTCAATGAATGTTATTATATACACTTATTCAATCATTTACTATTCATATATGTAACAAATGATAAATGTATTGCCACCGTAGTATAACACATATACCCTCTATCCTCATCAAACATAAACCTCTTTCATAAGTAAGGTTCTAGAACCTCCTCCTATTTGGGCAGTCAAGCCAAGTACTGAACTCTTCAGTATTCATTCACAGAATATGAACATACAAATCGAATGAAAATTAACAAATTTAAATTTAACAATTTACATGCACGAAGGATGTATTGTTATCTATTCTATCAATTAACTAGCAGATTTGAACGGACAACAATGCATGCACTTGATTGATTTTTCTTAGTCACTGGAAATATTTTCCTAGATTTATCTTTGTGTAACATGTAAAACTGAAAAACTGTTGATGTTAACTATAATTAGCTTCTAAGAGGATATCTTACAGGACAACAAATGCTACCTGCATTATCTTCACCCAATAATGAACCAGTGCGATCAGTTTTACCCGAAGATTTTTGAATGCATATCTCTAATAATAAAGGCATAACCATATTGAAGAATTCTGGCTTTCCAAATGCCTTAATTATCTGGCAACAAATAAAAGAATAAACAACAATTAAAACTAATAAATTTAAAAAAAGAAAATAATCACTACATTAGGAACATATATGATTGGCACTTTAGTGCACTATAACTATTACATACAAAATAATTTTGAATTCAAATCTCATGCCATCAAATTAAGTTTGACCAAATTTTATCAGTAAAATACACCTGCAATATGTATCAGATTCATAAACTTGCAAGCCTATACCTTGACATATTGGTAATTTTTCCTACAGCGACATTATTGTCCATATAATATCAATGCTAAGAAACACAACTTTTAAAGTAAGAAAGAAAGAAGAAAATATATCAATGTCAATGAATAATAATTGACATACAAACTAAAAAGCTGATAGCAATAAAAATGTTAAATTTATGTTGTTAAACCATCAACTTCAACAATTAAAAGTGAAACAAAAGCATCCAGCAACAAAGATAAAGGTGCCATTGTTAAACTGTGAGGAGAAATAGAGAGAACGCATTGTCCATAGAGACCTACATAGTACTACAATACACTTTAAGGCATAAGATTAAAACTATTTTCAGAGCTTTAAGGAAAAGATAAAGAAAAGCGACCAAATTGTATGCGAAAGGTTAGCTTTGCTGACTTGCATAAAGAATAAACACATTTATTAAATTCCAAGTTGTGTACATGCACTCAACAATGGACTTGAGGCATCAGTAAAGTCCATTGAATCTCAGAGTTCAGCCTGTAGGGAGTTGTAAACTTGTATCTATTACCACCACACATCCCTAGACATTTACATAATTTATGCAAACAAAAATTTATCAAACCTAGAAATGCATGGTATGGCAGTTGCCTTTTTTGGTCGATGTAGAGAATGAGGGAGATGCAAGAGAATTTATGATGAACAATGATATCCACAGATTTGTCTATAAGGACAGCTTCCAAAGTGGAGATCATTAGCATTCAAAGATAAATTCCCCTATTCTAAAAGAGATGCAAAAGACATGCAACAGTATGTCGGGGCTAGTGATATCTATCAGCCATGGGATAGATCCCACATTGTGGTTGTATAATGAACTCATGACCATTATATAGAGGACGTGGAGTAATACAAACACTCCTCTTCACATTACAGGCTATGTGCTAAATCCAAAAGACCATGTGAAGAAGAATCCATTGAAGTCCTAAACAAACCAACCAGACAGCTGTATTGATTGATATATGTAATTGCACTTCAGCATGCATACATATAAGTATATAACAGCAGATACAAGCAAAATGATATGGCACATACACTGCAGTTATTATAGGCTATAGCTATTTTACTACATAAAACTTGATCAAATGGCATAAATTTCTCTAAATAAGAATATCCAACCAAAAGTTACTATCAAGAGAAACCTACCTAAAACATCTAAATATTTACAACCCTTCGATATTCAACATTTTAGAAAAACATGTTACAATTTCCCAATATTAATCTTAAAATGCCTAAAACTTGTCTTAACCATGGGCATCCCAATATACATGTTTTTTGTTTTATAATATCTCTCATTAGAAGTACTACGACTACAGTCTCCATTGGTTTTCAAGCAGTCATATCATTTTGTGTGGAAGTATACCTTCTGATATGACTCTTTCTTGATTTGCCGTTCTCAAGCAAAAGTCTGGTAGTAATAATTTAGGTGATCCTACTTGATGTCAAACTCATTCCAGCAGACTATTTTCTCCTGAAACACCATCCATCAATGTATTGCTCAAGAAAATACCACTGACATTCATGAGAGTTTTTGGTGTATCATCTTACCACAGCAAAATATTCCCACGTGCTATCTTCTCTCTTGCTTTCAGTTTTGTCAATGCATTGAACATTCAATCAGCATTTTAGGTTGGATTATAACCATTGTACCATGTTCATATACTATGAACCAAAGAAGCATAAATTGCCAAAAGCATCGGAATATTTAAAAAATTGCCAGGCGTCCCAATTTTTACCCAGAAAAAAATTGCATTTTTTTTTAGCATTGACCCAGGAAAAAATCGTCGAAAATCGCGGTTTTTTCCGCATTTAAATCACAACAAAATCCTCATAAATCTTTCCCACGTAAAATCCCTAAAAACACGCATTTTAAGCTATATGGGGTTGCAATTTAATTATTGGAACTTTGAAAGCCGACTGCTGTGACCTGGGATGTCCGTGAGTTGTTTTTGGCCGCCATCAACTTTGCTCTACATGCAATTTGCAAACAGGTTCTTTTTTATCCATCGACTCTGCTCTGTTAGACATATGCTGCATCGAATATGCTTCTGTTTATCACACTTTCTAGCTCTTCCATAGCTGCTACTGCATTCTCTTTAATCCATGTTTTACGTGCAGTTTTATGTGGGCATATTCCTCTGGCAATTGCCATGTTTTATGTGCAGCTTTCACAGTTAATACAGTTTTCCTCTTATTAAATATAGAAAGTTTTCAACTAGGAATCAAAGGAGTAGAGATATTACAGGTCTCATGGCTATGAATAGTTATCATGTCAGTTGCACATAATTTGGCAGTTGATTTGTTAACTGTTAAATAATTTCCATCTTAGTTGAGAAGTATACTTTAGGTAAAATGTGTAGTGTTTTGTTCACCTTAAAGTAGAGGGGATTAATTATTTAGTGAGGAGCACTGTAGACCTAAAATTCTATCGTGCCCACTTGCTCCAAGAAAAATCACATCCACAACAAAGATAAAGACCCAGGAATTTTTTTCACTCAGTCCTTTTGAGCTGCAATTTCTCTTTAATCTCTCTGTAATGTCCCCTTTTTCACGTGCATCAGAGTTGGGGGATTAGCCTATTTTCCTGACCCTCGTAGGCTAATAGTTCTGGATAGAGGGTTTCTCGGACGAGCACTTGGTCGTCAATTTGCAGTGTGGATCTCCGGAGTATGGTGGGCAGGGTGAATTGTGGCGTTTGGCACGATACTTGTGCTTAAATTAATGATACTCACCTTTTATTTCACCATCCTCGGCCTAGGGATCATGTGTTTTAATATGAAGGGGTCACTTTCTATTTTTAAGTTACTATTCATTACTAAAGTGAAAAATGTTATAACTTAAGTGAATAGTGTTTCCTTTGTAAATTTATAAAAGGCAAGAGAGAAAATTCGAATTTCTTCATTAGATGATCATTTTGGCTTGAAAAAAAACTTGGGAGCGAAGCTTGGAGGAAGAAGGAGGCTAGGGTTTCCTTATTTCTTGCAGTGGGTGAGTCTGGTGGGGCTTGGTTGTTCGTTTGGAGCTGCTTGAGGGTGTGAAACACCACCTTAAAGTTGCTGATCTGTTATTTTGCTGCTCTTTTGGAGATCTACGTTGCTGGTTGCAAGTTGTTCGAGCTCGGGTTTGGGTTGCCGTTGTCTCCAATCTCGATTGTTCAAGAGCTGTTTGCATTTTGTGGTATTTTGGAGCTGTTTTTGGTGTGCTACAGCCAACCGCATTTTGTGAGGGTTTGATTTAGCCAAAGCAAAAGAAACACCCCTTTTACAAGGCTGCAACTTCACCTAAAGGGGGCGCCCTTACCCTAGGAGGCTTCCCATTACGGTTTTTAGTGGGAGAAGTTCATCGTCGAAGAGAAATCAGCATTTCATTGGGCGCGGGTACTGTAGCAGGGCACTATTCACAGTGTGTTTTGGCTGTAAGTTAAAATATGATTTATGTAATACTCAACATCGAACCTAATGTAAGTTATATATTGTAAGCGACCTTTATGTAATGAAGGAACTATATTTAGACATCAAAATGAGTAATGTTTTCAAGTTATTCCATTAGTTTAGTTATTGAAGCTTTCATGGTATGCGTATGCTTTTTATGTGTTATTCTTGTAATTTTGGAAAACAAAATCAAAGCATAAGAAGAAACACAAACTGAAACGAAAAATCAGACCTACGAATTAAGAGAAAACAAATCAGCAGAGTGTCGGTACACCACACTCTCTTAGCCCAAAAGACTCAGATTATTTGAAGCACTTAAGAACATGTCAGATTTCTTGTATAACATTTGAAATCATGTATAATGTATTATCTCATATGGAATTTTTTATCTCTTATTTTGTTCTTATACATGAAATCTATGTTTTCTTCATAGAATTGTAGAGCAATAATCTATGGGAATGTCAAACATTTAGAACAGGCGAAAAGTCTCAAAATATGAGACTTTCTGTCTCCATACATATGTGCGAGTTAATAACAGTAGACAGCAGATGCTGAAGGAGTTAGGTATCTCCATTAAAATTGGACGACCTTGTTTGAAATTCAGACCATGGTGCAAATCTTCTGAGATTGTAATGGTGAACATATGATAATTAGTTCTTCAGATCCTGAAATTTTATTGCATTTCTACAGCATATTTAGAATTTCAGAAGTTTTGTCTTGCTTGATAAATGCATTATATCATATGAGATTTCTGACTTTGGTGATTTACATAGGTCCACTTATTGGTAGTGTTCCCCATAATTTTGTCTCTTTAAAATAGAGTTAAGTGTGCATGAGAGGAAATGAGGGTTGGCATGTTGCATTGCTGTCCTTACTGTAACATAATTTATCTTATCTTTGCTGTCTTTCTTGTTGTTGCTGGGTAACACACCAAGCTATTTCTTCTCGAGCATCGAGTGCCATGCCTATTTTAGAAGCAACACATGTTAAAACGTACTAGAGTGCTTAGCATATAGTATCTTTCTAGGGAAGATAAATGCTATTAATGATAATAAAGTTTAGGATTTAGGAGATAAAGAATAAATGTGTGATTAATTTATATAAACTAAATCAATTAGATGGGACATTAAATTTGAATTTTCAATAGTGTAGCCATGTAAATGATGTAGAAAAGTAGAATTTAGGTAGAATGTGTAGTGTTCCATTCACCTTCCTGTTAAGAGGACTCCAAGAGTTCATTGTATCTATTGGTGCACTAAATTATGAAATTTATAGTATCTAGCCTAAGCAATGCAATACAATTA
Organism: Sequoiadendron giganteum; assembly: GCA_007115665.2. Classification (NCBI taxonomy): domain Eukaryota; kingdom Viridiplantae; phylum Streptophyta; class Pinopsida; order Cupressales; family Cupressaceae; genus Sequoiadendron; species Sequoiadendron giganteum. The sequence continues at coordinate 634,563,058 of CM021108.1, forward strand.
TAAAAGATTAGAATTAAAGAAATCAATTATAGTAAAGGTGACAAATGAGCAGTAAGTTAACGGGACTAAAAGTTACAAGTTATAATAGTGAGAGTGATGAAAGGAACAACTGAAAAATGAACAAAACTGTTGTACCCAAACCAATTTTTTTGCTTCATTAAGGCATTTTTCTTAAAATAGTTTAAACCTAGTAAAAATGATGTCAAAAATAGTTTTTGGGCAAATCAAGTATGGGCTTTTAGTCAGTTTGATGTCAGGAAGATACTGGTAAAATTTGAAAAAAATTGAAAATTAGCATTTTTGGATCCCTGTTTTTAGGTAAAAAAACCTAAAATTGAAACTTATCAGAATTGGCTGAAAATTGTTTTGATTGGCTTATTTTGCTTCACAATCACAATGGTGAAGTCAAATTTAGTTAAAACTCAGTTTAAGTCTGATGGGTAGTTTTCGCTTTTTCAAGTGAAAAGTTAGGATCTCCGAGGTCAACAATGGTAGATGGTCAGGTGCTAGGTGTCGAAATCTAAGTTTGAAACACCCCAGTGAAGATTCTATGGCGAGATCTGTCCAAAATGATGCTTCGTCTCGGAGGGGATTTTCATCGAGGTAAGAATGCTCAAATATTTTCTAACTCTGGATAAAAGAGAACCTGCTAATCAGGGGCACCCTTGATTTCAGAGGCCCAGATCAACTTTCTAAGATTTGTCACTTCCAAGAGGACTTCTCTGGAATCCTGTCAGCTTCGCGATGAGCCTACCAACTAGTTCGGAAGCTGTCTAGCACCTAAAACTGAAGATTGAACGTGAAACAAGGGAGATGAAAAAATGACTAACATTGGAGTGAAAAGCGTGCCTACTAGCCAGGGGCACCCATCTTTTTGAAGCACCAAATGGAGGTTTATGATCAAATGACACCCAAGATGTTTGTCTCACACTTGATCTGGCTTCACATTGAATCCGTCAATGGATGAATCTGAGTTGCCGAACTGTCGGAATCAGGAGTTGAACATAAGGTTTTAATCATGGTCAAAAATGTCCAAGAAAAGCAAAACCGCCCCTGGAGGCCAGGGGTGCCCAAGGTTTTGAAGCCTCAAATGTAGTTGTTTTCGTCATCTCAGATATTCATCCTATTCATGACACTTCCAGCTTTCCGTTGCATACCTCAACGGGACAGAAGACTTGACAGCATCTTGCAGCCGAGGTTTAAATGAATTTTTAACTAGTTGCGAAAACAACTATCTCTGGGAAGAAAAGCACCCCCTGGAGGCCAAGGGTGCCCATGTTTTTCAGCTGCCAGATGATGTTTATAAGAGAATTGCTCTCCAAGAGCTCTTGTTTAGAATCCAGCCAGCTTCGTAGTGAGCCTGTCAACCAGTTCTGAAGTTTTGTCGAACGCCAAGAAACGCAAGATGAAGTAAAGTCGGAATCACCTTCAAAATGATGAAAATGCATGAAAAAATGTCTGAAACCAAAAGCACCCCTGAAGGCTAGGCATGCCTTGCATTTTGAAGCCTCATATGTTAGAATTAGGGTTTGCAACCTCAAAGAGTTTCTTGTCAATTTTGATCCTGCTCTTCAATGAAATTGTCAGCCAGTCTATTTGACATGTTAGTCAATCAGAATCAGTGATTGAACATGGGCTCTAATGATTGTGAATTCAAATTTTCAAGAAATTGGCTAAATCTGGAAAGTGACGCCTAAAGTCAATGTTTAGCTTTTTGAACTCAAGAGAAGTGGCGTCCTATAAAGGTGGAAGTTGTGAATTGAAATTAACTCTTCAGTTAAACTCTTTAAGTCGACTTCAACTAGACTTGATTTTTGCTTGCAATTGGGTGATTTATTTTTGCATGTAAAGTTAACTGAGGTGTTTAAAGGTGGTCCCTAATTAGGGCTTATTTCTCAATCAGTTAATTGTTTTGAGGTCCAATCAGAAGCAAGGATTGATTTTAGAGGTCCAATAAGAGGCTAGCACCAATTTTAAAGCAATTGCATGCATTTGTGATGCCTTTCTAGATAATATTTTATTTATTAAGGCATAGGCATCCATTATTTTTCGTTACAAATGAGAGAAAACACTTCTTTCTTGAGCAAATAAAGATCTGAAGGCCCTACAGATGTCAGATTTTAGTGTTCTTTGCAATGGCAAGTCCAGATTGTTCAGAGGAAGCATTTTATAGACTTCATTTTTCGACTGCATGCCGACTTCATCAAATCCAATTTAAGCATAGGTGACTTTTTCAGAGATTGAATAATAAACTTCTATTTTCTATCTCAAAATTCTTCTATTCTTGTCTTAGGTTTTCTCTCACATGTCACTGGTGAACGGAAAAAATTTCAGGAATAGATCATCTTGGTTCACATATTTTAGCGTTAGCAGTAAAACCCATGTCTTATATTTTTTCAAGAAAATTGCCCTAAAACCCATGTCTTAGATTTTTTCAAGAAAATTGCCCTATTGCTTCATATTTGACAACTTCCTTCCTCCATTCTTCGTTCTTCGTGCATGTTCATCATTTCTCATCTTTTGTTCAATGCTTGAATGTTTGAACCTAACACCTTTCAGCTAACTGACCTCCATTGATGACCTTGGAGCTCCTGAAAAAGCAAAAATAGACCCACTAGCGTAAAACTGATCTTTTTGTGATTATAACTGGACTAGTGTGTTGAGGAAGTATTTTGAGCCAATCAAAACCAGTTGAACACTAGAATCCAAACTTTATTTGTAGAAAATTTTGCCAATATTCGTTTCAAAAAACCTAGAAAAGGTTCTATTTTTAGAAACTTGCTAAAAATAAAAATTTTCCTAAAATTAAGGGCTGAAAAATTGAAATCTAGGTTTTGTAGATTTGGTCACTCTTAGCAAACCTAGATCTTCAAATTTTGAAAATTTTGAGTTTACGACCTCATGCAAGACATGCAAACCCCAAGTTTGACCTTTTTTGACAATTTTAACACGACTTTGACTCATTTCTTCAAAATGCCTAACTGTTGCAGAAAATTTAATTTGGGGTACAACAGGTATCTAACAAAGTCACAACTACAATGGTGACATCTCCAAATCTTCTTGCAAAGAGGAAAGCAATCCTTTCCAAGAGCTCAACAAACTCATACTCATAATTCCACATGAATCTACTATGCCTCCCCTAAATTATTCTAACACAACCATGAAAATTTCTAAAAACTCCTACAACTCCAACTCCAAGAGTCTCAGAATGATGAACCAAAGCATGTGGAAGTTTGTTGTCCTGAACCAATATTGTGAAGAGACTAACAAACTTTGCTTCACAAACCTCCATAAGTGGAACTCTGAGAATAGGATAGGTTTGAAGAAACAAATAATCACTATCGTTCGAGGGTGAAATCAGCAAAGTACAATCTGATTTTAGCACTCTACACAAGGAAAAACAGCAGCACCAAAAAAATTCTCAAATGTGAGCATGTGAGATGAGCATTGAGTTGCAAGATAACCCCTCAAAACTGGCTGGAAAATACACTAGAGCAATCTCCAACTGAAAACTACCACCTCTTTGACAAAAAGTGATGAACCAACTCTCTTGAACGAGAGTAACAAACTGGGCAATCGTCACAAATTACTAAAAATAGTAAGTTCGAAAAAGATTGTCGGATGCTGATGCATGTTATACCATTGCGAAGCTCTCTAAAAACCTAGAAAGAATCCAAAATCCAAACTGCAAAACTCCAACATACAAACCTCCAAAACTGCCAAAATATTCTCCTAGAAAATAGGAAACCCTAATTCTACCTCTAACTAGCCTACGGCATCTGAGAATAGGATATCAATCACTGGAAAGTGTAGTGCTAAAAATGGGAACATTACAGTTTAAGGGTTGCAAAAGGCATGGGTAAGATGGATACATCTTGGTGAGTACTATTATAATTCCACATACCACATGCCGATTAAGATGTCATTGTTCATGGATTTGTTTAATTATGAGCCAACTAGCTTCTTGGACTTGTGGTTTGGAGATAGTAGGGTGCCAAAAGCTAAGGATTTGTTACAATAGAGTCAAGATATCATGAAATCCTTGAAAGAGAACTTGCAACAAGCCTAGAATCAACAAAAACAGTATGCAAACCAGCATTGCATTGAGAAAACATTTGAAGTTGGTGACATGGTTTATTTGAGGCCGTATCCCTACAAGCAATCCACTCTCAGGGAGAGTGGATCGAAAAAGTTGAAGCCATGATATTATAGACCATTCAGGATCTCCAAGAGGATTGGAGAAGTGGCTTATGAGTTGGAGTTGTCGGCAAGTAGCAAGGTACATAATATTTTTCATGCATCTTGCCTCAAGAAGGCATTGGGACATAATGTAGTTCCCTCTTTTGAATTGCCAGCATTGGATGAGGAGGGGAAACTTATTCTTATTTATAATGCTATCTTTGATATGAGGGAGCATACTCTAAGGAGGAGAACCATCAGAGAGTACCTAGTGAAATGGAAGAATTTTACAGTTGAGTATGCTACCTGGGAGAGTGAGCAAATTTTGCAGCATCCAAAGTTGAAATTACTTGGGGACAAGACAATCTCAGGAGGGAGGACTATAATGTCCCCTCTCTAGGCTTAGTCAGTTGGATATTATTTTAATTTAAGCGCTAATGTTATTAAGTTAAATATTTAACTAAGCATTTATTAAAAATATTTAAGGGGACTTTATAAAGTGGGGCCTCAGGAGACAAAGTAAAAGTAAAAAGTGAAGTAATTTTTTTTAAAATATTGGCATCCAAATGGGAGATATAAGGAAATTTAAAATTAACATAAATGTTTATTTTCCCAAGAAATGGTGTGGGAGTTATGGAAAGAAGAATAAAAGTGTTTTGAGCTCATTTTTCAAGATACCCATGAATTTTTAGAGAAGGTTATGCTGTTGTTTTTTTTCCAGAACTTCATGAAGACGAAATCCTTCATGGAGAATATCATCTACGAAGGTGAACAACCCTTCCTAGGTGATTGTTGACAATCTTACACAAGGATTGTGTTGGTGCTTAATATGTGTCTTTGCAAAGATTTTATGGTATTAATATTTCAAAAGAGTCAGAGGTTTTTTATTTCTTTGGCCATATACTCTTGTCAAGCAAGTTGTACCATTACAGGCCACAGAGGGTTGTACGGGTTTTTGAAATGCTAAAATTTAACAACTATTGGTGTTTGAATCTTTACTATATAAAATGATGGGGTTTATTTCTTTTGAAGTCGTACCATTTTCATCCTTGAGCAATCATATTATTCTAGCATTAATTTCAGCTGTACTATTATGTTTTGAAGGTGTCGTATTAAATTGACCTTGAAGGTTGCGAATTAAATTAATATTTGTTTGAACTTCAACATCATTTTAATGAGTCGAAGTATGAAGCAAAGGTCAGAAAGAAGGTGCAGCTAGGAAAAAAGGATTCGAGCAATTTATTTACACTGTCGTACTTTTCTACCTGCTGAGCTATAAATATTTATATCTGGTGCACTTTTTTTATCCCTTATTGTGCTCTCTGGAGGCTACTGTACTAATTTGGAGGTTGTCATACATCATTTGGGGTTGTCATACTTCTACAAGAGTGAGCCATACCAGGTGGGAGAAGGAATAAATGGACTACAATGCATTCTACAGGTGAGGAAGAGTTTAATATGTATACAAATTGATTATTATTTGCTGAGCAAAAATCTTATATAAATGTTACCTGTCGCTGAAAATCTATAATTTTGTGGTGGTTATTATGAAATTTTTTATTCAAACATCTAGAAACAAATATATTCAACTTGATAACTGCAACTGTTTGACAAAATGCCAGAGTTGTATAACTTGTGAAATTGCAAAAAATCTTGCCACGAAAATTTGGTGTGGAACATTACAAAATAGGGGGTGTACATTACAAATTTCTTCTTGTTTTAACCTAATCAAGGCAACGATTAAGTGGGTAACCTGCATTATTCCCATGGAATCACGTTGACTTGGAGACCAAGATGTGTTTGGTTCCTGTCTTTTGTCTATTATACTTTGACTTTCTATCATATTTTTTTCTCCTCTCCTCCTTTTCCCAGTACAGACATGTGGCTCCAAATCCTTAGTGGCAATCACTCTCTCAAATGGACATTCAACTTTTGTAATGAACCTTAATATTTTTGTCCTCAAAATGTTGATTATAGGCTCAAGGTATTTTGTCAAACACTTGTCATGTGACAAACCAGCTTGTTGGTCTGTGTTTTGTTGTACCCCAAATTAAAATTTTCACTACACTTAGGCATTTTGAAGAAATGAGTCAAAATACTATTAAATCTGTCAAAAAGGTCAAAATTGGGGTTTGCATGTCTTGCATGAGTGTCAAAAACTTAGAAATTTCAAAATCAGACAATCTGGGTCGGTTCAGAACGATCAAACCAACAATACCCAGACTTTAGTTTTTCATCCCTAAATTTTAGGAAAATTTCTATTTTTAGCAGTTTTCTAAAAATAGAAACTTTTTCTGCGTTTTTCTGGGTTTCTCAAGAAATGGATACTTGTAAAATTTTCTAAAAATAGAGAGTTTGGCCTCTAGGGTTAAAATTGATTTTGATTGGCTCAAAATACTTCCTCATCAAGCTGGTGTAGTCAGAATCATAAAAAGATCAATTTTACCCTATTGGGTCTATTCTGCTTTTTCAGAAGCTTTTTCGGGGACCCAAGGTTATCAATGGAGGTCAGTCAGTTGCCAGGTGTCAGAATCAAACGTTCGAGCACCAAACAGAAGTTGTCAATGAGGAACATGCACGAAAAACGAAGAACGAAGAAAGGAAGATTGAAAATTTGAAAAATGCAAAATTTTGTCTAACGTTGGTGAATTCAGGCGCCCCTGCTCAGTTTGGGTGCCCAAACCTTCATGCCTTAGAAAAAAATTTTTGTTTCGGCAATCAAAGACAAGGAAGGCATGTTAAACGAGGTAGAAGTTGAAAATTACATTAAAATGGCTAAGTCTACTAGCCATGGGCGCCCCTGAAGGAGAAAGGCACCCAACTTTTCAAGAGATCAAAAGTAAGAATTAGGGTTTCTGCCTCTAGGTCAATGTTACTTAGAATCCTCTCGGCTCTACAGCGAATCGATTGGCACGATTGCCTGATCACACAATCATTTGAAACATCAGAGCAAACGAAGGAGTTTAACTGAAGGACAAAATGCAAATTATGAAAAGATGAAAATTTTCTAAGTTTGGTAACTTTGGGTGCCCTAGGTGGCCAGGGGCGCCTAGCTTTTTGAATGACCTAATCTGACAGTTAAGGTTTGCAGGAATGCTCAATCTCTTTAGTTTCCTGCCAGCTTCGCAGTAGATGTCTCCGTCAGCTCGTCAGATCACTCAGCCGCTGGCAAATCCAAATCAAACAGGGGTCATGGAGAGAGGTGTTTTGAATCTTGAAGATAAAAAAAAAAGAAAAATGGCTCTCTAGAAGAGATAGGCACCCCTAAAAGAGAAGGACGCCTAGGATTTAGAGCCCTCAAAAGTCATTTTTCGAAGACGAGGCATCCAGAAGACCCCTTCTAGAATCTTCTTAGCAATCTAGTGAATCTGTCAGCCAGTCATTTTGATCAGTAAACCACCCGGAATCATGAATTCATCTGAAGGTCAGAAGACAAGCAAAGTTTGAAGATCATCAAAAATGGCTAACACTGGAGAAAATGGGCACCCCTGGTAGAGATAAGTACTCGACAATTTGAAGGGTCAAATGAAGTTTTTGTTAGAAGACATCTCCAGAACAATGTCGTCAGATTCGATTAGGCTTCGTGATGCAACGTTCAGCTCGTCTGCCGGATCAATCTGCAAGCCGGGAGACAAGATCAAATTAGGGTAAAAATTGAAGAGAAGTTGAAAATGATGAAAAATTGGTTAAGTTTGGAGAGACTGGGTGCCTCACCTCAAAAAGGGCGCCAAACTTCTCATGCCTTGGTAAAAATTATGGAAATTTCAAAAATTGTGAAAGAAGGAAAATACGCCTAAGTTAATTACATGAACTAAATTTAGGGTTTCACAGAATTAGGGTTTGAGAGTTGTTTCTCAAGGAAAAACTTACTTAAGGACATCTCTATGTTTTATTTTTCATATTTTCTTGCAGGTGTCTTCAAAGAGAAATAGAGCAACAACTTCAAACCTATATTTTTCAAGATTCAAGAACATAAACTTGCTGGTTTTTCATCAATTTTCAGATCAGCACTCTAAGAAGGCTCGCTTTTTCATATTTCTTCATCAAAAACATCAAATTTGTGAAGAAGGCTATTGTTTTCAATTTTCAACAAGCTGGTTCATATTTGTTCGATCTTCTAGACAATTTTTTGAACGATTTTCTCAAGGTTGCAGTAGTTGTTTTTTATTTTGCATGTCAGAGAAAACTTCAAATTCTTCCATTTCTAATTGTCTAGATCTATACAAAACCTTCTTTTGGACAAAAGCCATATCATAGCTTTTTCAAAGAAACTTCAAGTGGTTGCTTTTTCAGTCAGAAGTCAGAGTTTTCAACATCTAATCAATTGGGTTCATCCAAAATATGCTCATGAACAATACCTAGATGCCAATTTTTTTTGCTTTTTTCGGAGAAAATTAGGGTTTGCTGCTTTATCAGTCTTCGCTCCAAATTTTCAAAAACGGACGATCTAGGTTGGCTTGTAACAAAATTCTAATCAAAACCCATATCTCAAAAAAAAATTCAAAATTTTATTCATTTGACGAAGAAAAATCAACAACCTAGAATTAGAAAGTTTGCCAAAACTTGTCAGAACTTAGGTGTGTTTACAGTCAATATTCAAGTTTGTAAGAGACCGGGTGTCTCTCAACCCCGACTTTTGGCGATAATGCAAGTTTTTGTTTGTTTTTATGAATTTTGTGATTTTTTGGTAATTTTTGCAGCAAAGTAGAATGGTGCGATTTTGAAATAAAATGCTATTAAATTCATAAATAATTCAAAGATGATAAATATTGCATCAAATAACTTCCAGAAGGATGGCGAATGAATTTATTTCATTGTTGAATGATTACAATGCTTAATCAATGTCATGCATACAAAAAGGCAAGCTATTTTATTTTAAAGAGCCTGAGTAAGCTTGCAGCCGCTTGAAGAAACCCTTGATTTGCATGGCCAGATGAAAAGAAGCAATCTCCCAACCCCAAAATCACTATAAGGCTCCAGAAACCCAAGGCGCCCACTGTAGAACCAAGAGGCAGCAAAAAGGCAAGGCGATTTGCCTGAGAATGAAGGTACGGCCTTAAACCAGCAAATGAAGAAATCCATACGGCCTTGAAAAGAGTGCCAAATGCTAGATAATTAATACCCATTGAAGATGATTTCCTTCTGGATGAGAAATCAATCAAACTCCAATCTGAAACTTCACGAATATGCTCTGTAATGACTTCTGAATGAAGCCACTCAACTGGCAATCTTCAGCTGATCTTTCACAGCCTCAGTATGCCTTATTCTGGAAAGTTGACATTCTCCAAAACCTGTTTGCAGAAACCCTTGTTTCTCCAACTCCAACGCTCTCAGAGAGAAAAGACAAATTCAAATAATCATTCATAATGGTTCGATTTGTCTTTGGAGAAATATATATATTCTCCCAATAGGGTCGACCCTTCTAAAAAGCAATTAAATGATATTAAATTCGCCTCTTTGACTTAGGCTATTTAATTAATAAATGGCGTCCCCCTTTAATGAGTAATAAATACTCACTTAAATGAACATTTCGCCCTTTTTATTATAAAGTCATTTAATACTTTCTAATAAGCCATTTAATTAATTAATAACTTTAATATTTCACTTAAAATGACTTTATAATATAAAGTCATAATAATAATCATTTAATTATTATTAAATGCTCCATTATTCTTCATTTGCTCAACAAACTGCCAAACTAGGTCGAAACTGAGATAGCCAACTAAGCCAGGTGCCCTGCCAGAAATAGTAACCCTGATGACCTGACTTACTATAAATAGTAAGTGCCTAAATAATACTCGATAAGCATCTGCAAAGGACCAAACCTGAATCAGAAAGTGAAGTATTGTCTCCAACCACCGAGTAACTGCCACAAAGGACCCTCTGTCCATAATTGTCAGCCTACGAGGGTCAAAAGATAGGCTCCTCAACAAACAATGTCAGCTAAAACGGGGACATTAAAGTCCGCCCTTCTTGAAATTGCTTTTCCCCAAACAATCTCCGCAAATAAGGACGCACCACACCACCTGGATCCTAAGGATAGTGTTGGACAATGTTCCTGTAAGCCACAACTATCTCTTGTAACTCCCATAACTGATCAGATGGAATAGAATGCCATCCCCTGTCAACCTCAGCGCTGTTTGTCATAGGAGCAAGAAACTCAAGAGGGTGCAAGTCAATCTGCAAGCAACACTTGCCCCCTAAAACTGCACAAGATATACTGTCATCCAACATATCTAACACGTGCATACCAGAACTGTGCACTTGAAACAAATCATGTACATGTGGGTCAAACATGAAACCGTATGCACTCTGCACTGTGTACACATTGTGAAACTCCTCCGTGAGCTGCGTCTGAAATCCCAGTGCACAAGTAGGATCCCAAACACGATCAACACTCATCTCAAGACTAAGATCAAGAGAGTGATCGACATTGAACTCAAAGAGCGGATTGTCATATGTCGATGTAACATCTACCTCGAACAAGGGGTTGGTCACCAACCTACCCAACCCTCTAGGCTGATTCCAAACGGCCACCTCCGTACCCCCGGGGCACTGAGCATAACCATGCCTAATCTACTCAAAATCCTCCTCTACCTCCTTGCTCTTCCCACTAACAAGAGAGATAGAGCATAGGCTCCCATCTGTAATCCCCCTCAACACATATTTCTTGCCCTGTATCTCAAATCTCATCTCCATTTTAGGCAAGTTGAGGGTGAACACACTAATGTCCTAAAGCCATGTCATACCCAACACTAAATCCATCCCACCCAAGTTGACCACATAAAAATCTGCCTGCAACTCAATCATTTAGCATGAGGGTGAGATTACAAATTCGCCAAGTGCAAGTGAGGGTATATCCATCCGCCACCTGAACTCTAAATCCAGTGAAGTCTTCTGCCCGAAGTCTGCATCTACTGACCAAACTCTCATCAATAAAATTGTGTGTGGCTCCAGTGTCAAGCATGGCAATACATCGTTGTCTACCCACTAATCCCTTGAACCTGAATGAATCATCTCGTGCACTAGCAGACAATACCAACGAGGACAAATTGGCATCAGGCCCGAACTCCATAGAGGCATTCCCAGCCTCTGTATGCTCTGTAACAGCCTGCTGGCCTGAATCCTCAAACTCAACATCTTCATAGTAAATCCACATGGCGCGGTTGGCTCTGCCCTTCGGCCTCAAAGGACAATCATGTTCCTTGTTGTAGGGTACCTTGCACCAAAAACATAGTTGTTTCCTTCTCAATTCATCACGAGTTGCATCATCAATTCTTGTTGCTGTTTTCTTTTTTGGTTCTACAATTGGTGTATGACTCTCCTCAATAGGCAAGGTGTTTGTTTTTGTCTGAAATTGTTTTTTCGGAGCAGCAAGCTCCATACTCCGTGCCTTCCGCATAGCCTTCTGTAGAGTAGGGGGATCAAATGCTTTGACCCAACCTTTCATAGGCTCATACAATCCCTCAATGAACAGAATGACAAGTCTCCTCTCAGATATACCTATCACCATAACTGCTATTTTATGGAATTCACCAATGTAGGCATCCAAACTACCTGTCTATCTAAGCTGTGCTAGCTCTCTAAAGTAAAGTTTTGGATCCTTCTTATTAAAGCAATCTCTGAGCCTATTCGTGAACTCTTGGTAAGTAGTAATCTGGTGGTGACCCAATGTGTACATGCCGTGATGCCACCAATCATGCGCCAATCCATCAAGATGTAGTGTGGAAAATTTAATGGCCTCGTCCTCCTGCATAGGTCTCAAAGATAGGTAATTGTCTTACTTTTGTACCCAAGACCTCGCTGAACTCTTATCTGAGCCATTAAAATAAGGCAAGACAATCTTGCTCACTACATGCTGAAGATCCCTATTCACCTGTGGTGGTGGCTGGTACTGGTGAGCTCTGTGCTCAAATCTACCTCCACCCCTGGGCTTATGTACATCCATGAACTCATGAAATGACAATGACTGCCTAATCTCATGAGCCAAAGTCGAGTACTCTCCGAAGAGTCTGGTCACGTCTGCTACTGATGTACCATGTTGTGGCTGAAACTCTGTCTGGTCACCTTGTTGTTTTGCCTCCGGAGTCGGTGGTGCCTCCCTAGTAATAAAGGTAGGTTGTCCAGGCCTACGCTCATGAACAACCGGTGACGGTTGCGGCCGTACAGACATCTATGGCTGGTCTACACCTACTGTCCTATCTGAATGTAGTGCTGGTGAGGTGGAGTATACTGCCTCATTGTACCAATCAGTTGTGACATCATGTCCATCATGTTATCATGTCTACTCCTGAATTTTGCCTCAGTCATTTCCGTATTTTCTTTTTCTTTTCCTGAATCCCTAGGAGTCTTTGTCGGAATCTCTCAATCTACCATGAGTGTAGTCACACTGTTCTCATTGCTACAAGGGCTAGATCTGTGTATACCGAGAATCCCTGATACTATCTCACCCTCTAGAATAGGCAGACCTATCCAATCCTCAATTCTGCCTGTTTTTCTATCCTTACTGTAGAATATTGTAAGAGACCAGGTGTCTCTCAACCCGATCATTGACTGAAAACTATTGTGTTTTTGTTTGTTTTCTGATTTTTTGATATTTTTTGTGGTTTTTGCAGCAAATAGGGATTTGCGATTTTGAGAAATAAATGTAAATAAATTCATAAATAAATAGTAAAGCATGAAATGACTTCCAGAGCAATGGCAGATGATTTTATTATCACTATTGAGCAAACTACAATATTATTTCGGAGACAAATAGAAGTAATCAGATGATATTATTTAAAGAACCTGATTATTACTTGCAGCCGCCTGATTATTATTTGCAGCAATGCGCACAACTGAAGAACATCAGTATAACATGAAATGCAACCTTTTCCTCAGCCAAGAAGATGCCAAATATAAATCACTGTAGCGCGGGTACTATTCACGTCACTGTAGCGTGGGCACTATTCACGTTACTGTAGCAGCAGATCAATAATTCTGATTTTTCTTCTGCAATGATGATTATTTCAACAAATTAAAATCTGCTCTTCAAACCCTTGATGATTCTTCTCCAATAAGCACAAATACGACTTCTGAATAAAGTCACCCTGATAGACAAGCTTCAACTAGTATTTCACAGCCTCAGTATGCCAGATTCTGAAGAGGGAACGTTCTCCAAAATCAATGTCTACAGAAAACCTTGTTTCACAAACCCCAATGTTCTCAGAGAGAAAATAAGACAAATAATAATAATCATGAATGAATTCAATTTGTCTTTGAGGAAATATATACCTCTTCTCAAAAGTTCGACCCTTTTTATAAATCATTTAAAATCTATTTAAATGATATAAATCCGCCTCTTTTAGACTTAGGCATTTTATTTAATAAAAGGCGTCCCATTTAAATAAGTAATGAATACTTATTTAATTATAATATTTCACCTTTATTATAAAGTATTAAATACTTTATAATTCGCCCTTTAATAAACATTTTAATATTTCATTAAAGTGACTTTATAATATAAAGTCAAATTAATAATCTTTTTAAATAATTATCAAATCCTCCGATAATCACTGTTTGCTCATCAAATCATCCAACTGGGTCGAAACTGAGCTGACCAACTGAAAAAGGTGCCCTGCCAGAAATAGTAACCCCTGTCTGCCTGACTTACTAAAAATAGTAAGTATCTGAAAAACACTCTGTGAGAGTCTGCAAAGGCCCAAACCTAAATCAATTGATGGAGTAAGGTTCCTGAACGTAGGATACTGCCTCAAGTGATCCTCTATATATGTCTGTCAACCTATGAGGATTAGAATGATAGGCTAACCTCTGAACCAGCTGCACTGTCTAGGAAGGGGACATTACAAATATAATGTCTCTACTCATGAAAAAGCATCGAAAAAACACAAATTTATCTGAAAAAGCATAGGATGGTTGGAAAACTGTGCTCTAATACCACTGTAAGAGACCAGGTGTCTCTCAGCCCTGACTTTTGGTGATAATGCAAGTTTTTGTTTGTTTTGATGAATTTTGTGATTTTTTGGTAATTTTTGCAGCAAAGTAGAATGGTGCGATTTTGAAATAAAATGCTATTAAATTCATAATAAATTCAAAGATGATAAATACTGCATCAAATAACTTCTAGAAGGATGGAAAATGAATTTATTTCATTGTTGAACGATTACAATGCTGAATCAATGTCATTGATACAAAAAGGCAAGCTATTTTATTTTAAAGAACCCAATTAAGCTTGAAGAAACCCTTGATTTGTACGGCCAGATGAAAAGAAGCAATCTCCCAACCCCAAAATCATTGCAAGGCTCCAGAAACCCAAGGCGCCCACTGTAGAAGCAAGAGGCAGCAAAAAGGCAAGACGTTTTGCTCGAGAATGAAGGTACGGCCTTAAACCAACAAATGAAGAAATCTGTACGGCCTTGAAAAGAGTGCTAGATGCTAGATAATTAATAGCCATTGAAGATGATTTCCTTCTGGATGAGAAATCAATCAAACTCCAATCTGAAACTTCACGAATATGCTTTGTAATGACTTTTGAATGAAGCCACTCAGCTGGCACTCTTCAGTTGATCTTTCACAACCTCAGTATGCCTCATTCTGGAGAGTTGACGTTCTCCAAAACCTGATTGCAGAAACCCTTGTTTCTTCAACTCTAATGCTCTCAGAGAGAAAAGACATTCAAATAATCAATTCATAATGGTTCGATTTGTCTTTGGAGAAATATATATATTCTCCCAATAGGGTCGACCCTTCTCAAAAAGCAATTAAATGATATTAAATTCGCCTCTTTAACTTAGGCTATTTAATTAATAAATGGCATCCCCCTTTAATGAGTACTAAATACCATAGTTGGCTCGCTCGCCAAAAACTCGCAAGTTTTTTTTGCAAACGAGTTTTTACGAGTTTTACTCGCCAAAAATACAAACCGTACTTTTGCGAAAAACTCGTCGGAAAAACTCGCGAGTTTTTCAAAAAACTCGGTGAGTTTTTAAAAAAAACCTGCGCGACCTGTGTGTTAAGCCCACGGCCGGCAAAATGATCATTTCATTTTCTTTTTTCATCTCTTCTTCACTCTTGGCAGAGCAAAAACTTAGGCCACAACATTTTGCACCATTTTTCAGTGATTTTGCATTGAGGAGACGAGATTTGAAGGGGATTTTCATCAGATTTCGAAGGCAAATTGGATTTCAAGGTAGGTTTTCTAATTTTTCTTGTTCTTTCTTTTTTTTCATTTTTTCTTCTTTTTTGTTGATTGTATGTTTAAAAAACATCATGAATGAACTATAAAACAAATTCAAATACATTTATATGTTTAAAAGAAGATTTAGATTCAACAAAACAAGAATTTGTGACACTTTTTTCTGATTTTTTTACATATTTTGTTGATTTTTTCATTTTTTTCAAATTTTCTTCAAACCCTAGTTATTTTTTGTAATTTTGATTCTTCTTGTTTGTTGAAAACATGTTTAAATTTATATATTAGCTTAATTTGTTACTAATTTAAAGTAGTTTTCTGATTTTTACATTTTTTTCACATTTTTTTGTAACCCTAGTTTATTATTTTCTTTTTTTAATCCATTTTTTTTGATGAAAAATTGAAAATGTTTAGAGTTTAAAATCTTAAATTAGTTTACTGTTTATAATCATAGATTAGTTTAGAATCTATTTTGAAATTTTCAATTTTGATTTAATCTAATTTAGCTTGTTTTTAAAATTTCTATCAAAAAACTAACAAGTTGTGATTTCACTTTGTGTGTGTACTGTGTAGGTAACAAGTTAATTGATCATGGCTTCTGAATCCGCTTCTACCCCTACCTCAGCCCCATCCGTGCCTGGGAGTGGGGAATATGTAGGCACTCGTCCAAAAGGAGCTAGAGATCCCGCTTGGAGATAGGCATATGAAGGACCAGAACCTGGATTAGTGTATTGCATTAGATGTAAAGAAATTTACCGTGAAGGCATCAATCGCCTCAAATACCACCTTGCAGGCATCCCTAGACGTGATGCTAAGGCTTGCATAAACACCAATGAGGAAATCAAAAGACAAATGAATGCAATACTTTCCGCTGCAGAAGAAAAAAAGATGCAAAAAGCGAAGGCAAAAGCAGCAATGCAAGCTGCCATAGCTTCTTCTCAAGGTGTTGCAAGTGCAGTCAACCTTGACTCACTGTCAGATGATGATGATGTAGTAGCCGACATAGTGGGCTCTCTTCGTGGTCCACGTGTGCGAAGGCAACCCACCATCACCGCCATGCCTTCATCTTCCTCTACTAGAGTACCAGGGGTAGGATCAACACAGACACCTAGAGCCACAGGTTCACACATTGGTGATTTTTTTGTGCCTAGAAACACACCTGGTGCACAACCTTCTTAAGAGGCAACTGGGTGGAATAAGGAGGTGCGTGAGCATGCAGATGTTGCTTGTGCTGATTTTTGGTACTTCAACAACATCCCTTTCAATGTGGCAAGCTCACCTTATTGGGACAATTTGGTGACCGCATTGACAGTTGCAGGGAAAGGCTACAAGGCGCCTTCGCGCAAAGAATTGAGTGGAAGGTTAGAAATTAGTTTATGTTCTTTAATTTAATTTTATGTTTCTTAAGTTTAATTTATGATTAATTTAAGTTATTTTTTTGTTTACAAATTAAAATTGTGTACTTAATTTCACTTTGTACTTGTAGGTTGCTTTCTAATGCTACTGAAAGGGCAAAGGCAGTGATACAAGAACAAAAAGAAGAATGGAAACAATATGGCTGCATTATTCTTTCTGATGGGTGGACGGATGGAAAAAACCGTACCATCATAAATTTTTTGGTTTCTTGCAAAAATGAGGTGGTGTTCTTGAAATCCGTAGATGCCTCCAGCATAGTAAAAAATGTAGAAATTTTGGCTAGAATGTTGGAGCAAGTGTGCATGGAGGTTGGGCTTGAAAATGTCATGCAAATCATAACTGACAATGCAGCGGCATATGTGGCAGCAGGAAGAATCCTCCAAGATAGACACCACACAATTTTTTGGACACCATGTGCTGCCCATGTCCTTGACCTTCTTTTGGAGGACATAGGAAAATTACATTGGGCCACACCGATTGTAGAGGATGGAAGAAGGATCACTAAATACATCTACAATCACCCTTGGGTTCTTAACTTGATGAGGGAGCACACCAACGGGAGAGACTTGGTGAGACCTGGTGTGACAAGGTTTGCAACGGTTTTCTTAACGTTGCAAAGCATTCTTGGCGCATTGACGGCTTTGAAACAAATGTTTGTGAGTCAAGCATGGATAGACTCACCTTATTCAAAGAAGCCGGAAGGAGAAAGAGTTGCAAGCATTGTCTTCGAGCCCCTCTTTGCACAAAGAGCAACAGAGATTGTGAAGGTAACTTCAAAACTTTGAGTTTGAATCTAAATTCAAATTGAACATTTTCTTAAAGTTAATGTCTTTCATTGTAAATTTGTAAATTACTAAATTGTAACTCTAATAGTTTTTTGCATTTTTAAATTTATATTGTAGGTGTCAGAGCCCTTGGTTAGAGTGCTCCGTTTGGTGGATGGGGATCAAACCCCAATGGGTTATCTTTATGAGGCCATGGATAGGGCCAAGGAGGCTATTAGAAATTATTATAAGGGGGACAGCCTCAAGTTTGATCCCATTTGGGAGATTATTGACAGGAGGTGGAACAATCAACTCCACCAACCTATCCATGCAACAGGGTACTTCTTGAACCCCCGTTTCATCCATTCAGGCACCTATACAGATCCTACTGGAGAGGTTATGGAGGGCCTCACTACTTGCATTCAGCGGATGACATCCACGCCTGATGAGGCAGACTGCATTGTTAATGAATTGCAAAGTTACAGGGAAAAAAGGGGTGTACTCTTCTCTTCAGACTTGGCAAAGAGAGCAGTATCTAGGCTGCCACCAGGTATAAAATTTGAAATTTACAAGTTACAAAAATGAAAATTTGATAGTTACAAGTTACAAGTTACAATTTTCTAACTCTTTCTTCTTTTTTTTGTAGATGTTTGGTGGACACATTGGGGTGGAAAAACCCCACATCTTCAAAACTTTGCCCTCCATGTTTTGAGCCAGCCTTGTAGTTCATCCAATTGTGAGCGCAATTGGAGTTTGTTTGAGGCCATCCACACAAAGAAGAGGAACAAACTCGCTCAAAAACGCCTCAATGACCTTGTCTATGTGCAATATAATCTTCGATTGCGCATAAAAAAGGTAGAGGAGATATCATATGATGATCCAATTGATTTGGAGGAGATAGATCCATACAGTGATTGGACAGGGCGAGGGGAGCAACCTCCATTGTTTACCGAGGATGAGATTTATGATTTAGAGCGACAGGCAATGGAGGAGGGTGGATTTACATTCTCATTGGATGACCTTGAGGATGATCCTGAGGAGGAGTCATTGCTAGTGCCACCACCAACAGCTGCAGGAGGATCTACATCTAGGATGGAGGTTGAGGAGCCACAGGCACAGCAGGAGTGGAGTCCTATGATTACACGGACACCCTCTTCCGGTCCCATACTGAGATCTAGACATGGGAAGAGGAAGATGTGATTCATGTGAATTTGTAAAAACTGAAATATATTAATGTTTATGACATATGTAGTATTTACTTTTAGTTTTACAAAAACAATTTGCTATTTCATTTTGTTTCAGACTATTATCATATCAGCACATTGAGCATTCCACATGAGGATGCCATTTTGTATCCAATTTCTTTCAAATCAATCAAATATAGCTTGTTTCTTATATGTACTCATTTATTGACTCATTGGATGCATCTTATCTTTGAATTTTGCAAAAAAAATGCGTTTTTAGTGAAGTTTAAGCAATTTTTTAAGTTCCCGAGTTTTTTGCCGAGTTTTTGCCGAGTTTTTGCCGAGCCGAGTTTTTCGGGCTTGCCGAGTTTTCCAACTATGCTAAATACTCACTTAAATGAACATTTCGCCCTTTTTATTATAAAGTCATTTAATACTTTATAATAAGCCATTTAATTAATTAATAACTTTAATATTTCACTTAAAATGACTTTATTATATAAAGTCATAATAATAATCATTTAATTATTATTAAATGCTCCATTATTCTACGTTTGCTCAACAAACTGTCAAACTGGGTCGAAACCGAGATAGCCAACTGAGCCAGGTGCCCTGCTAGAAATAGTAACCCTGATGACCTGACTTACTATAAATAGTAAGTGCCTAAATAACACTCTATAAGCATCTACAAAGGACCAAACCTAAATTAGAAAGTGAAGTATTGTCTCCAACCACCAAGTAACTGCCACAAAGGACCCTCTGTCCATAATTGTCAGCCTACGAGGTCAAAAGATAGGCTCACTCCTCAACAAACAATGTCAACTAAAACGGGGACATTACAAAGTTTAGCAAAATGGAGTACGTTCCTACAGAGTTTAAGACCAAATCAACACTATACCATGATTTCATAGAAACAACCGAGACTGACATACACCATATCAAGCCAGTATTCAATCTACGTCCTTTGGAAGATGCAGGCAACACCACCATCAAGCATCTTGGACATTCAGGTCTTCTCGCAGCAACATCCATACCTTTCTCAGTACAGAGCTTAGAATTCATAATTGCTTTTATGAAGCGTTATAATCCTGCCACGGGGGAAATCTAGTCAGTAGATGGAAGAATCATATGCAACTTAAAGCCAGACATGATTGAGAAATGCTTCTCAATTCCACCATGGCCTGGAAGTGTTACCATCAACATAGAAGAATGTGAAAGGATATGGGAAGAGCACTAGGAAAAGTATAGCAAGAAGATTGCACATAGGTGGCTGAATGAAAAACACAGTACATTGCCAAAGAACATCGGGAGAGGAGAGTTCAAGGATGAATTTGCTATAATAATCACCTTACTCAACCGAATTACTGGTCAAGCGGACACAACGAAGTTTCAGTCTTGGATGTTCTACATGATACCTCATATCATGAAGAAGACAAAGTTCTATGACTGGCCTACATTAATCAGTGATTGCCTTCACAATCAAATAACTGAATATTTCAATAGAAATGCATTCCACATGATCTCCTACCTAGTCTACTCGGTTGCCTTATGGAGGGTTCTTTAAATGTTCAACATGTCTACAATTACTACACTCAGTTGGAGTTCACTGCTGCATCACATCTGTAAATGTAATCAAATCTTCTATCAAATTGGGAGACTAAGGGTTCTAAAGAAATTCTAAGTGTAAGAATTCTACTCAAAATTCCAAGTCAGATTTTCGATTTCCAGATTTTACTTATACTGAATGTGCTGATTGCAGAACATTTATTGATTTCGATGTATGCATATCAATTTAGGAATTTCCATAAATATGATTGGAGACATGCCTCCAAGAGATGCGTCTCATGAGAGGATGTGTCTCCACAAGTGGAGACATGTCCGCTCATGGGACGTGTCCCTTAGAGTGTGTGGGCTCTTTGAAGAAGCCGCTAATCATTTGGTTAATGTCTAACACACATCAACCTTAATACTATGGCGGATAAAGAATTCGATTTATATTAAATGCGATTTTAACATCTTTATTTATTACAAATTTATATATATGCTCATAAATTTGATATTTATATATATGCTCATAAATTCGATTTCCAGAAATATGAAATAGGAAGGATAATCTTGATCATATATAAATAACGAAGATGCTTTCAACATTCGTTATTTATATCTGACCGAAGCTATCATCCATTAACAACATCATTATAAAAGAGTGAATGAAGCATTCTTAATCTATACAGTGCGTGACCTGGACAACGAACTACATGTTCGCATTTCATCTATTGCCAGGGCAGCAATGTCAGAATAGGCGGATTGGTTTATTCAGTTTGCCAGTTTCACTTACCTAAGGGTTTATGGCTATTCAGGTGCTCCTCTTATGTTACCGTATCCGTCAGATGAAGTCATGTGTATCGAATTTCTCAGACAAGTATCAAATGTTCACACTCGCTTGCGCAACAGAAAGAAACCAGCTTTCAACTTCCCTTTTGCTTTAGGTATTTACAGGTGCAAATCATCCACAGATGCTAAAATAATGGGTAATGACTTAGATAAACTTGGTCTCAAGCCTTTCAGCAAGAGACGATCTTATGATCCTCATGGTGTCTATGCAGCTCGACTTGGTCAAAACTACACTCATGTGCCCGCACTTGAAGACTTTTAGGCTAATTTCAGAGATGAGTACGAGGTGTGAAGGCGAAGCAATAGTAGGCTCACCCTTCATCAAATGAAAGATTGTTTATCCGAAGACATTGAAGGGTTATTAGATGATGACGGGGATGTATTTCTCCCAGCCTATACTAGAAATCAGATTGAACAACAACCTCTTTCACAGGTTAACTGGGCTAGCAAGGAATGCATTATAGTAGAAGAAAGGACTCGTCAGGTTGTAGATTACAACAAGACCTTCTTGACACTCAAAAGAATTAAGTCAAATCCAGTAGCAAAGTCGCCAAGTGTTCATCCATTGCCTCCTTTTAAAGCTCAATCAAAGACAAAAAAAAAAAGGTAAAGAAGGTGAAGGGAAGTAGATCTACAAAGAGTGCAAAGAAGAGGTTGGATTTTAAAGGAATTGTTATACAGGAGCAGCCTACAGCTGAAACAAAAGTTCCATCACATGAGCCCATGCCACAAGAAGAAACAACAGATGTGCCTTTGATACAAGACCCATTACCATCTCCTATGTCTTCACCAATTCACATTGATTTGGAAGACGAGGAGATAGAGGCCGATGTTGTAGTTATTCCTCCCATGGACGTTAGTAGAGATACCACGTCTTGGCTTGAGAGCTCCTTGGGAAGGACAAGGTGAAGGCGTTCTTATCAGTTGAACTTTGATGATGTCTATCAGGAAGCACCAAAGAAGAAGGCCAAGAAACAAATACACTTTGAGAGGAATCCTGAGGGTGAAATGGTCATGGAGACAGCTAAGTCTCTTGAAGATAGAATAAGGGATGAGGTGGATGTCGATGATTTCATAATCGTCAAAGCAAATCTTGGTAAAAGTACTCGACATGATGACATGAGTTTGTTTAAGATGGCAATTGCAAATATTCAAGCAAGAGTGCAGAAGGATGGAGAAGACAAGGCAGCCCTCAAGGCTGAAAATCGTCAACTCCGATTGTGTATATCAAATCTCATTCATGGCACCTCACAAACAACACAGTCGTTGCCACAAGTTTTAGAGACACCAGCTGATCAGCAGCAATTGAGGCAGTTGGTTATTTGTGGAAAACAAACTCAAGAATGGATTGAAGAGCTCATCGTCAGAGGAGAAGAGATTCTAGCATAGGCCTTCCAGCTGAAATACAAGGCTCATGACTTACGTCAAGGTATCAAGGATTTTGAGCAGTTGATAGCCAAGTTCAAGCCTCTCCATGAAATCATAATTGCAGATTTAGAGATGGCTTATCGCTCTACAATGGCAAGAGAACACAAAAGACAGATCTTGGAGTGGAAAAAAGGTCACCTTTTCAAGGTTAATACATATGTTAGAATATCTGAGGAGTTTGCAGTGTATAGGCAAAGAGTCATTGATACTCTTAAGTTCATCAAAGAATTTGTTGCAACAATTCTTTGTCAGTATTGCCTTGAAGATGGTTCATACATTGGGCTTGATGTAGTCCAAGAAAAGTTTCAAAGTATCATGCATGGCAGTGATGGCAGTGTTGGAATAATGAAGATGATTTCCATGATGTCAGCAAAGTTCGAGAAAGCGGCCAATGAGAGTGAATATTTCTTGAGATCTATTGCAAATGGTGAAGAAATCTTGGAAAAGCGGCATTTTGCTATTAATAGTATCAACACTCCTACCACAGATGAAGTTGCCCTCTTTTTAGCAGATGTGATTGAGATTTAAATCAGCTTTCTTCTAGAAGCTTCTGTCATGTCCCCTTCTAGTTGACATCTCTCAGAGCACATGATTAGCCTATTATGCGACCCTTGTAGGCTGATAGGATGGATAGAGGGTCTTGATGGAGCTTGGCTTGGCTTCATTTGTCAGTATTTTTACCAGTTGGCTTTTGTTCGGGTTCATTCGGACACTTTTTGCCTGAGTTGCTATTTTTAGCAGTATGGATTGATCACGTGCAAAATCACTTCCTTATTCGTCAGCTTCAGACGGTTAGTGCATCGGGTAAATATTGAGAGAGATATTAATATTTAATTGATTTAATTAAATATTAATTTTTGGAGCTTATATTATAAAGTTATAATATTTTAAATATTATAACTTAAGTGATTTTGGCTAAAGGGGTCACCCATCATGGAAGGGGCCATTTTAATTATATTTTATAACTAAAATTTGATCAGAGACTATTGAAATAATTAAAAAGAAAAGTCGAATTTATTTTAATGATGCCTCTTGAAGGAATTCACACTTTTCAAAGAGAATATAAGGCTTTGCTTTGGAAATTGAGCCATTATGTTATTGAATATGAAAAATTGGTCAAGTCTTCTTCCGGAGAACGAAGCCTAGGGTTTCTGTTGTCTACAGACATTGGAGAACGAGCCATCTTCAGTGTTGCGATTCAGAGGCTGTGAGATACCAGCTGATCTATTGCATTTCAGAGAAATTTCTTCATTGAGGAGAGATCATAGAGCTACACAGAGGTTTATATCTTCAAGGTTTTGGTCTGGAAATCGTCCAGAAAGAGATCTTCAATAGTGGCGCACCTTTTTATCAATATCTGACACTCTTTCCAAGGCCGTACTTATTTATTGCTGCTGTTGTAGAAGCCGTACCTTCACAAGAAAGGGGCGTACTTTCTTCTTGGAGCAAATCGCCTACTCTTTGATCAGACTGCCATTACCAACTGGGGCGCCTATATACCTGGCATCATTTTGGATCGTCAGACGGAGGGAGAAAGGCTTATTTATTGCAGCCGTACCAAATTCAAGGTCATTTTCATATTGCAGCAAATCAGGTTTTTGAAACAATATTTTATATTATTTAGTCTGCATGCCAGAGATCTTTTATTGTAATCATCTGAAACGTATAATAAGATCATAGATGAGTTATTCCAAAGGGTTTCTACTTTAGTATCTATTTATTTGAATTTATATGAATTTCTTTCAAAATCGCACCTTTATTATTGTATGCAAAAATCACAAAAAAAAACAAAACACAAAAACAAACAAAAAAATCATATAGTTTTAGAAGTCAGGGGAAACAAGGGTTTCTACAGTGGTATCAGAGTAGTTTCCTGCCATCCTTGTTGGGTTTGAAAAAACATTTTTGTTCATGCACCAGAGTGATAGAGAGAAGAGATATTATCAGAGGGAAAACAGAAAAACTTGGCAGCCACCACTTATTCCGGCAGGTGAGACAGCTACAGGTTTGATAGGTGTTCAGTCTGGTTCTTTGTCTGGAGCGTCTGTACAGGATACAGGCATGGGTGACAAAACAGAGATTCCTCAAGATCCTCAGGAGGAAGATGCAGAGGTTAGACAGACTCTTAGAGATTTGCGAACAGGTCAGCAGCAGGTAACTGATGTATTACAGCAGTTGACCATGGCTATACAAAGGATAGGTATGCCAAGGAGACCATCACCATATCGTGATGAGGACAGGAGTGATGCAGGTTCACAGGGGGTACCCAGGACTGTTTCACGAATAGCAAATAGACCTACTAGACCCACTTTCCTAAGAGGAGAACAGGTTGAGGAGAATGTTGAAGAGGTTGGGAACATATTATATGCTGATGCAGTTATGGCAGCCAATGAGGAGTGGGATATATTGATACCACAAGTGCGCGAGCACATGCATTTTGATCGATTTGTGAATTCGAGAGTGTAATATTATAGGTCTCGACAGGGGAATAGGCCTTGAAACCAAAATAATGATCTGAAGCATGCAACAAACAAGCTCAATCTAGCAATGTTCGATGGTAGTGGTAAGGTCACAACTCAGGCCTGGATTAGTAAGCTAGATACATTCCTCACATTGCGTCCGATGGCTGAGAGAGATGCTATCCGATATGCGACACTGCATCTCGAGGGGGTGGCTTACGACTGGTGGCACCATGGGATGGTGACACTACAGCATGACCGGATCACATCATATCAGGAGTTTGTTGACAGGTTGGTGGAGCGGTTTGACAGGAAGGATCTAGAATCCTACTTCAGAGACTTGGCTCAGTTACGACAGAGTGGCAGTTTAGAGTCTTATATTGGTGACTTTCAGAAGTTAGCAGTTATGGTTCCGAATATTTCAGAGAGGCGACTTGTAGTGCTCTTCATGGAGGGATTGACGGAACCATTGAGAGGTTGGATCAAAGCCTTTGATCCTCCTTCATTACAGGAAGCAATGAAGAAAGCTCGTAGTATGGAGTTGGCAGCACCATCCAGTAGATTCAACTCCAGAAACAATTCTTCTTTTAGGGACAATAAGGGCTTTAACAAAAACAGAGAGAAGTCTGATTTTAACAAAGAAAAATCAGATTTTAAGAATGATTCGAAGGGTAAATCAGCAGCACCACCTTTGGATCGAGAGGCTCTTAACGATCTACGTAGGAAGAAGCTTTGCTTCTATTGCAAAGGTCCCTATGACGCCAATCACGATTGTCCTTTGAGGCCTAAGGGCAAGGCGAATCGAGTGATGTGGGCTTACTATGAGGATTCAGAATCTGAAAATTCCGAACAGCAGGAGAGTTTTGAGGAGTCAGAGTCAGAGGCTCCAGAGCCTAAGGTAGAGGTAGAGTCAAAGCTTTAGATACAGGAGACACGCCTATCTAGCATTCAGCAGGAGGGCTCATTCAGGATTCGTGGAGTGTTGGCAGGACAGAGGGTCATTACCCTTCTTGATACAGGAGCCACACACAATTTCATCGATGCTAGATTTGTTGAGAAACGCGGACTCATCACTGAGGAGTTCGAAGGCATTAGGGTTAAGGTGGCCGACAGTTACACTCTTAGGTGTGAACGCATGATCAAGGATCTCCCCTTACGCTTGAACAATTATGAGTTCAAGGTTGATTACTACGTAGTGAACATGGGAGATATCGATTTGGTCTTGGGTATGAAGTGGCTTCATTCACTTGAGGAAGTCACTCTTCGTCTTAAGGACATGGAGATCCGTTTTGATGTTGATGGGAAGACACACATTCTAAAGGCAATTCGGGACAGCAACATCAAAACAATTTCTTTTCGTCGGATGGAGAAACTCATGCGACACGACATGGTAGAGTGGGCTGCTGAGTGCACATTGACACCTATACAGGAGGGACAGCAGAAGATTGAATATCATCCTGACATACTGCAGTTGAGGATCAAGCATGATAAGGTATTCAGTGATATTCCACCAGGGAGACCTCCAGACAGGGGCATTGAGCATATTATTGAGCTTGAGGAGGGCGCTAAACCCATTATGATTACGCCCTATAGACATCCCAAGCGGCTGAAAGATGAGATCGAGAGAACGATCAAGGAGTTACTTGCTATGGGTCACATTCGACCTAGCAAATCACCATTCGCTTCTTCAGTTGTTTTGGTAAAGAAGAATGATGGCACCTTACGCATGTGCATTGACTATAGAGTCCTGAATAAGAGGACTATCAAAAACAGGTATCCAATACCTCGTATAGACAAGCTTATTGATGAGCTCCATGGTGCATGCTACTTCACGAAAATAGATTTAAGATTAGGATATCATCAGATCAGGGTTCATGAGCAGGACATCGAGAAGACTGCCTTCCGTTGTCATTGTGGGCACTTCGAGTTTGTGGCGATGCCATTTGGGCTCACTAATGCGCCAGCTACATTTCAGTCCACTATGAACCGGGTTTTTCAGTCACTGCTGAGGAGATTTGTATTGGTCTTTTTTGATGATATCCTTATTTACAGTAGGACTTGGCAGGAGCATTTGGCTCACCTGGAGACCGTGTTGAGTATTTTGGAGAGGGAGTCCTTGTACGCCAAGGAGTCCAAATGTGATTTGGGGATGACCGAATTGTTATATTTAGGTCATATTATCAGTGCAGAGGGAGTGCAGATGGATCCTAAAAAGATCCACGCTATTATTGATTGGCCTACACCAGCAAACCTGACACAGTTGCGAGGATTTCTAGGTTTGTGTGGGTTCTATCGTAGATTCGTGAATGGTTATTCACGTCATGCAACCCCTATGACAGATTTGCTGAGAAAGGGTGCATTTTGTTGGACTCCTGAGGCACGGGAGTGTTTTGTGAGATTTAAGGAGTTGATGACTACGTGCCCAGTGTTGGCACTACTAGACTTTTCGAAGCCTTTTGAGCTTCAGTGCGATGCATCAAGTGAGGGCATTGGAGCGGTGCTTATGCAGGACAAGCACCCTATTGTGTATGAGAGTCGTAAACTCAGAGGGCCAGAGAGACTCTACAGCATTTATGATAAGGAAATGCTCGCTATAATGCATGCCTTACCAAAATTTAGGCAATAGCTTGTTGGCAGCAAATTTTGCATTAAAACTGACCACAACAGTTTGAGACACTTCTTGGGGCAGCGAGATCTCAATGATCGTCAGCAAAAGTGGGTAAGTAAATTGCAGGCCTATGACTTTGATATCTCGTATATCAAAGGTACACAAAATGTAGTAGCTGATGCTCTTTCACGCAGGCCTTATCTGAGCTCTATGGTTCACATTACAGAGGATTGGAGGCATATGATTGTGGCAGAGTATGCCAAGGACACTTGGGCCTCGAGCATTGTTGAGGGATCGACGATTGATACCAAATATACGCTTGTGAATGACTTGATCATTTACAAGAACAGGGTTTATTTGATCCCAGGATCAGAGGTGAAGAACATTATCATGCGATCCTTTCATGATGTATCTACTGCAGGACATCCCGGGTATTTCAAAACCTATAGACAGATTTGGGAGAGATTCACATGGAAAGGACTTAAGGTAGATGTTCTTCAGTATGTGCGTAAGTGCCCTGTTTGTCAGCAGAACAAGCAGGAGAACACGTACCCGACAAGATTATTGCAGCCACTTCCGATTCCTGACAGGAAGTGGGAATGCCTGTCAATGGATTTCATTACTGACTTGCCTAAAGCCCAGGGGCGAGATTGCATATATGTAGTTGTGGATCGGCTAACGAAGTATGCCCACTTCTTTCTGATTACCACCACTTACACAGCTACACAGGTAGCAGAGGTCTTTTTCCGTGAGGTATTCAGACTGCATGGGTTGCCTCGGAGCATAGGGAGCGACAGAGATAGTCGGTTCTTGAGTCACTTCTGGCAGGAGGTGTTCAGACTCTATGGGACCGAGCTTACACCGAGCACCAGTTACCACCCGCAGACAGATGGGTAGACGGAGATAGTGAATAAATGGGTGGAAGGTTACTTGGATTTGCTACTGAGTGACAGTAGAGTGCCGAGTGCTGGAGACTTGTTGTAGGAGAGTCAGGATACTATGAGGGCTCTCAAGGAGAATATTGCCAAGGCACAGAATCAACAAAAGCAGTACAAAGATCAGAAGAGAACAGAGAGGCATTTTGAGGTGGGTGACATGGTTTATCTTATGCTGCAGCCCTACCGTCAGTCTACTCTGAGGAAGAGTGGGTCAGAGAAGCTTAAGCCACGATATTACGGTCCTTTCAAGATCCTGAGGCGTGTTGGAGGGGTGGCTTATGAGCTTGAGCTTCCGGCAGAGAGCAAGGTACACAATGTTTTTCATGTGTGACGTCTCAAGAAGGCGTTGGGACACCGTGTGGTACCTTCTGTAGTTCTACCTCCCTTAGATGATGAGGGAAAGTTGATTTTAGTACCTGAGTCTATCCTGGAGTACAGAGAGAGACAGTTGCGTAGGAGGACTTGTTGTGACCTTTTTCACACATCACCCCATCAAGATGGGGACCCCCTAAATTTTGCTCCATTCTGGTCTTTTGGCTTTGGTTCGCTCTCTCTCTGGTCTCTGGTCCTTCCGGGGATGTCCCGTCGTTTGACCCAGGTTAAAGTATTGGTTAAGTCTGTGTAATTAGGGTTTTCATCCTTCAGGCTTATTAAAGGTCAAATTGAGTTATAAAATTGAAATCTAAGCTTAGTGCAGCAGTCAGAAGACTTCCAGCAGAGTCCCCCTAAATTTTCACTGTATTCCGGCAACTTACTATTTTCAGTAAGTATTCAATTTGGGACTATTTTATTCAGATTTTGGAATTCTGTCAGTTCCACTACATCCGGGTAACATCAAGCTGCCTACACGTAAATTTTGAGCCAGATCAGACGACTTGCTATTTTTGGCAGTTCAGGCTTCAAGAGCCATTTTCAGGGTTTCCACACGAGCTTTTCAGATGCATGTCTGGAGAATCCTTCTGGGTTTTCCAAAACCTTCGCAGTGATGTAACATGCAAACCGAGACGACCACTTTCAGAAGTCAGCCTTCGGAAGCTATTTTTAAGGTTCGCATGCAGTGTTTTTCGACGCATGTCGGGTTTTTCTTTATGGGTTTTTCGAGAGCTTCGCAACGATGTGACTTGCAAGCGGAGAAGATCGATGTTTTGAGGACTTACTATTTTTAGCCAGTGCATGCATGCAGACCAGTTTTCTGGTTTTTCTGGGTTTTTTTGAGATCCCACGGGCAATATGACATGCGAAACCATCCGGCAGTGGATGAGTCACTTTCCAGGCAGTTTCTATTTTTAGCAGGTACACTCCAGGCAGCCGCCCAACACTCCAGTTCAGCAAGCAGAACGACATGCAGAAGGAACGAAGTCAAACGGAGACCGTTCGGGATACATGCAAGTCAAATTAGGGTTTCCACTTTTATAGGGGGTAAAATCCAAAAATAGCCGAAACGAAGTACCCCACCCATGTCAGCACACTTCAAGGTACCTGCTGGCAAAATTTGAGCGAAATCGGAGAACTTACTATTTTTAGTAAGTCAGGGCACGGCTATAAATAGCAGGTCTGCACCCGAGGTTGGCATCAGAGTGACACTCAAGCTATCAAGATCAAGCGTTGCAACTTTCAGGCAAAACGGAGCTACTGAAGTCAGAAAGTCAAAACTTACTATAAATAGCAGGTGGCTATAAATAGCAGGTCAGGGCAGAGGACTGGCAAAACAGGTTCACAAGGTGAAGAAGATCATATGATGAAATTTTCAGGCAAAACGGAGCCTTAGAGGTTGAAAATCAAGGGACTTGCTAAAAATAGCACAACTTGCTAAAAATAGAATGCGTAAACAAAGACAGGCAGAGGCATGGAAAATATTCTAAGTGTGGGAAAATGAAAGTATCCCCTTCAAAATGCGCCCACCTCACAGATTGATAGCTTGAAAATTGTCTAAGGCAGAATTCAAAGTTGAGCATAGCAAATGCGCCCACCTTGATGGAGGCCTTGAAAGTTTCTAAGGCATAAAACAAAAGCTCATACCTCAAAATGCGCCCAAAGAGGAATAGGGGGAGCATCAAAATTTTCTAAGGCAAAAAAACGAAAGCACACCCATGAAAATGCGCCCATAAGCTCAAGGGGTATCAAAAAATTTCTAAGTGTTAAGTTGAAAGCTCATACCCCAAAATGTGCCCTCACCTTGGAGAAGATGATGCTTGGTAAAAACGCCTAAGGCACACAAATGAAAGTTTCAAGGGTGAAATGTGCCCTCAAGAGAAAGTGAAAGCTCACCCTCTCATTTGCGCCCCTAGATGAAAGTTGTCTACCCAATATGCGCCCAAGGAATAGGCTAAAAACGCCTAAGGTAAAAATGGAAGCTTGGCCTAGTAAATGCGCCCAAGGAAGATGTTGCTGGAGAAAAGCGGCTAAGGCATTGAAGATAGAAGTTCACCCTATGAAAAACGCCTAAGTGTTCAAGTGAAAGCTTGGCCTAGTAAATGCGCCCAAGGAAGATGTTGCTAGAGAAAATTCTTCTAAGGCAATGAAATTGAAAGTTCAACATCTAAAATGCGCCCTCACCTCAAGAGATTAATGAAAGCCTTGAAAATTTCCTAAGGCAACGAAATGAAAGCTTCCTAGGCAAAATGCGCCTTCACTTGAAAGTCTCACCCCTCAAATGCGCCCATGATAAAAATCAAAGCTCCACTAAGGAAATACGCCCATGATGAAGAGGAGTTGAGGATTATTTTTCTAAGGCGTGTGAAATAAAACCTCACTAGGTCATATGCGCCCAAGGAGGGATGAGAAACTTGGAAATTTCTAAGGTACAAAATGAAAGCGGGTTATGTAAAATGCGCCCTCAAGGAAGAGAATGTTAATAAAATTTCTAAGGCATGGAGATTTTAATTAAATAAAATAAAATGCCAAGGGGAAATATATGCCTAAGGGGGGTGAAGATTTAAATTTTCTATCAGGTGTGTGAAGTGAAGAATTCCTAAGGCGTGGGAATTAAAATTTAAATTTGAAAGAAATACGCCCAAGGAGTGAGGATTTAAATTTATTTCTAAGTATGTGGGCGAGGGGTGCAAGAAAAAATAATACCAAGAGGTCAAGTACGCCAGAGTTAGAAAATGTTCGAAAATTTTTCTAAGTGAGATAACATTTCACTAGGGGAAAATACGCCCTTGGCATGGAAGGATGATTTGATGAGTTTTAAAATTTTCCAAAGGCAGTTGAAAGTTGACGAAGATTTTTCAAGGGGAAGATTTGATATCGATGAATATTTTCCATGGGTCAAGTGAAAATCAAATGAACCCGTTTAAAATGCACCCATGAGTTAACAGAGTTTGAAAATTAATTTCCTAAGGGAAATTTTAGTATTTTCAGAGGAAATTCGTTTTGCCTAGATTATTTTCCTGACGGAGGTTAAATCTCAGAGGATGAATTATTTCGAGCAGGCAAATAATTTTAAATCATCCGGAGTTGAATATCTTAAAGAGAAAATTTAAAATGTCTAAGGCAAATTTTATGAAATCGAGGATTTAAATGACAGACATTTTAAAAGTTGGAAATGAATTTACAACTCCCACGAAATTTTTTCGAGTTGAATTTATTTAAACACTGCGAGATTTTAAAATGGA
>CM021108.1:634595335-634642346 GCA_007115665.2 Sequoiadendron giganteum
AAATGGTTCCCGGATGATGTCCTTTTTGGACGGTTATTCAGGTTACAACCAGGTGATGGTTGAAGAAGCAGATAGACTAAAAACAGCTTTCACCACTAAGTGGGGAACATTCGCTTACAGAAGAATGCCTTTTGGCCTAATCAACGCCGGGGCCACATTTCAACGAGCTATGGACATCGCTTTCAGAGACTTAGTTGGAAAATGCATTATTATATACATGGATGACTTGACAGTGTTCTCCAAAAAGAGGGAGGATCATGTTGAAGACTTGAGAAAGATCTTCCAGAGATGCAGAAGATTTGGTATTTCTCTCAATTCAAAGAAGTGCGTATTCGGAGTCACCGAAGGAAAATTGTTAGGACATGTCCTCTCAGAACAGGGCATATCAATCGACCCAGACCGCATTGAGGCAATTTCAAAGATCGGCATGCCAGGGAGTCAGAAAGAGTTGAGGTCTTTCTTTGGCAAGATTAATTTTGTGAGAAAATTCATAACTGGATTCGCCGAGATTGTCAGACCACTAAATGAAATGCTGAAAAAGGATGCAAAGATAGAATGGACCCCTCTCACAAAGAAAGCGTTCGAAGAAATCAAACAAGCAATAGTAGATGCTCTGGTGCTGGTTAGTCCGGATTATTCAAAACCATTCTACTTGTACTCCTTTGCTTCAGAACACACTTGCGCAGCGGTCTTGACCCAGAGAGCAGAAGAAAAGGATGAACACCCAATTGCTTTCATGAGTACTCCATTGAAGGAAGCAGAATTAAGGTACGCCAATGTAGAAAAGCAGGCTTATGCTCTAGTAAAAGCAGCTAAGATGTTCAGGCACTACATCCTGAGGAGCAAAGTACATGCAATAGTTCCAGATGCCACAGTAAAGACATTACTGATGCAAAATGAACTGGGAGAAAGAAGAGGCAAGTGGGTCCCCAGCTTGCAAGAATATGACATAGAGATACAGCCGATGAAGTTAGTCCGAGGACAAGCATTGGCACAAACGATTGCAATGGCAGGACCTGGGCTGGTACAACAAACATATATACTAGAAGAGGTGTCCCCAGGGGAATGGTACGATGACACTGTTTACTATTTGTTGAACCACAGGTGTCCTTCACATTTGAATCCAGTGCAACGAAGGGCTTTAAGAATGAAGAGCCAAAGATTCATGCTGCAGGGATCAGTACTTTATAGAAGAAATCACGAAGGTATCTATTTGAGGTGTGTAGGAAAAAGAGAAGCTAAACAGCTTATGGAACAATTCCACGAGAAATTCGGGACAGGTCACGGAGGTGGTTTGGCCACAGCTCATCAGATTTCAAGGGCTGGGTATTATTGGCCCACACTTTTTAAGGATGCTTATGAGCATGTGAAGACTTGCCACATTTGTCAGACAACTGCATACAGAGAAAGGAATCCGGCTATGCCCTTGCAGCCAGTGATTGAGGTCAGGCCGTTTGCCAAGTGGGGGTTGGACTTTATTGGAATGATTAACCCACCGTCCTCGGCACAACACAGGTACATACTGACAGCCATAGACTACTGCACCAAATGGACAGAGGCTCAAGCTCTCAAGCTTTCTACCACAGATGTAGTCATTAAGTTCCTCGAAGAGAATATTATTACAAGGTTTGGATGCCCCCACGCTTTGGTGTGCGACAACGGCCCCGCCTTTTCATCATTGAAGTTTTCAAATTGGGCGTTTGAGTATGGGATTGCACTGAAGTTCTCATCCAACTACTACCCCCAAGGAAATGGACTTGCAGAGTCCACAAATAAGAATTTGCTGAATGCTATCAAGAAACTGTTGGATAAGAACCCCAAGGATTGGCACACACAACTGAGGTTTGCCTTGTGGGCAGACCGGACTAGAACGAAGAATTCTTTGGGAACATCTCCTTACCATTTGGTGTATGGGCAAGACCCCGTCTTCCCAGTTCAATTAAGGATCCCTACTCTTCAGTTTATTCAGGAGTATCTGGAAGGCGAAGACCGAATTCAAGTCAGGTTGTCTCAGTTGATGCATTTGGAGGAGAAAAGAGATGAGGCATTGGAAAATCTAGCTAAGCACCAAGGAGTCGTGAAAAGATGGTTCGACAAGCAGGCCAAGGTCAAGGCCTTCAGGATTTCAGATTTAGTTTTATGTTGGGATAAGGCCCACGAAAGAAGAGGTGATCACGACAAGTTCGACAAATTGTGGTTGGGCCCGTATCAGGTTTCTGAGATCCTGGGAGATAATGCATTCAGATTGAAAACGCTAACAGGAGAGGATATCCCATTGCCAGTCAATGGGCAGTTCCTCAAGCATTATTTCCAAGCGTAGGTTCCCTCCTGGATCCTACTTTGTACATAGTAGATTAGGTTGTTTTGTTCCCGCTTTCCCTTTTGGGTTTTGGTTTTGGTTTGTTGCCCTTTGGGTTTTTGGTTTTGGTGTTTCTTCCCTTGAGTTGTCCGCTCGAGTGGTTTTGGTTTGGGTTCAGAATGGACTTGAGTTTTGGGGTTTCCCGTTAAGTATGGTGATGATATCTTGTCTTGCGCGAATTGGTCTACTGCCATGGGGCTTCTATAAATTTATACAAACGATAGAATGCCAAAATTGTTTTCCTCTTGTCATCATCCGGTCTCATATAAGCTCTACTCGGGAGTTTAATCAGTTATTGTGTCTTAACACATGAGCCTGAGATCATCATGTCCTATTGGTTCAAACAAGCTGCTTTGAGTCATTTTGATTCCTTGGGAGGGCTTACGGCAAGTGAAAATTTTAAATCTTGCTTCAGCGCCACTGCAATTCTCAAACCCATTGGTAGCTTCATTGCTTGCCAACCAATTATGGAATTGACGGATAATCAAGAGAAAAGGAGAAAATATGCTAAAAAAGGAAATATCAAAAGAAAGAAACTGAAAGAAATATCGTACTTTGAATATTGGTTTGGGAATATACGAGTAACTCCACCGGGGCTATGGACGCCTGGCTGGCAGTGGAGCAATATTCGTCGGGGCTATAGACGCCTGACTGGCAGCGAGGCAATGTCCGGGATGCTTTTGAAGTTAAGATACTTGTATAACCTGCCGTAATCGATCTCGGGAGTCACGATGGTTTAGAGATAAGATAAACGCATAAGTCAAGAGATCTCAGATGAAGGTGTTTTGATCCAATATCGGATTCTTCTCCCTTTTTGAGTAAGTATCCTTTCTGTATGATGGTTAGAGGGATTGGCCAAGGTTTAATTTTCAAAGTGTTTTTCAACACTTTCTCGTGGAGTCGCCAGATGTTGTGACCTTTTTCACACATCACCCCATCAAGATGGGGACCCCCTAAATTTTGCTCCATTCTGGTCTTTTGGCTTTGGTTCGCTCTCTCTCTGGTCTCTGGTCCTTCCGGGGATGTCCTGTCGTTTGACCCAGGTTGAAATATTGGTTAAGTCTGTGTAATTAGGGTTTTCATCCTTCAGGCTTATTAAAGGTCAAACTGAGTTATAAAATCGAAATCTAAGCTTAGTGCAGCAGTCAGAAGACTTCAAGCAGAGTCCCCCTAAATTTTCACTGTATTTTGGCAACTTACTATTTTTAGTAAGTATTCAATTTGGGACTATTTTATTGAGATTTTGGAATTCTGTCAGTTCCACTGCATCCGGGTAACATCAAGCTGCCTACACGTAAATTTTGAGCCAGATCGGACGACTTGCTATTTTTGGCAGTTCAAGCTTCAAGAGCCATTTTCAGGGTTTCCACATGAGCTTTTCAGATGCATGTCTGGAGAATCCTTCCGGGTTTTCCAAAACCTTCGCAGTGATGTAACATGCAAACCGAGACGACCACTTTCAGAAGTAAGCCTTCGGAGGCTATTTTTAGGGTTCGCATGCAGTGTTTTTCAACGCATGTCGGGTTTTTCTTTATGGGTTTTTCGAGAGCTTCGCAACGGTGTGACTTGCAAGCGGAGAAGATCGAGTTTTGAGGACTTACTATTTTTAGCCAGTGCATGCATGCAGACCAGTTTTCTGGGTTTTTCTGGGTTTTTTGAGATCCCACGGGCAATATGACATGCGAAACCATCCGGCAGTGGATGAGTCACTTTTCAGGCGGTTTCTATTTTTAGCAGGTACACTCTGGCAGCCGCCCAACACTCCAGTTCAGCAGACAGAGCGACATGCAGAAGGAACGAAGTCAAACGGAGACCGTTCGGGATACATACAAGTCAAATTAGGGTTTCCACTTTTATAGGGGGCAAAATCCAAAAATAGCCGAAACGAAGTACCCCACCCATGTCAGCACACTTCAAGGTACCTGCTGGCAAAATTTGAGCGAAATCGGAGAACTTACTATTTTTAGTAAGTCAGGGCACGGCTATAAATAGCAGGTCTGCACCCGAGGTTGGCATCAGAGTAACACTCAAGCTATCAAGATCAAGCGTTGCAACTTTCAGGCAAAACGGAGCTACTGAAGTCAGAAAGTCAAAACTTACTATAAATAGCAGGTGGCTATAAATAGCAGGTCAGGGCAGAGGACTGGCAAAACAGGTTCACAAGGTGAAGAAGATCATATGATGAAATTTTCAGGCAAAACGGAGCCTTAGAGGTTGAAAATCAAGGGACTTGCTAAAAATAGCACAACTTGCTAAAAATAGAATGCGTAAACAAAGACAGGCAGAGGCATGGAAAATATTCTAAGTGTGGGAAAATGAAAGTATCCCCTTCAAAATGCGCCCACCTCACAGATTGATAGCTTGAAAATTGTCTAAGGCAGAATTCAAAGTTGAGCATAGCAAATGCGCCCACCTTGATGGAGGCCTTGAAAGTTTCTAAGGCATAAAACAAAAGCTCATACCTCAAAATGCGCCCAAAGAGGAATAGGGGGAGCATCAAAATTTTCTAAGGCAAAAAAACGAAAGCACACCCATGAAAATGCGCCCATAAGCTCAAGGGGTATCAAAAAATTTCTAAGTGTTAAGTTGAAAGCTCATACCCCAAAATGTGCCCTCACCTTGGAGAAGATGATGCTTGGTAAAAACGCCTAAGGCACACAAATGAAAGTTTCAAGGGTGAAATGTGCCCTCAAGAGAAAGTGAAAGCTCACCCTCTCATTTGCGCCCCTAGATGAAAGTTGTCTACCCAATATGCGCCCAAGGAATAGGCTAAAAACGCCTAAGGTAAAAATGGAAGCTTGGCCTAGTAAATGCGCCCAAGGAAGATGTTGCTGGAGAAAAGCGGCTAAGGCATTGAAGATAGAAGTTCACCCTATGAAAAACGCCTAAGTGTTCAAGTGAAAGCTTGGCCTAGTAAATGCGCCCAAGGAAGATGTTGCTAGAGAAAATTCTTCTAAGGCAATGAAATTGAAAGTTCAACATCTAAAATGCGCCCTCACCTCAAGAGATTAATGAAAGCCTTGAAAATTTCCTAAGGCAACGAAATGAAAGCTTCCTAGGCAAAATGCGCCTTCACTTGAAAGTCTCACCCCTCAAATGCGCCCATGATAAAAATCAAAGCTCCACTAAGGAAATACGCCCATGATGAAGAGGAGTTGAGGATTATTTTTCTAAGGCGTGTGAAATAAAACCTCACTAGGTCATATGCGCCCAAGGAGGGA
This sequence comes from Sequoiadendron giganteum, assembly GCA_007115665.2. Taxonomy (NCBI): domain Eukaryota; kingdom Viridiplantae; phylum Streptophyta; class Pinopsida; order Cupressales; family Cupressaceae; genus Sequoiadendron; species Sequoiadendron giganteum. Next base: position 634,600,916 of record CM021108.1, read on the forward strand.
TGAGAAACTTGGAAATTTCTAAGGTACAAAATGAAAGCGGGTTATGTAAAATGCGCCCTCAAGGAAGAGAATGTTAATAAAATTTCTAAGGCATGGAGATTTTAATTAAATAAAATAAAATGCCAAGGGGAAATATATGCCTAAGGGGGGTGAAGATTTAAATTTTCTATCAGGTGTGTGAAGTGAAGAATTCCTAAGGCGTGGGAATTAAAATTTAAATTTGAAAGAAATACGCCCAAGGAGTGAGGATTTAAATTTATTTCTAAGTATGTGGGCGAGGGGTGCAAGAAAAAATAATACCAAGAGGTCAAGTACGCCAGAGTTAGAAAATGTTCGAAAATTTTTCTAAGTGAGATAACATTTCACTAGGGGAAAATACGCCCTTGGCATGGAAGGATGATTTGATGAGTTTTAAAATTTTCCAAAGGCAGTTGAAGGTTGACGAATATTTTTCAAGGGGAAGATTTGATATCGATGAATATTTTCCATGGGTCAAGTGAAAATCAAATGAACCCGTTTAAAATGCACCCATGAGTTAACAGAGTTTGAAAATTAATTTCCTAAGGGAAATTTTAGTATTTTCAGAGGAAATTCGTTTTGCCTAGATTATTTTCCTGACGGAGGTTAAATCTCAGAGGATGAATTATTTCGAGCAGGCAAATAATTTTAAATCATCCGGAGTTGAATATCTTAAAGAGAAAATTTAAAATGTCTAAGGCAAATTTTATGAAATCGAGGATTTAAATGACAGACATTTTAAAAGTTGGAAATGAATTTACAACTCCCACGAAATTTTTTCGAGTTGAATTTATTTAAACACTGCGAGATTTTAAAATGGAATTTTAAATCAAGTCAAGTGATTGTTTTTCTCGCGAGTTGTTTAAATCGCCAAGAGTTAACTGGCAGACTAAGAGGAAAATTCGAAATTTGAAGAGGAAGGAATCATTATTAATGGCGACTGCCATAATGACCGGCTGACGACTAGCCCACTACTGCGCTTGAATTAGAAGATTCCGAACGAAGAGAGTGGAAAATTGATGAAGGTGCTAAAAATAGCCCCAGCACTACTTAGCAGGATTCTCCGAGAAGAGTTATTTAAACAATCTCTTCTCTCATTTCTCCTCACATTGTTTCGAAGTTGAAGTTGCTGAAGAAGTTCTTGAGAGATTGAAATATTTTCGAAGTGGTTGAGGAGAGAAATTCTTTGAGAGTTTATTTTATTTCGGAGTGTTGAGTTGCTGAAGGTACGAAGTGTTGGAGAAGTTTTCATTTGCCGAGACTCTTTCTTTCGAAAAGTTGAAAGTGTGTTGCTGCAATTTCGAAGTTGAAGGTTGAAGTTGTTTTCCGGAGTTGCTAGAAGATTTATTTGTTGAAGTTGCTGCAGAGTGTTGAGTTGCAGGTATTTATATTGTGCTGGGGATTTATTTCGAAATTGCTGAGTATTGAAGTTGCACAACCCAACTGAGCATAGTGTTGTGTCCTATACATCTAGAACTTGCTATTTCACAATCCCGAACTAGCATGATGAATCACAATGAACTGACAGTGTAGTCTCAACTATCTCACATCTAAGTGGATGTCGTACCTTCCACTACTTTGGCCAAAGTATTCTCATTCAGTACTTCGAATGAAGGTCATCTATCATATACACTACTCAAGGCTGATTTGACTTAAGGCTATCTTACACTACGCGTAGGCTAAGTCCTTCTCTGGATTGTCAATCATCCCAGACTATCCTACTTCAATCTAATCCAAGACAACAAATATAGGTTCAAGTCCTTCACTGGATTATCAATCATCCCAAACCAACCTACGACATTCTAACTTACTAGAAATAATCCAGCTTCACAAGTAATTCATTCTTTCTCTCCTGTTACGGAAATTTTTATCCTAGGAATTCCTTAGCCTATCTCAGTTAATCTAAAACTCTAAGCCACTTGAATATACTTGACCTCTATCCTTATTTCGTTCCTAGAATATAGTAACTAGTTTACCCTTATTCTCCATATACGGAGATCATACACAAAATGCAATATTCATTCAAAATGCATAAAAATCCTTCCCTTTCCTTTTTATGAAAAATAAGTAAACTATTCCTTGAAGTTCTTTCACTATAAAATGAGCTATACCCAATTTAATAAGCCTTTCTAATGGAATTGAGCTATTCCCAATTTAACATGTTTTTACTATAAAACAAGTTCTTTCATTCCAACAAGCTTCCCTATGAACTCAGGCTATTCCATTTAACATAATTCTATGGAAAACAGAATCTTTCTAACACTTTCCTTTCCTACTTCAAACACAATGCAAAGCATAATCTAAGCAAGTAAACTCATTTTAATTCAAATGACAGAAGTATTATAAAAACATTTCTCATGCCTGTTCCTTGCTGTAGACGATTCCAGGCAGCAGCTACTTCTCCTCCTTTCTCAGTGTCGCTCCTCTCAAACAGTGCTTATTCAGCAATGGCACACTATGGTTTTTAAACCAATGCAGTATAGTAATGAAAGAGTATGATAATCTTATAATTGCTTCCACAGCAATAAAAGACTGTTCACAAAATGCTTCAATGCTTATTCAGCAATGACAGGAAATAGCTCTCAAAATGATGCTACAGAATTGTCAAATTATGTCTCTCAAACAAATGCAATGATAGATAGGAAATTCGTGAGAATACAGTAAAGACAAAATGCAACTCTCACAAGAGAAAATTCGGAATTCCAAAAGTGTGTTTTACTGAATGAACTAGGCGGCTATTTATAGAGCCCTCAGCCAAACAATTTCTACTCATATAGGCATGTAAATTGACAGAACTACTATTTGAATATTTCAAACTGAAATGTGGCGAATTTTCCATACTTACTCAGCCTTTGAGAAGGTGATTCAACTTCCAGCAGTTCAGAGAATGATTCAAACTTTCAAAGGAAACTGACACCTACAGGCGTCTCCCAAAAATGGCGCAATGCATGAATAATGGCGGGTTAATTACAATCGAAAATGTCAATGCAATAAACGCAGCCAACTGGCCCTATTTCACCCACGCATTTCCAGCATGGTGGCGACCAGGTCCAAGGCGTGAGAGATTAGCGCGGGTTCTTCCCTTCACCATTTTCATTGTTTCAGCCTTTACACAGTCTGCGTTTTTCCTCTGTGAAGGAATTTCGCGATTTTCATTTAAAACAAAGTTTTAAAATGCTTTTAGATTTAAATCTTTGAAAAAGACTATAGTATTTATCATTTAAATTTCTCAAAATGTTTCCAACGTATTTCTCCAATAGTCTATGGAAATCGAAATACTTTTATTACTCATGGGAAATGCATTTTATTACCAAATGACTATATAAGTCAATTTTAATTATTTCCAAGGCAAAGTATTTTAAAAATATAAATTAAAACATTATATTTATATCTCCATAAATTCATTTTATAATATTAACTCTAATTAAAAGAATTAAATCTTTTAATTTTACACTAAGAGTTTTAAAATATTTCTCTAGATATATTTTCATATTTTAATATATTAATATTATTATAGTTCTTTTAAATATTAAACATATAAATATTAAAATACCCGAGTATTTAATATATTTATATATCTTAATATAACTATAATAGTATTATATATATTTGCATATATAAATATATTTAACAAATATAAAAATACATATGCATATATAATTGTCGATTATATATATATTCTGCGAGCCAGTCAGCGTACTTTCAAAATATATATATCTATGTGTATGTATATATAAATTCCAGGCAAATATTTAATATTCCACATTCAAGGTTCACAGAACAGTAAGTCAATCAAGTAACACCACTCATAAAGCATAAAGAAGTAATCCAAAACTCCTAAGCCTAAGGGTGACTTACTAAGACAACTCAATCTGACTCAGTTCCCAAAACCCTCAGTGAAGTGTGTGTATGCTCATATGATCAACTTTACCAGTTACCTAACCAAGCCCCTCTCCCGAGTGATGTCTCCCCTCCGCATGGAGGAATAGTTCCTGTTCCTGCAACCATAGACATACAATCTCGGCAGTTACTTGTTCACAACATCAACAGTATACAAAACGTCTTAAGTTAGAATATTCTCAATTCAATACTATGCATGCAACATTCATCAATGATAACATCGATAGAAGTATCAATCAAATGAGACAATCATTTAAATAGAACTTATTCATTTTGATAACAAAAACATGCTTTATTCATCACAAGGATTCAAACATTACACTCAATTGCCCTATGCAATAGTAGCTATACATTTGGGGTGTAACATGGAGAATGGTTCTCAGGATTCAACCTGTTGATTATGAGAAACAATACTGAGCAGTCCCTTTGATGCAGTTGCATGCAATTCTACAGAGCCTTCATATGCCATAGCATGCTCAAGTAACAAGCAAAATGACATAACCGTAGCATTATTCTCTGGAATATCTCTTATATTATCTTCTGATAAAGCTTGACCACATTCAGCCTCGTAACATTTCTGTAGAAATCTTATCATAGCTACATACATTGCTGTTGGAAACAAAAGATTGTGTTCTCCAACTTCTGCGGGCACCTGAATCTTTGGCTGATACTTACAGATATAATCTATCATTTCTTTTATTGAAGGAAATTTCTCTTCCACAGATTGACCGGCCTGGTTCACCACTCTGTCAACTTGCTTTCGAGGAAATAAACCTTCCAGAGCCATCTCCCTGTCAGCTTCAAAAAATCTCAAGTTAGTTAATTTTCAACATATATCTTTATTTTCCTAAAATTCATCTGCCTCACTCTCTTTTGAGTATAAATGTTCACCCACACACACAAAGAAAAGAAGCTAGTAAGGTGATTACAAAAGCTTTTAAATCAAAAGCTCATGCAAAGATAAAAAAATTATAAAATATGAAAGAAATAGGTATGCAGTACTTGATGAGATAACTAGTAATTTAATGTCATTGGTGGAAGCAAAACCTGGACTGGCTAACCTGGATAATAGGGCCATGTAATCAATTGTGTCAATGCTAATTGAGGTGAAGAGCTAATACAATTCTCTAGTGCCAAACAGAAGGCCAACATAAAACTAAGCAACAAGGTTCGTTTTTAATGATATTGAGGTCTCATGCTACTAAGAGATATGCTTAGCATGCCATCATAGCCTAGCTCATTATAGCTGTGTTTACTTGTTACAAATTCTACATTTTTATACTTTGGTAATTACCTGAGTTGTTTTTTCATTGCCATGCATTATTACAAATTGTCATATAAACTCTTGTCAATATGTCTTGCAGAAAGTCAACATAGACCAAGAGTCCCAGCCAGTCCATTATTTAGGTGGTCACGCGTTTACATTTTGAGTTTACATTTTTTAAAGTAATAAATTTCTTTGGTAGCAACCAACCTCTTACATTGTTAATTACATTATGTATTCTAAAAGGCACAGTATTATGGGGCCTATGCTGCAATGGGGTGGCTAAACAATCCAAATGTAACAAGCTCAGATCCCTGAAGTTTGAAGTTTTAAACGCAAGTTACCCCAGATCTTACAGAAGTTAGTGGTTTATAGGACACTATAGTTACTTTCACACATGATGATAAATCCATGCAATCCTTCCCCTTATTGTCAGCTGCTTCTGGGATACTTCCTTTCTCCTTTTTATCACACTGCCAAAGTGGATCTGTTACTCTACTTGGAGGCTCTGTTATCCCTCCTAGCACACATCCTACAAGATCCAATCAAATGTTCATTACCAGCTTCCTCTAGATTATTTTGTTAGAGTATTTAATCTAATGGTCATAAACAAACATAAGTTGAGTAATACTCAAAATACAATGACTGTAATGTCCCACCCCAAGTGAATACTTGCTAACACAAATTTTCTGCCTTGATTGGGTTATTTGATTTTCTCAAAGTGTTTGCTTGTTTGAATTTGTCTTGATTCTCAAATGATATAATGCCAGAAATATATATGAATGCAAGTAAACATTTTCAATTTGCAAAGATATGAAAGACTTACAGCCAATACAAATCTGATTGTAACTTAAATTGCAATTATAAATATATACATTCAAATCAGATTTGGAAGTTGCATCACAATTCAATCATACCGGGAACCTGATTAAAACTTTATTGCAAATCTGGTAATGAACAACAGCATACATCATATCAGCAGACCTGATAATGTTCATCAGCAAGTCTGGAAGTGACTGCCAGCTACAAGAAGACCTCTTATATGGACACCTAATATGTTAGATGTGTTTCTCCACCTCCCATATGCATTGGAATAATAGATGATGCTCAGCCGTCCACAAAGGTATAGATTTCTGCTCATTCCCTTAGGCATCTTAGCCTCTAATTCACATGCCTGGCATAATGATGTGAGTTCTCCACGCATACAAGGCTGCAAACTTAAACCAATAAACTGGCCGCCCTCAACTCTGACGAAAATGATTCTAGATGCAAGGCGTTCCAGCAATAGTGTCTCATGCCCTGTCTTGGGTATTGCTCAACCTGGCTGCATCTATTTTGTACGGTCCAGCTGAGTAATGAAGAATGGCCCAGCATTCAATAATTGCTACAGCAAACAAGTCCCTCTGATTTACAATGATAAATCTTCAAACCCTTATGAAATATTTCACCAATTTGCTCAATAATGACTATAGGATGTAGCCACCACACAAAGCAACCTTCAAATGCTCTGCACACACTTAGGTAGCTGAGATCAATGAGAGGCTCCATTCCCAATGATCAAATTTGCAAAAGAAACCCCAAGATCTCCTCCAACGCCAATAGCAAAATCCAAGTGTTAATAGCATTCATCAATGATAATCTTCATTTGCTTTTGATGCTTCTTATACTCCTCTCCAAAGGGGTCAATTTCTCCAAAAGGCTCTTTTTAATCACTAAATAATATATTATAATGTTTGCTTGCCTTTTGATTTGACTTTATAATACTTAATTACTTGGGCGCCAATATCAAGGTATTTTATTATTTGTCTTTTATCATTAAATGGCCCCCACTTATAATAAAATCAAAATAAAACATTATAATATTCACTTTATAATTAATTATTAATAAAGTTACTTTATTAATAATTAAAATGTCATATCTCCAAAAATATTTATTATTTCTCGATTCCGTCAAAACCAGGTGGTCAACCATCGAAACCACTACTCATCCAGATGCCTTTCCCAAAATAGAAAGGTTGGCCACTGACACTCAAGTGACTAACTATAAATAGTAAGTTCCTAAAAACGGAACCAAAAACCTCTAAATAGCCTAGCCTCAGAATATACCAACAAATAAGAGAGGTAAACACTATCAACTACCACCTGAGGAGCTCATTAACACCCAACTGGACCCTCTAAAAACTAAACACTAGCCTATGAGGGTCAACTGATAGGCTAATCCTGTGAACTCTGATGCTCACAAAAATGGGGGCATTACAGTCCACCCTCCCTGAAATTGCTTGTCCCCAAGCAATCTCCACTACAAAGGAACTCCACTCCACCGAAGGCCCAAAGGAAGAACCATGAAATATCCCACACATATCTAACTGACTCCTATAGCAATAGCATAAACACAACTGCGCAAGGATATCCATCATACCATATGTCCAATACATGCGCATGAGAATTGTGCATCGAAATAAAAACATGTACAAGTAAATCAAAGATGAAACTGAATGCTCTCAGCACACTGTACATGTTGTGTAAACCACCAGTAAGCTTTTTCTGGAATCCTGATACACCAGAAGGATCCCAAACTTTGCGATCAATGCTCAGCTGAATGTCAAGATCCCAAATCACTCTGTAACATGCCCAACTACTTGTCCATTGCACCCACTAGAAGAATACTGAACAATGCTCAATACTGTTGTGAACAACAACCACGACGTGGAGCAATCTACCAACCAAATTAATCCCTGGATCCCACAACCAAAATGGAAGTCTGTCATGTATATCATCCTCTAACTTTCGTTGCATTGTCCAAACATCAACTTCACCATGTTGAGAATGATGAAGTAACCCATCAGAATCCATCCAAACCACAGTATCGACCCTATCACCACCACTGTAAGGACTACACATGCCATCATGCCTACTACCACTGTAACCCCTCTGAAGACATGTCTCTAATGGAGATTTTAGTGACAAAGAAGTTGCAAACTCTGCCTGGTACACATTTGCATGATGGTCATCTGAACTCTAACTCTGCAAGTAATCCTCTGAAAATAACTAAGCCAGATACCTACAATCTCTAGTTCTATCTTCTGAAGATGGCAAATCTTCATCCCACAGTGGATGATAGGAATCTCAAGCCAATCCACACCTACGCCTCATCAAATCATCAACATGTGGACAAAAGGAGAAGTGATGAGCATTCCTCACTATGCAATCAAGATAAATTGCTCCTACCTCTGTCAAAGCTCGACTGTCATAGCTACGGGGAACACACTCCTCATCACTCTCATCACTAGAATCAGAAGGTGACTCATGTCTTTGATCCCGAATAGCTAATTGGGCAGATATTCTGCCAAATCTCTTTGCGTGCCCAATAGCATACTCTTTGTCATGAAACTAGTGGAGGTACTCTAATTTTATTGCCTCCAAAGCACTTTGTAGTCAGTCGTGAGTGGATGTACTCAACCGAGAGTGTACTTGGTCGGTTGTGAGTCATAAGTAAATAAGACATTAGTTAATATTAATAATCTATATATTTATGTACGTGTCATGTTGGTTAGTTGTCTCGAGAATTAAGTTCCCGACAAAGCAATTAGTTATAAGGAAGGGACGCGACGGTTGGTACCTCAACCACTGGCAGCGTACCATATATACTTGAATCATGTAGTTGGGAAACATGATGGCTCTACTATGCTATGCTATGGTCTGTCTAGAAAAATTATGATGTAATTGCCAAATACTGAATAAAGAAGTATATCTATGTTTTGTGCGATTGCCATGTGATTATTATATGTTGTCAATGTTATTTTATATCTCTATTTACTTTGTACGTCATTGTACCCGTAGCGAGTAAACATTTAGCGTCGTTGCCTAAGTGAATCTGGTAACCACCCAAACAGGAGAATGGTGTTGTGATGGGGCAACCAACCGAAGGGTCGGTACAAGCAAACGAGGATCATGAAGACGCACGGACGGAAGACCTCTGCAGTCTGTGGGAAATCTCGTTAAAGGACCACATACGGAGGGAAGCTCTCAGGTGAGAGATCCCTCAGGCGGTCATTTGGGATAGACTGCGCATCAATGAAGAGGTCAACCATCTTCTTACCAGACTGCCAAGACTAATAGCATGCCACTACATCATCCTACAAGGACTTTGGGCGGAGGAGGATCAAGAACGCCGAAGGCAACAAATCCTGTAGCGGTACGAAGAACGAACCAAACGGGAAGAGGAAGAAGAAGACACTTGTCGAAGACATACCCCTGGCAACCAACGATGATCGTGTGAAAGACCTACAACTGTAATGTATGCAACCACATCCACAAAGTGCTCCTTACCACTATCAGTGGGTGTATGCTCATCACCAGTAATTGTCATAGATATCGGTACTATAACTCTTGGAGATGAAGACTGCACTAGGCTCAACTCCACGGTGAACTCATCTATCTGTAACTTTGACTCTTGAAGGGTTGATTGAGTGCTCTTTAAAGAATTTGTGGTGACCTCAAGCTCATAGGTGAGCTCATCAACCTCCTCTTCCTTTCCCTTTAGTGCACCATAATAGATACCATCGAGCATAAGATCTCTATCTGATAATAATTGTAAGTAATGATTCTTCATTACCCCAATGGCATCTCTAAGTGATTGCAACTCTACAAGGGAAATTGCACTATCACAATGCTCATATGTCTCAGGAGTACCCCAACCATAAGTTGTCAACATCTGTCGAGCAATCATACCGCCATTAACCTTCAATTGCCCTACCAAATGATAATGCCCCTGGGACAAAACATTACCACACAAGTTTTCTGATTTGTTATCAGCACTCTAATAGGAGGTTGATTCATTACCACTCACTTTTTGATACCCATCATCATGTGAGCCATCAACTCTGCACACTTCCTCAACGGAGGTACTACTGTCATGTACCACACAGGATGGCCCCAATGACATAGTAGAAGTTGTTCATTGGACATAAACATTGCCCACTTCTTCCCCATCACCAACAAGTAAATCTTCTAAGGTCTGATTTGCAAAATCAGACTTGCAATGACTTGAATCCACATCACATAATTCATTTTTAACACCCAAATCTTGAGTGTCATTGTTAGGGACCTCCACACATCCATCATCCTCACAGGGAATGGCTGTTATCTCATGAGTAAGCTCGACATTATGACTGTTTTCATAAAACAGAAAATCAGAGGCTACATCACACTTATTTGTAGTGTCCTCAAGGAGCTCAACCAAAACTTCATCCTTTGCTAACTGTCCATTGCCAAGTGCTGGTTCAAGAGGTGTCTTCATAGGAAAACTAAGTGTATCATATGCTATAGTTTTTGTCCCATGGCTGCAATGTAAATCAGCATGTCTATAAGTCTCCCTTACCTCATTATACGTGCATTGATGGTTAGGCTCCCGAAAACCTTTGCAAGAGAAAACATAGAACTTACCTTCTCATTTCGTTCTTGCTCATTATGGGAGTTCTTGTAACCCGATCATTGAGTTTCGATGTAGAATCATCTTCATTATCTGATTTAGTAGTTCTACAATCCCTACTCACACTGTGTCCATGACTGAATTTTTCCCCTTTAGATGAAATTTTCTCCTTATACACCCTCCTAATATACTTTACCAATCAAATTTTTCTGGGATTCAAGATGACAACAGAGTTTAGATAATCATTAAGAAAGTACTGTGCTTTAAAATCATCTGGCATACTCTGATAGTCCTCAAAGAGTCGAGGGGCTTCCCCTTCATAACCTTCCCTGAGCTTGATGGCTTCCCATTCCAAATCTTCTCTAAATTTTCCTTCAATACTGAAGTAACCCATAACTGAAACTAATGAGTGTTGGTCACACAAATGATGCGAGATGTTGATTCACTGAATGTTTGTTTTGACCAAGCAAGATGGCAGGAGACCGCTTTGATACCACTGTAATGTCCCACCCCAAGTGGACACTTGCTAACACAAATTTTCTGCCTTGATTGGGTTATTTGATTTTCTCAAAGTGTTTGCTTGTTTGAATTTGTCTTGATTCTCAAATGATATAATGTCGGAAATATATATGAATGCAAGTAAAAAATTTCAATTTGCAAAGATATGAAAGACTTACAGCCAATACAAATCTGATTGTAACTTAAATTGCAATTATAAATATATACATTTAAATCAGATTTGGAAGTTGCATCACAATTCAATCATACCCGGAACCTGATTAAAACTTTATTGCAAATCTGGTAATGAACAACAGCATACATCATATCAGCAGACCTGATAGTGTTCATCAGCAAGTCTGGAAGTGATTGACAGCTACAAGATGACCACTTATTTGGACGCCTAATATGTTAGATGTGTTTCTCCACCTCCCATATGCATTGGAATGATAGATGATGCTCAGCCACCCACAAAGGTATAGATTTCTGCTCATTCCCTTAGGCGTCTTAGCCTCTAATTCACACGCCTGTCATAATGATGTGAGTTCTCCACACATACAAGGCTGCAAATGTTACACCCCGGAATTTGTATAGTTACTATTCTAGTAATGCTTAGAGCATTCTGATTGTAAGGAAGGTTTTGAATGAATAAATGTGATTGAACTTTGTTGACAATATGAAATCCTGTTTACATGTTATGTTTGGCTCATTCTATATTCTTGATTGATGTTATTCTTGAATAAAACAATGAATAGAGGAAAGTAATTAGTCTTGTTTTATATATTTGATTTATATATACTGCAAATATTGTGAGCATTTGACTGCCGTGGTTTTGTGCCATGGATGCAGGAACAGGAGCTATTCCTCCAGGTGGAGGGGAAATATCACTCAGGAAGAGGAACTTGGTCGACTAACCGGTAAAGTTGATCGTATGAGCATACACACACTTCACTAAGGATTTTAGGAACTGAGTCAGATTAAGTTGTCATGATAAGTCATCCTTAGGCTTAGGAGTTATGATTACTTCTTCATGCTTTATGAGTGGTGTTCCTTGATTGACTGACTTACTGTTCTGTGAGCCTTGAATGTGAAATGTGAACTGATAAGTTACTGATGCCTGGAATTTACAGTTAAATGTATAAATACGTGTTTATGCAATTACGTCTATTACAGGTGCTCTGACTGGCCTATAATACACGTAATTGGAGATTTGAAAATAAACATGTATAGATATAAGCATTTTACAGTCTTGGCTTGGCAATCTACAATAGCCCTATGTCTCCACAGCCAATTCATTCCTAAGATTACATCATAGGACCCTAGAGGTGCGACATATAGGTTAACCTCAGTGGCAAAGTTGGGTAATTCTAACCTAGCCTCAAATAGACATTGGTCAACCCTTGCTCTTGTTTGGTTTGCATACTCTACATTCCATGCCTTTTCCATGTATCCTGCCTTCCTAGACAATTGTCTAGTTACCTTAGGAGAAACAAAATTTTCAGTTGCACCAGTGTCGATTAAAACAGAAATAGGTAATCCGAAAAGGTTACCTTGAACTTCGATCGGGGTGATTTGATGGTCCGCCTGCCGATCGTCCACTGCAGCATGAATCCTCTGCTGGAACATCGCCTGCTGCGAAGGCAAAGCATTTCCTCGTGACTGAGAGCTAGAAGTCTTATCAGGGCACTCACTTGCATAGTGGTTTCCCTTACAGATAAAACATCCATCCCTTGGTCCTTTCTTTTCAGGAATTATTCCTGACTTGCTTGTTCCATTTCCATCCTTGTTGGTGGTGTCATTCCTTTTCCTGTCTCCCTTGAAATCTTTTCCATTGAAGCGAGACCGCTTCCCTTTTTGCTTTCTGGAAGTAAAAGTGGAGTCTTCCTTCCTTGATGCCGTCTTGTTGCCCCCATCACTGTCCTTCCTCTGATCCTTCCTATCTTGATAGTAGGAATCTGCCCTAAGCTTCTGTTCTTGACGGATAGCTTTTTCATATACAAGGTCCATAGTGGTTGGACCATGCATGTCAACCTCTCTTCCTATCCGATGATTTAAACCTAGAATGAACTTCCGAATTCGGAATCGTTCATCCTTGAGATAAACTGGCACATAGCGGATAAGGCGAGTAAATTTCTCCCAGTACTCGTGAACCGTCATGGTTCCTTGTTTCAGCTCCTGGAAGTCGGACAATTTCTGATCATAATACAGTTGATGCAACCACCGGTTACGGAAGATTTCAACAAACTCGTTCCAAGTTAACTTCCATGAACTTAGGTTGAGCTCCAGCTTTTTATTCATCCACCAGTTAGAAGCTTCTCCAGCCAATTGGTAGGCTCCCCAAGCAGCCTTGGTGACTTCATCGTAATCTCGGATTTCGAAATACTTTTCCATTTGGACAAGCCATGCTTCGGCTTCGTCACCCCCAGCAGTTCCATCGAACTTGGGTGGATAAATCTTCTTCATATCCCTTGTTAATTCTCGGGATATCATCTTTCTGTTCTTATCCCTGGAATTGGTAGGAGACTTCTCTCTTTCTTCATGGTGTGAAGAATTTTCTTCTAACTCTTCTATAGTTATATCTTTTTCTCCCTTATCCTTGGCTCTTTCCTGCTCAAGGTTGGCTAGTCTAGCCAATATCTGGTCTAGCTTAGCTTCCATCTCAGCCGGTGGCAATTCTTCTTGCTGATTTGCTTTGGATTTATTTCGATTTCTTTCGTATACTTGAACCATAAGTTAAAGAAATTATAACCTGAAATTTAATTTCAAGTTAGATTAATTTTTACTTTACTACTAAGTAAACATATAATCAAACACCATTCAAACAAACAGAAGTTTTCACACAAAAATATTTGACATTGATTGATAGATAAACCTTGTAGAAATCCAAGGGATACCCAGGAAAGTGACTGTTAGGCAGATCACAGCAATGCAGCTGATGAAAGCCAAGAAGAAAGGTTGTCAACTTTTTGCAGTCAAAATTGAGAAACTAGGCCAAGAAGATGGAAACTCTGTGTTTCAAAGTTCTCAAGAACTTGAAGATGGAGAAGTGGAAGAAACAGGCAGATCAGATATGGAGAAGTATCCTATCTTAAGAGACTATGCTGATGTATTTCCAGAGGAACTACCAGGTCTTCCTCCAAAGAGAGTGTTCGATTTTTCAATCGACATTGTGCCAGGATCTGAACCAGTATCTAAGGTACCTTACAGAATGACTACAACTGAGCTCATGGAATTGAAGGCACAGTTGGATGAATTGCTGTCCAAAGGGTTAATACGACCTAGCGTATCACCATGGGGAGCACCAGTAATATTTGTCAAAAAGAAGGATGGTACATTACGTTTATGCATCGATTATCGAATGCTAAACAAAGCAACGGTAAAGAACAAGTACCCGTTGCCACGTATTGATGACCTCTTTGATCAAATGAAAGGTGCAGCTGTATTTTCAAAGATAGATCTGAGATCCGGATATCACCAGCTGAGAGTGAAGGATGAAGATATTTTCAAAATAGCATTTAGAACTCGCTATGGACATTATGAGTTCACAGTTCTACCATTTGGTTTAACTAATGCGCCTGCAGCCTTCATGAATCTCATGAATAGCGTATTCAGAGATTACTTGGATAAATTTGTGTTAGTCTTTCTAGACGACATATTGATTTACTCCAAGAATGAAGAAGAACATTGTAAACATCTTGAGATGGTGTTACAAAGGTTAAGAGAGCACAAGCTTTATGGGAAACTGTCCAAGTGTACTTTCTTTCAAGAAAGAGTGCACTATTTGGGCCATGTTATTTCAGCTGAAGGAATAGCAGTAGACCCAGCAAAAATAGAAGCAGTTATGCAATGGCCTGTACCCAAGAGCGTGTCTGAAGTAAGGAGTTTTATGGGATTAGCTGGATATTATAGGAAGTTTGTGGAAAACTTTTCAAAAATTGCTTTCCCTATAACATCTTTACAAAAGAAAGGTAAGAGATTTGCCTGGAATGAGAAGTGCCAGGAGGCGTTTGATCTTCTCAAGGAAAAGTTAACCACCGCACCAATTCTAAAAGTACCAGATCCTGAAGGAAGCTTCACAGTCATAACTGATGCTTGTGGAGAAGGATTAGGAGGTGTGTTGATGCAAGAAGGACAAGTAATTGCTTACGAGTCCAGGAAATTAAAGCCATATGAAATGAATTATGCTTCGCATGATTTAGAGTTGGCAGCAGTAGTACATGCTTTACAGATGTGGAGACACTACTTGCTCGGGAAGCCATTTGAATTGAAAACAGATCACAATGGTTTAAGATATCTCTTTACTCAACCTAATCTAAATGCTAGACAGAGAAGATGGTTGGAGTTAATAGCAGATTATGACTTTAATATTAATTATATTAAAGGAAAGGAAAATAGAGTTGCTGATGCCTTAAGTAGAAGACGCCATATTGCATCTATTGTGACAATTCAAAGCGACTTCAAGGAACAAGTGCTTTTGAAATGCAAAGAGGATGAATTTTACTTACAGGTTAAGCAGGCACTCATTAAGAATCCTTTAGACTCTAGGTATGAAGGGTATCAATTCGAATCCAGTGGAGTACTAAGGTACAAGGATAGGATGTATGTGCCTGATATCAAAGAATTGAGAAATCTTGTATGGAAAGAAATTCATGAGGCACCATATTCTGGACATCCTGGAGTAACCAAAATGATGGCTGATGTGAAACCATTATATTTCTGGAAAGGAATGAAAGGTGATGCCGCAAATTATGTAGCTCAATGCCTTGAATGTCAAAGAGTAAAAGCTGAACATCATCATCCAGCAGGATTGTTGTATCCTCATGATATTCCTGAAAGGAAATGGCAGGTTATAAGTATGGATTTTGTGCAAGGATTGCCAATGTCTAGGAACAAGCATAACGCCATTTTGGTAGTAGTGGACAGGCTAACTAAGGTAGCACACTTCATACCAGGGAATCTAACCGATGGAGCACCGGTCATAGCAAGAAAGTTTGTACAAGAAGTTTTTAGGTTGCATGGTATTCCTGAGAAGATTATATCGGATAGGGATGCACGCATCACTTCTAGGTTTTGGCAAACCTTGTTTTCTGCATTGGGAACGCAGTTAAACATTAGCTCGGCATATCATCCGGAAACGGATGGGCAAACTGAGAGGGTAAATCAAGTTATGGAAGACCTACTTAGGGTATATTGCATGGATCAGCAATATAAGTGGGAAGACTATTTATCCTTGGTTGAATTTGCATATAACAACTCGTATCATTCTGCAATTAAAATGGCTCCTTTTGAAGCTTTGTATGGTCGAAAGTGTCGAACTCCTATAAGTTGGGATAAACTTGAGGATCGAGTAAGTCTTGGGCCAGAAATGTTAGCAGAAATGGAAGAACAAGTTAAGGTTATTAAGCAAAGGTTAGCAGAGGCTAACAGTCGACAGAAAAGTTATGCAGATGCTAAGAGAATGCCACGAAGTTTTGTCATAGGTGACAAGGTACTTTTGAGAGTGAAACCTCACAAAAGTTCCATTAACTTTGGAAAGAATTCTAAATTGGCTCCACGTTATGTTGGACCATTTGAAGTCTTAGAAGAAGTAAACCCTGTAGCTTACCGAATCGCTTTGCCACCCGCTCTTGCTAGAATGCATAATGTCTTCCATGTATCTTACCTTAAAAAGTATATTGCTGGAGATAATCATGTTATTGATTGGACTGCCTTACAGGTAAGGGATCCAGGAGTAATAACTCTCGAGCCCGTCAAGGTGCTGGAAATACGTAAGCTACACTTACGTAACCGAGAAGTCTCACAATGCAAGGTTCAGTGGGACCAGTATGCGGAAGACTCAGCAACTTGGGAGGACTATACGGAAATCCGTAGAAGATTTCTTGACATTCTTGAAGTTTTTGAGAATGCTGAACAATAAAGATTTTGTTTAAGTTTTATGCTTTGAATAATACCTTTGGTCATCGAGGACGATGAATCATAAGGGGGGGAGTATGTTACACCCCGGAATTTGTATAGTTACTATTCTAGTAATGCTTAGAGCATTCTGATTGTAAGGAAGGTTTTGAATGAATAAATGTGATTGAACTTTGTTGACAATATGAAATCCTGTTTACATGTTATGTTTGGCTCATTCTGTATTCTTGATTGATGTTATTCTTGAATAAAACAATGAATAGAGGAAAGTAATTAGTCTTGTTTTATATATTTGATTTATATATACTGCAAATATTGTGAGCATTTGACTGCCGTGGTTTTGTGCCATGGATGCAGGAACAGGAGCTATTCCTCCAGGTGGAGGGGAAATATCACTCAGGAAGAGGAACTTGGTCGACTAACCGGTAAAGTTGATCGTATGAGCATACACACACTTCACTAAGGATTTTAGGAACTGAGTCAGATTAAGTTGTCATGATAAGTCATCCTTAGGCTTAGGAGTTATGATTACTTCTTCATGCTTTATGAGTGGTGTTCCTTGATTGACTGACTTACTGTTCTGTGAGCCTTGAATGTGAAATGTGAACTGATAAGTTACTGATGCCTGGAATTTACAGTTAAATGTATAAATACGTGTTTATGCAATTACGTCTATTAGAGGTGCTCTGACTGGCCTATAATACACGTAATTGGAGATTTGAAAATAAACATGTATAGATATATTTAAGTGTAAACTGGGTAAGTTAATTAATATATTTAATATCGATGTTATTATAGTTTTATCGATAATATAATATATTAATATATCTAATATAATATTTGAATATTATATAGATATATTTATATATTTAAAGAAAGGTAAGTTAAAAACTATAATAATATTGTATTGAATATAATACAAAATATATTAATACTTTTTAATGAGAATATTAAAATACCTAAAACTTTGGAAAGATTTTATATAAACTATAATCTTTGGCATTTAAATTTACATTTATCTTATAAAGGTATTTGAGTTTATTTACCTTTGGAAATAAAGGTAATAAGACTTTCATAGTCTTTGGTAAATACTTTGCAAACCATACAAAGGAAATTCGAAATATTGAAATACTTGGAAAATATTAAAAGGAAAAAGAATTTCGAAATTTTGTAAAGACCAATGGAAATTTATAAAAATCATTTAAGGAAATGTAAGTATGAACTATAGACTTTTTAAAGATTTAAAGTTAATGTTTGAATAAACTGAAAAATCGCGGATTTCTTCATGGGAAGAAATCGCGCGACTGTTTGAACCAGAAAACAATGGAAAACAATGGAGATTGAACCGCGCCCAGCTCGCGTATCTTAGACTTGGTCGCGGATGCTTGAACGCCACCGGTCTGGGACGCGTGGGTGGAAGGAGGCCTGAACTGTCTGTGCGTAACCCTTGACGTTTTCAGCAGTAAAATTCAAACGCCATTTGTTCTTTCAGTTCGCCATTTTTGAGGGCTTTTCCCAGTGACTAAACCTGTACGTGGATGCTTCATGAATTCGTCATATGATAGTTGAAACATTCTTTGAAAATATGTTGAATCATCAACTCTTTTGCTGTGTGTTTGGCTATTCGACTGCCACTACGGATTTTGACATTTTCAAAATGAGAGGTGTCGAATTCTCATGCCTACAAGGTAGGAAACATGAGAATTCGAAACCTATAAATAGGTTCTCACTCATTGTTGAAAGAACACTCAATTTTTCATTCACTCTCCTTGCCTTGGAAAATTCGAAATACAGTGCTGTGGTATTTCTGTGTTTTGAAATTCCATTTTATGAAAGCCATTGTCATTTTATGAGAGCCATTGCCATTTTATGAAAGCCATTGTCATTTTATGAGAGCCATTGCCATTTTATGTGAATGAGAGCCATTGCCATTTTTGTGAAAGCCATTGCCATTTTGTGAAAATCATTTGCAATTGAGACAGTATTGCTGAGAGACAGTATTGCTGAGAACAACTTTTTGCATTTACCTGAAAGTAGTATTTACTTAAGCTGAGAGAAGGCTGCGAAGGACGGTGGAGCAAGGATTGAAGCTACCGATCAAGCTCATACGCAAAAGGAAATCAGGCATGAGATATATGTTGATAGATTTTCTGTCATTTATTTTAAAATGTATGATTAGATTGCTTGATTATGTCTTGCTTTATGAAAGGAAAAATAATAAGAAACCTCTATGTTCTATGAAATTGCTGAATTGGGAATAGTTTAATTCCTTAGAAAAGGCTTATTGAATTTAAGAGATAGCTTAAAGAGCTGGTCAAATTGGGGAATAGTTTAATTTCCTTAGAAAAGCTTTTGAAATAGCTTAGAGAACTTGATGAATTGGAATAACTTAAAAGCATGTTGAAACGAATCAGTTTGAAATCATAGATGAATTTGAAAGGGAAATATTTGTTTACTTTTAGTAAAGTACCTTATAATTTGTATTGCTTGAATACTGCTTGAATTCCTTAAGTAAAGGAAAGGGATTAGTTATTAATACTAGGACGAGGGTGGATTCAGAACCAAGGTAGTCTAAAGCTTTAGAGTTAAATAGGTTAACTAGAGAAAGCTACGTACTCCATGGATAAAGATTTCCATGTTGGGAAGTACCAGAGGGACCCCTTGTTGACTGTACTCCATTTCCTGTTTAAGTAGTTGAAGTAGGAAGTCTAGGGTGATTGACTACCCACTGAAGGACTCAACCTACGCGTAGGATAAGGCAGCCTTAAGTCAAACCAAACCTGACTTAGTGCAAGTGATAGATGACCGTCAGTATAAGTACTGCCGAAATGCTTTGGCCAAAGTAGTGTAGTATACCTAACGTCCACTTAGACTGTGAGACGAATTACACTGTCAGTTCACAGTAATCCAGGTTACATGCTAGATTGAGATTGTGAGGACACAAGGATTTAGTTATGTAGGATTACACACTATGCTCAGTTGGTCATACAGAACCGGTTACCCAACCAATCTCCTCGAAGAAGGGAGGGCCGTCTACTTAACAGTAAACGTGCGGGGGACCGCAATATAAGTCCGTGGTTGGTGGAAAAGCACCTGAGTGATGTTTCCCCTCCACCTTAAGACTTCTGATGAACCAAGGTTTGAAAGGGAAGATCCTGGACAGTCTTATTCCTATTTGCTCAAAAGCTTCCGAGCTATGTTTGAAACTTGTAAGATTCTTACCTTGCTTTTTATTTTGAAGAAAAGTAATCATGAAAGCGTACTCTGTTATTTACTTGGAAAATAGAACAATGATGTATCGTGTCTTTTATTTCTTTATGATGAAATGTTCAATTAGAATGAAAAGAAAAGTTATTTACTTTGTCGTTTAATTGTATTTCCTTGTATCTTATTAGTGAAAATAGAAAATTTTTTGTTTACCCGGTTTTGGGGTTGTTACAGCAAACTTAAACCAATAAACTGGCCGCCCTCAGCTGTGATGAAAATGATTCCAAATGGAAGGTGTTCCAACAATAGAGTCTCACGCCCTGTCTAGGGTATTGCTCAACCTGGCTGCATCTATTTTGTACAGCCCAGTTGAGTAATGAAGAATGGCCCAGCATTCAATAATTGCTACAGCAAACAAGTCCTTCTGATTTGCAATGATAAATCTTCAAACCCTTATGAAATATTTCACCAATTTGATCAATAATGACTACAGGATGTAGCCACCACGCAAAGCAACCTTCAAATGTTCTGCACACACTTAGGTAGCTGAAATCGATGAGAGGCTCCGTTCCCAAAGATCAAATTTGCAAAAGAAATCCCAAGTTCTCCTCCAACACCAACAACAAAAGCCAAGTGTTAATAACATTCATCAATGATAATCTTCATTTGCTTTTGATGCTTTTTATACTCCTCTCCAAAGGGGTCGATTTCTCCAAAAAACTCTGTTTAATCATTCAATAAAATAATATAATGTTTGCTTGCCTTTTGATTTGACTTTACAATATTTAATTACTTGGGTGCCAAAATCAAGGTATTTTTTTTTTTTTTATCATTAAATGGCCCCCACTTATAATAAAGAAAAAATAAAATATTATAATATGCACTTTATAATTAATTATTAATAAAATATTACTTTATTAATAATTAAAATGTCATAACTCCAAAAATATTCATCATTTCTCGATTCCGTCAGAACCAGGTGATAAACCACCAAAACCAATACTCATCCAAATACCTCTGAACAGCCTAGCCTCAAAATATACCAACAAACAAGAGAGGTAAACACTGTCAACTGCCACCTGAGGAGCTCATTAACGCCGAACTGGACCCTCTAATCACTTAACACTAGCCTACGAGGGTCAATTGATAGGCTAATCCTTTGAACTCTGATGCTCACGAAAATGGGGACATTACATTCACAGAAAATAAATGCACAACATTGATACATTACGTTGTACTTTAAAACTGTTCATAATAAGGTTAAGTGTATTAACTAAACTAAAAGTTAGCAATAAGGTAAAATGCATTAACCTTGTTGTTGAATAAAGATAGCTTCAGTCGGATATAAATGATGATTGAATATATTCATCATCATCATTTATATCGAAATCTCCAATCCCAAGTATAGGCCTTCGATCTGCATTGAGAAAATATAAATGATATGTATTCAGATAGAATTGAATCTACATGATTAAATATAAATATTAATGATCATTGCTAAGAGGCTAATCGTCAATTGTATTAGTTAGACGAAGGGACTAATAACTAAGACACATCCCCTGAGCAGACATGTCGCTCATGAGACGTGTCTCTCACGAGACGCGTCTCCCTAAGTTGTGTCTCCCTATCTTGGGACGTGTCTCCCTATCATGGGACATACCTTCCTTACCCATATTTATGGGAGATCCGATCCTCAAAGTAGATCATCGGAATCAATAAATGTTCTACACTTAAGGATCAAACATCTACAATAGAAATTCAGAATTAATACTTCATACATTCATTCAAAATTAACTTGATATCAACTTCATTATTTCAAGTTCATTATTGCAAAATTCACCCATTAGCATTAGTGCAAACATAAACCAGCTGAATGTAACCCTCTCCTCTGATCAACCCAGATCCCAATGTGGGCAAGGTTGAGAGCATACACAAAAGGGGATCGTTAGCATACCAAGATTGTAATGTCCCCACTTTAGCAGTTGACCAAGTGTGTGTGCGTTAGCCTTGTTCTACATCATCCCGAGGGCTAACGAAGGGTTTAAGGGGATCCTAGAGTGTTTTGGAATAGTCATTTCCAGTTTGGGCCAAAACGAAGTTGATTTACTCAGTTTCAGGCATACTTACTATTTTTAGTAAGTCAGCAGGACACAGTGGAGACCAATTTTGGTGATTGGATTTGATACTCCTCGGTGAGAGCTTTCCGACGAGCTATCACTCGCATTATTCGGAGTCCGATTGCTAATACATTTTAATGCCTGAAGTTTTATTAAAGTAACATTTAATTTAATTGTAAAATATTAAAGTGTTACTTTAATATTTATTTTATGGGGATGTGTACCCAAAGGAGACATAAGGGGATATTTTAATATATGTTTTATATTGCACATCTTTTATCCCACATTGCCCATGAGAGTTGAGTCGACCCTTGGAAATAGAATAAAAGGAAGCATTTGTGGCTTCATTAGATATGTTGAATATGAGAAGAAATTGGTATGTGAGTTGCAGATCCGTTCTTGGCATTAGAGGACGTCTATCCTCTCTTGTGACATTCTAGACGTCATTCCCTTGGGGTTTGGCCTTTGGAATCTATTGCTATCAGCTCCATTAACAGGCAGATTGGGTGCATTTTCAGCTACAGGCAGATTGGGGGTTTCGTTCTTATCTTCCTCTCTACTTGTCCGGTGCTTATGTCACTTTCAGGGAATGATTTCAAGAAGATATTAAACCGTTTGAGGGCAGATTATAACAATACTATAGCGCAGCACTCTTCATGTTACTGTAGCATGACACTATTCATGACACTATTCATGGGTACTATTCATACCACTATAGCAGCAAATTTTGTAAACATTTGATGAAACATTATAATGCTGTAGAAATTTGTGAGTTGATAACTTGCCATGTATTTGCTTCTTATTGAAATAATATTTTACCAGCAATAGTCAGTTTCCAGATTGCATATTATTGTAGTTTCCTTCTTGTTCATGTTGTGTGTTTTCAAGTTTATGCCAAAACATAAAACAAACAAACAAATGTCTCATTTCCGGAAGTCATAAGGGAATTAAACATTAAACGGAGAAATAAGGAATTGGATGCAAACTTTTTGTCAAAATTCCTTTCAGCAGTTGGTTTAGTCTTTTGGGCATTCAGGGTTGTCCATTACAAAGATCTTGCTGAAAGTAACAAAAGGGAAGTGCAATAACTCAACCACTTATTCAACGGGAGGATTGGAATGAAGGTACAGTACTGAAAATAAAATGCAACTCGACCACTTATTCAACGGGAGCATGTTGATAGCTCAGCCGATCAGCAAATGATGAGAATGCATTACAATAAGCAAATAGGCGGCAAGCCGGCCTCTTCCACTTGTTCAGTGGGAATGTGGTAATGAATTTAGACTATAGACTGAAAGGATACCAGTCTCTTCCACAATCGTGGGAAATACAAGTAACAAGAGAAACAGATGAGAGTGTTAGCAGTACTACTGCTCAACTTACAATGAGATTCCTTGCCTGCCAAGATCACAAGGTTATAAAATCTGCAATGCTCCAATCAAGCTTGACAACTTTTCTCAAGCTTACAAGACCCTACGACTCTCTTTCAATCTCTTCTAATGAAATTCATTCAAACTGATATAACTGGTTATTGACTGGAAATGACAAACTAGCAACATAGAAAACCACCCAAAAGCTCACAACTAGCTCAATACTTACCCAAAATGAGTGAAACGAAGTGCATTAGACTCTTAGAAGGGTGGCGCCCCTATCCCAATGAAGAAACCCCAACTCACAGCT
The DNA here is from genome assembly GCA_007115665.2 of Sequoiadendron giganteum. Taxonomy (NCBI): domain Eukaryota; kingdom Viridiplantae; phylum Streptophyta; class Pinopsida; order Cupressales; family Cupressaceae; genus Sequoiadendron; species Sequoiadendron giganteum. Next base: position 634,624,944 of record CM021108.1, read on the forward strand.
CTTGTTTTTTCCTTGCACAATTCCCAATGCAGCCCCAGCTGGTACGGCCCTCAAGAAGGGCGATTTGCTCCTTAAAAATCCAAACCACATCTAAAAATTCTGCAAATAATCACAAAGGGTCGCCCCTAGCAAAGACACACAATCATGCAATACCCAGATGAAAATGTTTATATTTTTGAATTTATGAATAAAACTCACAATCAGCTACACAGACTTGCAACTATGAAAAATTCGACTAAAATGCAAGGAACTGAAACTACAGCTAAAAGAAGCACACTACAATGCCAATTAACTCAACTACAAACTATCTCCCAACTAGTTGCTATCTTTCAAGCAAGAAGATGAGCCAAATGCTAAGAGGTAAGCTTTCCTCCAAGCCTTGTTTGAAAACAATTCAACAGCATAACGATGTGATAGACAAAAGATGCTCAATGAAGAAACAACCCCTCCATTTAAAGCCTTGGAGAGAACTTCTAGAAGCCTTTAGAAAGTGTGCTCAAACCAAGAGTCAACACAAATTCGAATTCTTGGTTGACTCAAGCTTCCTCAAGCTGGGCGTCCCATTTTAAGAGATTTATAAAATGAGATAAATCCTCTTATTCCAAAGTTGGCGTACCTTTTTGATAAATCATGTTTTTAACTTAGAAAGTATTTTTCCCTCTTCATGATGAGGCGTCCACCCTTGAAGACCTCCTTAAAAACACAACTTTATTTTATATCACTAAGCCAAGGTTAATATTAAAATATATCACCTTTTTAATCAAGATAACTCATATTCCTTCCCAGAGAGCATCCAAGGACCAAATCGAACATTGCCAACTGAACTGGCTAGAGAGAGAAGTCAACTGAACTGTCATCATCAGGATCACTGCCAAAAATAGAATTTACTAAAAATAGTAAATGATTGCTCAAAACAACAAGTCAGCTATACCGTTGCGAAGCTCTCAGAAAACCTAGAAAGAATCCACAACTAGAATTCTGGAATTCCTTGGGCAGACTTCAGAAAAGCCAAAACAACCACTATCAGATAAGGAAACCCTAATTTTCTCATCTGAGTAGCCTACAGGTCTCAAAGAATAGGCTAACTGTCACCTCCAAGATCACTGTTGAGAGGGGGACATTACAGTCCGCCCTTCCCAAAATTGCTTGTCCGCAAGCAACTGTAAACCAGGATACTGCAAAATCTCCTCATTCTCCCAAGTGGCATCCTCTAACGGCAATTTTTTCCATTTTACCAAGTATTATCTGATTCTCCTTCTCCTCAAAGAACGCTTTCTAGAATCAACAATCTCTTGCCCCTCTTCATCCAAGGGGGGTAAACTAGATGAAGCAACAATGTTATGTCCCAAAGCCTTCTTGAGGCGAGACACATGAAAGCCGTTGTGTACTCTGTTGTCAGCTGGTAATTCAAACTCATAGGCCACTGCTCCAACCCTCCTGATGACTCTGAAAGGTCCATAGAAACGGGGGTTGAGCTTCTCTGCCCCACTCTTCTTGAGAGTAGACTGTCTGTAAGGTTGAAGACGAAGGTAAACCATGTCCCCCACCTCGAAGGAGCGCTCAACACGTCGCTGATCAGCGTACAACTTCTAATGATTTTGTGCTATATGAATGTTGTTCTTCAATGATTTCAGAATATCCTGACTTTGCTGTAACATATCTTTGGCCTGAGGTGCCTTGCTATCCCCAAACACCAAATCTGCAAAGTTGATAGCCTCATAACCATAGAGGACTTTGAATGGAGACATCCTAATGGACATGTGATAGGATGAATTGTAACAGTATTCCCCCAAGTGAAGCCATCTGACCCAAGCCTTCTACTGTTCTGAAACATAGTTTCGGAGATAACCCTCCAACCACTTGTTCACAATTTATGTTTGACCATCGGTTTGGGGGTAATAACTGGTACTTGGTGTAAGTATCGTACCACTCATCCGGAAAATTTCTTGCCAAAAGGTACTTAGGAACTTGCTGTCCCTATCAGTCACAATGTTTTTTGGCAAACCGTGCAACCGAAACACCTCATGAAAGAATAACTCGGCTACCTGAGCTGCTGTAAATGAACTTGTGATGGCAAAGAAGTGAGCAAATTTCGTTAATCTGTCTACCACCACGTAGATGTAATCCTTCCCTTGTGTCTTGGGCAACATCATGATGAAGTCCATAGAGATGCTTTCCCATTTTTGATTGGGAATGGGTAGGGGCTGCAACAGTCTGGCGGGGTATGTGTGCTCATTCTTGTTCATTTGGCAAGTATGGCATTCCTTGATGTAGCTCAAAACCTCATTCTTCAACCCCTTCCATGAAAACCTTTCATGGATCTGCCGGTAAGTCTTAAAGTAACCTTGGTGACCAGCAAGTGGAGTGTTATGAAAAGTCTACAAAATCTTCTTTTTGAGCTTAGAATCGGGCACCAAGAAGATCCTTTCTTTGTAGTGTATCAGCCCATCAACTACTTTGTACTTTTCATCTAAAGAAGTACCCTCAATAACACTAGTTGCAAACTGATTTTTGGCATAATCAGCAAGCAACAATTCTCTCCAATCAGCAGTAAGCTCGCATAATGAGCTCAAATGAGGCCTTCGAGACAAGGCATCTGCCACAACATTATTCTTCCCCTTGACATACTCAATGTCGAAATCATAAGCCTGTAGCTTACTTACCCACTTCTGATGTCTTTCGTTCAAGTCCTTCTGATGCATGAAGTGTTTGAGACTGTTGTGATCAATCTTGACAACAAACTTACTCCCCACCAAGTATTGTCTGAACTTCGCTAATGCATGCATGATTGCAAGCATTTCTTTGTCATAGATCGAGTATGTCCTTTCGATGCCTCTTAATTTTCTGCTTTCGAACACAATGGGGTGCTTTTCTTGCATCAAAACAGCACCAACCCCTTCTCCTGAAGCATCGCATTGCAACTCAAATGGTTTGGAGAAATCTGGTATGGCCAAAACCGGACAAGAACTCATGATACTCTTGAATTTATCAAAGACAACTTGTGCCTTTTCTGACCACAAGAATGCCCCCTTTTTGGTTAAATCAGTAAGAGGAGCAGCACTTTGAGAGTAACCCTTCACAAACCTCCTGTAGAAACCGCATAGGCCCAAGAATCCTCTCAAATGGGTTAAATTTTCTGGAGTTGGCCAATCCACGATAGCCCTGATCTTTTCTGGATCAACTCTGACTCCCTCTGCACTGATGATGTGGCCAAGGTAGAGTAACTCTCCCATACAAAATTCACACTTTGATTCTTTTGCAAAGAAACTTTTTGTCTCAAGGATACTAAGCACTTCCTCCAAGTGCTTGAGGTGTTCTTCCCACGTCTTGTTGTAAATAAGGATGTCATCAAAAAATATCAACACGAACTTCCTCAATTGCCTCTGGAAGGTTTGTTCATGCAGGATTGGAAAGTGGCAGGAGCATTAGTCAGCCCAAATGGCATGACTAAAAATTCAAAGTGACCATAGTGGCACCAGAATGTCGTTTTCTCAACATCTGACCCCCTCATCCGAATCTGATAGTATCCTGACCTTAAGTCAATTTTTGAGAAAAACTTAGCACCATGCAGCTCATCAATGAGCTCATCGATTCGGGGAATGGGATACTGATTCTTGATGGTGCTTTGGTTCAAGGCACGATAATCCACACACATGCGGATGGTGCCATCCTTCTTCTTCACAAGTACAACTGCTGAAGCGTAGGGACTTTTACTTGGGCGAATGAAACCCATCTCCAAAAGCTCTTTTATGTTTTTCTCAATTTCGTCCTTTTGTTTCTTAGGATATCTGTATGGTGTTGTGATTACTGGTTTGGCTCCTTCCTTTTGCTCAATGACATGCTCAAACTCTCTATCTGGAGGTGGTCCTGGTGGTAAATCAGCAAACACTTTACTTCTTTTTGTGAGTACGGATTGAATATCTGGCGGATATTCCCTCTTTGCTTCAATCGGGCTAGCTGGAAGAACCATACACTCCGCAGCCCACTCAACTGCATCATGTCGGATCAACCTCTCCATCCTCTTGAAAGAGACAATTCGAGGACCCCCGTTTGACATCCCTCTAAGCACTACTTTCTTCCAATCGGATTGAAATTTGAGTTCCATGGTTTGTTGGTTCAGGGAGATCTCCCCAAGAGATCGCAGCCATTGAATGCCAAGAACGGCATCAGTGTCTCCGATGTTAACAACATAGAAGTCATCTTTGACTTCATGGTTACCCAACTATAAGGACATGTTGGTAACTTTGTGAGTGCAAGATATGTGGAACCCATCAGCAACCATCACTTTGAAGCCCTCAAATTCTTCTGTCTTGAGTCCCCTCTTTGCAACCAATCCTTCACCAATGAAGTTATGTGTTACTCCAGTATCAATCAAGGCAATCACACGATGCTTCCCAATCGAGCCATGAATCTTGAAAGACTCGTTCTTTTGGAAACTTGAGAGTTGGGCAAAGGTGCCCTCACCTCCCTGTTGTTCTTCCATCTCTTCTATTTCTCGTTCCTCATCACTCTCAGCAATTTCTGAGTGCTGCTCTAAGTGATCAGATTCTGATCCATAATCAGAATAGGCCTCCTTATGGTTAGAATGGCCTCTTCCATAACACCGGTGCCTTTTTGACCAAGGCTCCTTACATGTGTAACACTTTCCTTCTTTTCTAAGCTTGTCTCGAGCATCATCATTCAACCTAGGAGGAAACTTCTTGTGCTGATTTGTGGGGTGCCTTTTGTCTTGCCTATGAGGAAAAGGCTTGGACGGAAACTTGGGTCTTGGTGCGGACAGCTCCATGTTTCTAGCCTTCTTGATGGACTCTTCAAGGCTTGGTGGGTCAAAAGCTTTTACCCATCCCTTCAATGGTTCCATCAGTCCTTCAAAAAATAGCACCACTAATCTTCTTTCAGTGATGTTGGGCACCATCACGGAAAGTCTCTGGAAGTCTCCAATGTATGATTCCAAACAACCATGTTTTAATTGAGCAAGCTCCTTGAATTTCACCTCAAGATCCTTAGTGTCTAATCTGTCAATCAACTTGTTGGTGAATTCTTCATATGTTCTAATGAGGTTGTGGCCAAGAGTCACCAAACCATGATACCACCACTCATGGGCAGCACCTTCTAAGTGTAGGGTGGCAAATTTAATTGCGTCCTCTTTCACCATAGGTCTCAAGGATAAGTAATTATCCAGTTTCTGCACCCATGCTCTAGCTGTGCATGCATCACTTCCATCGAAATGAGCCAAGGACACCTTTTCCGAGAGCTTGTTGGTAATCCGTTCTAGGACCCAAAGGAGCTTTGTATTCATTTCTTCCACCATTCCTCCAGTTCCTTTGATTCATGAACTGGTCAAACGACCACTACTCCCTAAGATCAGGAGGGAAAGAGGCATACTCCAAGTAGGCCTGTCTGGCATCATCTGCAAAGTTTGTTGCAGCTTCAACTTGGGTTTCTTCTCTTTGAGTAAATGTGGGAAAAAGAAGCCTAGAGGCTGATCCTCTAGACGTGGCTTCATGCTGTCCAATGGTTTTGTCTCTCCCACTGCCATTGTTCCCATTAAATCCACTATTTTCACCGTTAGAGTTGTTTCGAGTATGGGGCGGATTGTTTGCGGCCTACTGATCCATTCTTGCGAGTAAGCGGCCCAGCATGTCAATCATCCCGTCAAACTTCTTCTCTATTCTGTCATCTCTATCATCCATGGGCTGTTTGTTGCTATCTACAATCTCTGCAACTGCTTTACCTCTGTCATCTGTTTGCCATGTTTCTCTGAGTGCCTCAGAAAAAGTATTTGCCTCTGGTGTACACAGAAACTGATATGGCGGATTTCCCGCCTGACTTCTGGTGTAGTATCTGTGGGCTCTGTCACTCATCGGTAACTGAACTCAACTGGATCACAGGTTGGCAGAATCATGGCTCTGATACCACTAAAATTTACCGGCCAATTTTTTCATTTTGTTACACAGCTAAATTCACCCATTAGCATTAGTGCAAACATAAACCAGCTGAATGTAACCCTCTCCTCTGATCAACCTCGATCCCAATGCGGGCAAGGTTGAGAGCATACACGAAAGGGGATCATTAGCATACCAAGATCTTGTTGAAAGTAACAGAAAGGAAGTGCAATAACTCAACCACTTATTCAGCAGGAGGACTAGAATGAAAGTACAGTACTGAAAATAAAATACAACTCGACCACTTATTCAGCGGGAGCATCTTGACGGCTCAACCGATCAGCAAATGATGAGAATGCATTACAATAAGCAAATAAGCGGCAAGCCGGCCTCTTCCACTTGTTCAATGGGAATGTGGTAATGAACTTAAACTATAGACTGAAAGGATACCAGTCTCTTCCACAATCATGGGAAATACAAGTAACAATAGAAATAGATAAGAGAGTGCTAGCAGTACTACTGCTCAGCTTACAATGAGATTCCTTGCCTGCCAAGATCACAAGGTTATAAAATCTGCAATGCTCCAATCAAGCTTGACAACTTTTCTCAAGCTTACAAGACCCTAAGACTCTTTCAATCTCTTCTAATGAAATTCACTCAAACTAATATAACTGGTTATTGACTGGAAATGACAGACCAGCAACATAGAAAACCACCCAAAAGCTCACAACTAGCTCAATACTTACCCAAAATGAGTGAAACGAAGTGCATTAGACTCTTAGAAGGGTGGCGCCCCTATCCCAATGAAGAAACCCCAACTCACAGCTCTTGTTTTTTCCTTGCACAATTCCCAATGCAGCCCCAGCTGGTACGACCCTCAAGAAGGGCGATTTGCTCCTTAAAAATCCAAACCACATCTAAAAATTCTGCAAATAATCACAAAGGGTCGCCCCTAGCAAAGACACACAATCATGCAATACCCAGAATGAAAATGTTTATATTTTTGAATTTATGAATAAAACTCACAATCAGCTACACAGACCTGCAACTATGAAAAATTTGACTAAAATGCAAGGAACTGAAACTACAGCTAAAAGAAGCACACTACAATGCCAATTAACTCAACTACAAACTATCTCCCAACTAGTTGCTATCTTTCAAGCAAGAAGATGAGCCAAATGCTAAGAGGTAAGCTTTCCTCCAAGCCTTGTCTGAAAACAATTCAGCAGCATAACGGTGTGATAGACAAAAGATGCTCAATGAAGAAACAACCCCTCCATTTAAAGCCTTGGAGAGAACTTCTAGAAGCCTCTAGAAAGTGCGCTCAAACCAAGAGTCAACACAAATTCGAATTATTGGTTGACTCAAGCTTCCTCAAACTTGACGTCCCATTTTAAGAGATAAAATGAGATAAATCCTCTTATTCCAAAGTTGGCGTACCTTTTTGATAAATCATGTTTTTAACTTAGAAATTATTTGTCCCCCTTCATGATGAGACGTCCACCCTTGAAGACCTCCTTAAAAACACAACTTTATTTTATATCACTAAGCCAAGGTTTATATTAAAATATATCACCTTTTTAATCAAGATAACTCATATTCCTTCCCAGAGAGCATCCAAGGACCAAATCGAACAATGCCAACTGAACTGGCTAGAGAGAGAAGTCAACTAAACTGTCATCATCAGGATCACTGCCAGAAATAGAATTTACTAAAAATAGTAAATTCAAGACATTGCTCAAAACAACAAGTCAGCTATATCGCTGCGAAGCTCTCAGAAAACCCAGAAAGAATCCACAACTAGAATTCTAGAATTCCTTGGGCAGACTTCAGAAAAGCCAAAATAACCACTGTTAGATAAGGAAACCCTAATTTTCTCATCCGAGTAGCCTACAAGTCTCAGAGAATAGGCTAGCGGTCACCTCCAAGATCACTGTTGAGAGCAGGACATTACAATTAATCTGAATAGGAGGAGAAAGAAAGATTCATGATATTAATATTTCTAAATGCTCAGCAATATCAAACTTTCCGTCGTAGCTCAGAAAAGAATCGATTAAAATTGTATCGTTATTCCCTTGATGAGTCGTAAGGAATTTGCAGTCTGGCATAGGAGTTGTCTTTATAACATCGTGGAATCCAGGAAGGACTCAACACAAAAAGATATGAAGTCTGTCTCTTCAAATAATTCCTTACTGCTGGCTTAAAACCATACACGAAGCTTCTTAATTTTAATAGCTATCGATTTAAATTAGAAATCAACGCTAAAGGGAAGACTCGTAGATATATGGCACAATATGTAATCAAAGAGGTATCAGGTGGGCTTCCAAACAAGCTATTGGCTTGAAGACATTGGTGTGATTCACAACATTAGAAAATGAATGGAAGTTGAACCATTAATCGTGGGAAAAGTTATATAGACAACCACAATTTAATATTCAATAGCACTCAAGAGAGATTGTGGTTATTTGTAACAACCCCCAAACCGGGTAAACAAAAAATTTCTACTTTCACTAATAAGATACAAGGAAATACATTTATAATGACAAAGTAAATAAACTTTTCTTTTCATTCTAATTGAACATTTCATCATAAGGAAATAAATGACACAATACATCATTGTTCTATTTTCCAAGTCAATAACAGAGTACGCTTTCATGATTACTTTTCTTTCAAATAAAAAGCAAGGTAAGAATCGTACAAGTTTCAAACATAGCTCGGCAGCTTTTGAGCAAATAGGAATAAGACTGTCCAGGATCTTCCCTTTCAAACCTTGGTTCATCAGAAGTCTAGGGTGGAGGAGAAACATCACTCAGGTGCTGTTCCACCAACCACAAACTTATATTGCGGTCCCCCGCACGTTTACTGTTAAGTAGACGGCCCTCCCTTCTACGAAGAGATTGGTTGGGTAACTGGTTTTGTATGACCAACTGAGCATAGTGTGTAATCCTACATAACTAAATCCTTGTGCCCTCACAATCTCAATCTAGCATGCAACCTGGACTACTGTGAACTGACAGTGTAATTCATCTCACAGTCTAAGTGGACGTTAGGTATACTACACTACTTTGGCCAAAGTGTTTCGGCAGTACTTAAACTGTCGGTCATCTATCACTTGCACTAAGTCGGGTTCAGTTTGACTTAAGGCTGTCTTATCCTACGTGTAGGTTGAGTCCTTTCCGTGGGTAGTCAATCACCCTAGACTTCCTACATCAACTACTTAAACAGGAAATGGAATACAGTCAACAAGGGGTCACTCTGGTACTTCCTAACACGGAATCCTTTATCCGCGGAGTACATAGCTTTCCCTAGTTAACCTATTTAACTTTTAAGCTTTAGACTACCTTGGTACTGGTTCCACCCTCGTCCTAGTATTTAATAACTAGTTCCTTTTCCTTTATTTAAGGAGTTCAAGCAGTATTCAAGTAATACAATTCATAATATAACTTCTATTAAAAATTATTCAAACATTTCCCTTTCAAGCTATTCTTTTAACAAGCTTTTCCTATGAATTTAAGCTATTCCATTTCAACAAGCTTTTTCCTATGAAATTAAACTATTTCATTTCAACCAGCTTTTCCCTATGAAATTAAACTATTTCATTTCAACCGTCTTTTCCATATTTTTACTATGAAACAAGTTATTCCTAATTCAATAAGCCCTTTCTAATGAAATTAAGCTATTTCATTTCAACATAATCTCATAGAAAACAGAGACCTTCTAACACTTACTTCAAGCACACTGCAAAACATAATCCAAGCAGATAAACTCATTTTTTTAATTCAAATGACAGAAATACTAAAAAGACATTTCTCATGCCTGATTCCCTTGCTGCGAAATGAGTTCAATCAGAAGTTTCTGCTCTTCCTTCACAATCCTTCTCAGTCTTTTCCAAATACTTTTCACAGCATGAGTAGAGTATGACTCTTTAGGTAAATGCAATACAGCAAGATAGTATATGGCTCTCACAACACAATCAGCAATGATGGATTATGGCTCTCAACAATACAATCACAGCAAAGATAGTAAATGGCTCTCAACAATACAATCAGCAAAGATAGTAAATGGCTCTCAACAATACAATTACTGCAAAGACAGTATATGGCTCTCACAATAAAATTAGCAATGATGGATTATGGCTTTCTAACAGAAATTCGAAATTTGCAGGAGTAGATGACAAAATGCAGCTCTCACAAGGGAAAATTCGGAATTCTAAAAAGGTGTATTTGCTAAATGAACTGGGCGGCTGTTTATAGAGCCCTCAGCCAAACAATTTCCACTTATGCTGGCATGTAAACTGACAAAACTTCTATTTGAATAATTCAAACTGAAATGTGGCGAATTTTCCTTACTTACTCAGCCTTTGAGAAGTGATTCGACTTCCAGCAGTTCAGAGAATGTTTCAAACTTCGTTTTTAATGAGAAATGCGGATTTGACACCTACAGGTGTCTCCAAAAATGGCGGATAAATTTCAGTCGAAAATGTCAATGTTAAAGTTTTAAACACACAGCCACCTGGCCTTATTCCGCCCATGCCTTCCAGAATGCTGGCATTTAGCATGTGCGACTAGGTCCAAAGCGTGAGAAGCTGGCGCGGGTTCTTCCCTTCACCATTTCCATTGTTTCAGCCGGAATACAGTCCACGTTTTTTTCCCGTGAAGGAATCCACGATTTTCAGCTTCTAAAAATGCTTTGATTTAAATCTTTTAACAAGACTATAGTCTTTATCAATTAATTTTCCCATAATACTTTCCAACGTATTTCTCCAATAGTTTAAGAAATTTGAAATACTTTTATAACCCATGGTAAATGCAATATATTACCAAATGACTATATAAGTCAATTTTGATTATTTCCAAGGCAAGATCATTTTTAAATTATAAATTGAAATGTTATGAATATATTTTGCATTATATTTAATATAACATATTATAGTTTTGTTTTACCTTGATTTAAATATACGTATATATCTATGTAATATTTAAATATTACTATAGATATATCAATATATTTCATTATGGGTAAAACTATAATAATGTTTATATTAAATATACTATTAATTATATTAATAAACATATCCATATTTACACTTAAATATATCTATACATGTTTGTATTAATTTATCCAATTACGTGTATTACAGGCCAGTCAGAGTACCCTTAATACATGTATTTGTACAAACATGTATATATATACGTTTAACTGTAAATTCCAGGCATCAGTATATCTCATCAGTTCACATTTCACATTCAAGGTTCTCAAAACAGTAAGTCAATCAAAAAGTAACACCACTCATAAAGCATAAAGAAGTAATCCAAAACTCCTAAGCCTAAGGGTGACTTACTAAGACAACTCAATCTGACTCAGTTCCCAAAAGCCTCAGTGAAGTGTGTGTTGCTCATATGATCAACTTTACCGGTTAGCTGACCAAGTCCCTCTCCCGAGTGATGTCTCCCCTCTGCCCGAAGGAATAGTTCCTGCTCCTGCATCCATAGACATACAATCTCGGCAGTTAATTGTTTACAACATCAACAGTATACAAAACATCTTAAGTTAGAATATTCACAATTCAATACTATGCATGCAACATTTATCAAGGATAACATTGATAGAAGTATCAATCAGATGAAACAATCATTTAAATAGATCTCATTCATTTTGATAACAAAACACGTTTTATTTATCTCAAAGATTCAAACATTACACTCAATTGCCCTATGCAATAGTAGCTATACAATCGGGGTGTAACACTATTTTTGGAGTTATTCAAATGCCACATATTACCAATGCCAGGTTGGAACAGACAAAAGTCTATAGCTGCTACCGTGTCTCTCATAAGGTGCGAATGGTGTTTAGACAATATGTCCTCGCCACCGTATATTATCTTGGATCCTGAAGCAGGTTGAGTGGTAGTGATTAGAGGTTTGCATTGGAGTTTAGCGTTGAATTATATTCTGAATAGAATGCTTTGAATTTCCTGGAAGTGAGAAAGTAAATTGGCAAGTATTAAGGGGCCGCTGAAATTAAAGGAGGGGCAGGTAATGATCGAATGTGTCCAAGGAAAGGTCGAGACTCCAAGGAATCTTCGTAGTATTCAAACCTCTTACGCAGCCTTTCAATAAATTCATATGCTAATCATTGCTAAGGAAAGGAGGGGTGTTAATGCAACGTTTAAGAGCTGAGCTGCTAAGTTTATTAAAATATGCATCAGGTCTGGGTGCTAGCAGGAGAATTTAGAGCAGTTATTAATTCATGAGCCATTATAACCCTTGCATGAGTATCAGGCCATATATGAATCAGATGCTAGCGCTTGAAGTGGCTAACCAAACATCATACTCACTGTCTACCAGGTTAGCGTCATATGTAAGATTTCATTAAAAGATTGGTTTGTATTTTTAAAAGATAGTTTTCTGGAATTTGTATTAGCCATATCTTCAGAGTATGAAGCAAATCTTATTTAGAAGACTTGCTCTCTAACTGAAAATAATGAAGGAAAACTATATTGTGAATGCATTGTAAAAATCAATTACTATACTGTGAAACAAAAATTGATTACAAACTCAGAGCAACGGTGAGTGAACTGTTTGACAAAATGCCTCAAAGGATCAATTGGTGATTTGGTTCAAAAAAATTGGTTATAAAATTTGGTGAGGAAAGTACAGATCAGGGTAGGCCATTATAGACATAACACTTTTTGTTATAGGGTTAAGGTATTTTAGATTTTCTTAAGTTATACTTTGAATAGATTTCTTTTAGAAGATAAATTTTAAACCACGGTGAGAGTTTTTCTTTTAATTTATACCCTGATGTGAATTTAGATAAAAAGGACAGGTTTGCCCCTAAAATAGGTCAGTTTCATAAAAGATCAGCCTACTATTTTAGGTCATTGGTGAAAGAAGAATGGATTTTTTTCAAGTCCTGTTCATTTTTTAGTAAACACCATTTTTTATAATGTATAACATGTATTTTTATCCATATGCACTATGTTTGACATGAAATAACAAAAGTATTTATTTCTTTATTTAGTTTCCAATTTTTTGCCAAGTTTTCCCAATTTACACCCAAGTAATTGAATTCCATTTAAACTTTTACAATGGTGTGCCAATGCCACACAACTGATATCCTACTATGATTGCTTCTGGACAAATATCAAAAACAAAATTTTATGACAAAATGCACCATAGAACCTTTACTTCACATGTATTAATGTCTTCAATTCTGCACACATTAAGAAACAAGACTTAAATATATAGGAATTTCTCTCTTACCATAACAGATTATGGAGAGTGTTTAGATATAATATCTTCGTAAACAAGAAATTCTCTTAAATTACGTTTTGCATTGAGATCTTAAGATTTGAAATAGAACAAAAACATTAAGGTAATACTAAAGTTACTGAGAACTTTCACAAAAAAATATATTCAAAAGATACCACTTCAATGTTTAGGGATCAACATTTCCTCTCTACTGCTATTGTACTTTTATGTATAATTACATAGCAAAGGCCAGAGAATAATAAACCTTATATCCATCTTAGTATCAGCAGCTCCAAGCATACAGATAAACCGACTTGGGCAATGGTCAAAGCCATGCAATAATGTAGCCCACCGAACAGCACAAAATCTTGCTTCACTTTCCACCTTGTAAAAATTAAAAATTAAAAAGAAGAAATTTCAAATCTGCGTTCAACCATCATAATATAATCCAGTCTTATAACTACCAACTGATGTTAGTCAGCACAAACTTACCACTTGACAATTTTCCAGGAGAAGTTCATCCAGTTCTTTCAACACCATCTCATCAGAGTCCTTTCCATATAAAATGCAAGTGTTCATATTAGTGGAGATTAGACACAAAAATAATCGCCAAATTAATAGAAATTTGAGATACAATTCTATCAAGCAAACTTCCACTCAAACAAACAATTTCAGATCTCAAAGAACTTCTGAACAAACAATGGCATCCAAACAAATCTTTTAATAGAATTGAAATCTAAGACACACTTTTCTGTCTCTGACTCCATGCTACATAGTTTCAGATTCACTTGTCTCCAGGACAGTGATCATCCATCAATATCTCTCTGATGAAAAGAATTAGTGCCTGGCCTAAATGAAATCTGGCAACAAAGAACTCAATAATCCAAATGTACATAGAACCTAGAAAAGTTGAGGAGTAATGGTTGTAATGGGCCTAAGGGAAATCTCCTTCCATAGTGACAATATAATCCCAATATTGTTTCAAAATTGCTCTATAGATTTTCCTTCAAAGCAAACCTTCTTAAATCCTCTTGTCAAATTTTGGGTGTCAATTGAAGACTGAGAAGAGATTTGTCCACATCTAGACTCAAATTGTCAAGTAGAGCAATAGCTTGAGCGAGAATAACCTAAGCCCTAGTCAGCTACCTCATGGACGATTGCTGGGCTAAACACTAATAGCTACTTTGGCCAGACAATCTCCTCGCCATATGCCAAGAAAAAAAAGACATAGTGAGACCCTCCTCAATAAGAGCCCATCTTGTGCAACACAGTACCAGATTCAAAAGCTCTAAAGAGTGTTTTTAATAATTATAGTTCCATAAATTTGCTAACTCTCGCTTTCAAAGAATAAGTCATGTACAATGAAGGACCAGTGAAAAGAACTCCAAGGTATAAATAGAAGTAATACATCTCAAATTTTACCCCTTAAATGTCAAAATATCTGTTTTACCCTCCTGTCTTGCCATGTTGACATCCAAGCACTGGTTGTAACAGTTTCTGTCAAAGCATCTAGTCAACAATAGAAACCTACAACTGCCTAAGCCATCAAGAAAAAGTAGTTGGAAACAAGCGTAATGGAAATAACTATACTAAAATGGAGGCAACCTCCGTTAAACTAGGACATCTCAAGATGAAATTTCCAGACTATAGATGTATAAGCAAAACAGAGTGGACAATAGTTCTACTGTAGTGGATATCTTTTGTGTTGACTGCATGGGTACAATCTGTTCAGTGACTCATCCATATTAAACTATGACCAATTTTCAAGGAAATTGCAAAATCTATGTAGGAAAATTTCTCTATCCTCTTATGGCTTCCGAATCCCAAACGATATCACATGGTATCAACATAGATTCTCTTGCCCATGTCTTGCCTCCCCTTGTGTTTTAAGTATTTGCATTAAAGTAATCATAAAACCATATAGCACTGAAAAAGCCTGTAAGTGGTCAAATATCTTTAGTGCAGTCGGTTGTAGTCGGCCAATTGTTATACTTCAATAAAACTATAGTTGTAGTGGGAATAATTAATGGCATGTGCAATCGGGTAATTATGTCCCGATTAGTTGTAACAGGTTGTTGTGGAACGTCACGACGGTTGGTTACTCAACCACCGCCGAACATTATATATACTCAGTTGTGTAGTCAGGAAGGGGGGGATTCCATGATTGATAGTACGAGAATACTTTGTGATTGTACATGGTGATATTTGCTGGAAATGAATATAAGCATCTCATGATTCAAGCATATTGTGTTGTTCTATTCTATGTGTTGCATATAGTTCAGTTTACTTCCTGTGTACGTAGTACGTAGATATATATACTCAGAAGGTAAACACTTGGCGACGTTGCCTAAGCGGACCAGGGAAGCACTCATTACTATGGTAGTGTAATGGGCCGACCAGCGGAGGAACCCGTAGAAACAAATGAAGAAAGAGACGACGACTTGACACAAGATTTGATAAATATCTGGAACATATCCCTACGAGATCACGTACGGAGGCAAGCCCTCAGGCGAGAAATCCCTGAGGCAGTTGTTTGGGATCGACTTGAAGTGAACGACGAGGTTGATCACCTTCTCCACTGCATGCCAAGATTATTGGCCCGCCATTCAATCATCCTACAAGACCTTCGGGTGGAGGAGGATCAGGAACGCCGAAGGCAACAAATCTTGCAACGGTACGAAGAACGAACCAAACGGGAAGAGGAGGAATGAGAGACTAGCAGGAGACGTACCCTTGGCAACCAACAATGATCGTGTGAAAGACCTGTAATGCCCATACGGCAGAACAAAGACAAGAACCGAATACCATTCGGGCACGAAACAGAGGACGAAAGAATTCGGCAATCATTGAGGGTACAGGAGAAAGAGAACCGGCGGCAAAGATTAAAGCAAGTAGATAAGGAGTTGAATGAAGATTTAATTGAGATAAACCAGAGTATAAAAAGAACAAATGCAAATCTTGAACAAATACATCAATCTATCAATAGAGCACATCAAAGTTTTGTGGAAGGGAGGGATGAGGAACCATTCATCACCCCGTACGTAAAAAAATATAAAAGTCAAGAAAATGAAGATGAATTGAGTGGCGAACTTGAGAACGGCATCCAACACATTCGGGAGTTGTCCATATCGAACGACGACGAAGGGCTCAGGACAGGGAGATCTGAGCCCAAGACCCCTTGGCAGAGAGAGCAACAGAGTGGAGCCCAGGAAACTCAAGGTGTAGAGGACACCGACGGAGGACGGGGAAGTGACTCATACATGGCCGAGAGTGCAAGTGACACACCGGAACGTAATGGGGAAACCGGTTCAGTCGGGTTCACTATACAAGGAGGACAGTGGAGCGGGATGGTGACTCCAGAATGGCAGAAGCTGCCGAAGTTTACGGGGAACGGGTCAGAGGATCCAGTACGACACTGCAAAACGTGTGAGACAATTTGGATAGCGAGTGGAGAAGATGACCCGGATAACTGGCTGAAAGCGTTTCTGGCAACACTCAGAGACAGTGCCATCAACTAGTACTCAGAGTTGGACCAAACACTGGTTACTAAAGCACGCATTTCAAGATGAATTCAAACTTCTGAGGGACGACAGCGAAATTGTGGCCAAGATTTATAACACCAAGCAAGGGAAGCATGAGAGTGTGCGGACCTACAATCGAAAATTGAAGGACCTGCTGGGAAAACTTGAGTCATAGCCAGCAGATGGCTTAAAGAAGAGATGGTTTATTGAAGGTTTGCTTCCCTCGCTACGTAAGAAAATGAAGGTTGTACCTCCATCATCATACACTGAAGCATATAACCGTGCGATGGATATTGAAAGCGAGAAAAAAACATCCTCCAGAGGGAAGAAGCATGATGACGAAGAAAGCGTGGGGGAGAGCGAGGATGAATCAAAGACTGTACAAGCTCTCCGTCGCGACATGTTGAGAATGATGAAGGAACTAAAAGCTGACAAAGAAGGATCCAAGGAGGCAACAGAACTATGGTGTATGGAATGCAAAACAGAAGGCCATACGAAGGCAAACTGTCCGAAGAAAATGTTTTGTGACATCTGCCAAGTTATGGGACACTCCATCAAGGAGTGCCCGTACAACTTGAAAACACAGAGTTTGCAAGTGTTCTTCACACAGGGGGAACAATCAACCCCTCCAACCACACCACCTAAACCTCAGAATAACAACGCATCCCCTAGCGGCTATCGCAACAGTTGGAGAAATAATATGCCACGAAGCAAAATTCAGTACAACGGCAAGGGTAGGCCCAT